>NWBT01000050.1:2142828-2263230 GCA_003386485.1 Colletotrichum lentis
CCCATCCCCCTCTCCGATTTATCGCTTATCTGATGGTGGGTTGCAGCGGGGTAACGGCTGTCGCAATCCCCGGGCCCTCCCTCGTCATCGGCGCTCTCATCAACGACACGACATGAGACGAACGAGGCACCGCTTCGGTCTCCGCCTCCGCAAGGTCCTGGTTCGTAATCTTTGTTGTCTCGTAATCTATCAACACCCAATCTCAAAAGATTGGAGTAAACACAAGAGTAAACTAAACTACATTTTGACGAGCCACGGCTAGAAAGAAAGGACGGCCGACAGACAACATGGGGCGCCTCAAGCGTCAATACCACTCCTCGCCACCGTAGGTCCCGCCCAGCTTCCCCTCCGCCTCCAGCCTTGCCAGCGCCTCCTTCGCCCTCGCGACCATGGCCTTCCCGTACTCGGGTCCCAGCGGCGGCGCCGGCTTACCCGGGTCCTGCCTCAGCCAGGGGACCCTCCTCATACCGGCAAAACCCCCCTCTCGCGCATCGGCGACGGCCTCCCTTAGGACCGCGACCGCGGTGTCGTCGAACGCGCCTCCTAGTATCACGGCGCGCGGCGCAGCGGCGTAGTTGCCGCTACCGATCGTGCTGGTCTCCGCGTGCGGCGGCGGGGCGCCCGAGGCGAGGACCGCGGGGATGATGACGGCGCCCGAGGCTGGCGTCGTGACGAAGTGGATGACTTTTCGTAGGGGTGAACAGAGAGGAGGGAGCCACGGTGTTAGCTGCCGGGTCGCGAGTGCGGCGATTGATGAAGGTGCGTGGTCTCAATAGGGATCGAGAGTGGGGAAAAGGGGAGGGGGGAGGGGCATGAAGCATATCGTGGCTTTTTCTTTACCTTCGTATTCCGGCTTCAGGCCCGCGATGACGCCGCGGCCCATCTGCTCCGTCTTGCCGCACAGCACGACGGGGATCGCGGGCGACGACGCCTCGCCGGGCTTGCCACCTGTCCTCTGCCTGCTCCTGAGTATCTCGCGGAGAGACTGGGCCTCGTCGTCTTGGATCTGGGCGTCCTGCCGCAGGGCGTCCTGGGTCGCCTCGTGAGACCAAAGTTGCATGCTTGCGTCGGGTTGTCTTTCTGCTGGGAAGTCGACGGTCCGCAACGCCTTCTGAGCCTCGATGGATTTCTCTTGTGATTCCCTTCTTGCCGGGAGCCGGATGACTCCCCGTGGAAGTACGTAATGTCTCACGTCAGATTGGTAGACTTGAGTGTCTTCTCGACCGGTCAAGCCAGATCCGGACTAGCTGAGACCGGCGTCATTCCGGAGACCTCCCCGCGAAGGGCCCGCATGGATGGAGAGTGCTATCTAAACGTCTTTTCGCATTCTGTCTCAAGGGAAAATGGCGAGGCTGGACTCAACATCTAGTCCAAGTCACTGATTACTACAGATAGCCACCCTCTTGTACGGCCTCACTACATTGTACATCGTCAACCTCCACGCCCATCCCCGGCATTGTCCACTGCTTCTCGGTATTACAAAAACGGCCCTGGGAAATGCCCTGCGAAAAGGATGCATGTTCAGATTAATTCGCCAGGCCGTTCTGGGCGAGGAAGTCTTGGATCTTGCTAGTCACTTCGACGTGGGAGTAGCTCTGGGGAAGTCAATCAGTCAGCAATCGATACACACTTGAACTCGGACCGATCAGGCTCACGAGAGTCAGGCCGTGGCCCGCGTCAGGAACGACGTAGGCCTCAAAGGGGCTTGCATTCTTGAGGAGCTGGGCAGTCGCCGCAGGGATCGAGGGCAGCTCGGGATCGCCAGTCGCGAGGCAGTCACCCCCGCAAAAGGGAAGATCTCTCTCTATCAAGGCGGAAGTGCTGTCAGCCGGGACATCGTCACACGCGAGATGGGGAAGGGATGAGGGGGAGCTTCTGCTCGACTTACCACCGGTGATGACGAGAACAGGCTTCGCGAAGGCACTGGGCGCCCCGGCCTCCCCGCCGATCGTGAGAAGCTCGCCGACCGTCACCGGCTTGCCGCTCTCGTACGCAGCCGTCAGGATGGCTGGGTCGAAGTTCCCTGGCGCGAAGAAGCACACGTGCACTGCTCCCTCGTATGAGGACGCCATGTACCCGTCGGCGTAGCCGCTCAGCGCGGGGACGTCACCGGCCCGGACGAAGGCGCCGCCAAGCAGGAAGTCCGGGAAGAAGGTCACGTTCGGCGCAAAGCCCGTCAGCACGACGCCGTCTGAGATGTCCGGGTACGCGGCCGCCAGCGCATATGAGTGCACCGACCCGAATGAGTGACCCACGTGGACGATCTTGTCGAACACGTTATCGACACCAGGGACGTCACCGGCTCGCAGCTTGTCCGTCAGCGCCTTGAGCGCGGCAAGCTCAAGCCAGGCCTGGATCTCACTAACGCCATCGCCGCGCGTCGACTCGGCGATGCCAAGGCGGTCCCAGGAGAAGGTTGAGTAGCCGTAGTCATCGACGGCAGGGCCCACGTAGCTGTAGTTGTAGCCGTTGGCTGGGAAGTCCCAGTAGCTGCGGTCAAACCCGATGCCGTGCGTGAGGATCTGAAGCACGCGGCTGGGACCCGAGTCCGGATGGCAGTACGTTGACGCAAGCTGGTAGGTGCCGCCAACGTTCGCGTACTGTGGTGTGGAGCAGGCGAGTGCCCGACTGTCAGTTCTTTGATCTACCAGCAAGGTCTCTTTGTCGGCCGTTCCTTACATCTACCAGGTGCTCTGCCGTAAAGTTGGTCCCCTGTGTCGAGAGGCCGATCAGGATGTTTGTGATGTCGATGTTGGTCTCGGGGGCCGAGATGTTGAAGACGCCGTTCCTCGCCGTGATCGAGACCTCCACCGTAAGGTTTTGGCACACTCGTGCCGCCGCGAGGGCCGCGAAAGCCAGCGGGAGAGTGGGGTATGTGAACTTCACCATCGTGTTCTATTGTGTGACTATCGGTTGTATATGTTCTGTCGTGGCGGCATACAAGCAAGCAAGCAAGGTTAGTTGTGGCGTGGCCGTGTTGTCTTTGACATGTAGAGCTTGTTTGGAAAGAGAAGAAGAGAAATGCTTCGGATACTTATACATCAACAATAATCCCGCAATCTTATCCACCTAGCCACTCGGTGCTAGAAGCCATGACGATACAACCAGGAAGCACACGTTCGCTCACACGAGGCTAGCCAGTTGCTCATCTTCACCGCCCACTTATGCGTGTGTGATGTCAGCAAGTAATTGGAATTCCCAATAGGCTTACTAGTGACCCTTAGAAACGGTCGCATCTAGAGCAGCGCGGCCGGGCCGCCGTGCAAGCTTACTCAAAGACGCCGGCCCAGAGATCCTGATCAACCCCGGCCCTTCTGTCACTGGCATTCTGGCCGGCCGCCGAGGGATCCGCACGGAATGAGCTGTCAGTTTGCTCGAACTGCCCACAGCGAGATTCCACTACTTCTTGAGCACCTCTGTGTGTGTGTGAGTGATTCCATCTTCCAGGGTTACCATCAGAAGCTGTTGTCGAGTCCGGCTCCTCGCAGGGACTCAAGCATCATCCATGAGTGGTCATGTCACTCAACGGGCATGAAGACAGACATTCACTGTAGCGCTTACATGCCGGTTCCGATCAATACCGCCATAGATCCCCCTGGGAGTTGGAGCTGTGTGCGAAATTGTTGACGCGGGAGATGACAAGTAACAACGAGGCTAGCCAGGTTCGTCTAGTCTAAGCGGCAGCCCGCCATCCCGAACGCCATCGATGTCAAGGACATACTAAGCTTCCACGCTTCTTGGCTGCCATGTTCCGCAAAGCTCGCATGAACATCGGTCTGTGGACGAACACAAATATACCTTCTGCGGGAGACTCGGCCCATCAACTCCTCTGGTAGTCTGGAGGGAACTCCGCCACGACGCAGTAGAGTCTACCAAGGTGTCCGTCAAGTGTGCGGTACTCCGACCTGTCAAGGTAATCGACCCGCGAATCAAACGACAAATTTCATCATGTCTCGTCATCCGTACAAGGCCGCAGCTGACAGCAGACCACACCGAGTACTCGGAGGAGAGGAACACTGTAAGGTGCTTTATCAAATACTGGCAGATCAGTCATGCAGACGATCGGCCCTCCAAGTGTTCAAGGCAGTGCCGGACGCCTGTACGGAAGAAGGTGGACTTCAGATGTTGACAAACCAAAAATTGAAGAACGATTGCATCCCATTCTAGACAAACACTTCACGCCTTCGTGGTTGTCACGGACGGCCCAGGTACAGATCGGCAGCGCACATCGCTGTTTGCGGATGAGTGCCGTCGAATGGGAGTCGGAGGGAGGAGCCGCGAGAACGCACCGTCGTAGGCGCTTACTCACTCACTCCAAGCACAACTCACGGCGAATAATCGCGTCATCAGCTATCATGGCTTGCGATTTAGAAACACACTACAAGGGGCTAACAGCAAGTAACGTTTAGTCATTTATCAATGTTTGATTATCTTTTGTTTTGGAGATCAGACCCTGGCTGAGGTTCTCACCGGTCGCCTCCCAGGCGCTTCAAGGGTAAACAGGCCACCCTTCTGTTCTCTCTCCATGATCTGTAGGCCTTCTCTGCGTCCTCGTGGCCCCGTTGGATGGGCGTCGCTCTTATCCGTCCTCCTTTGAGAGCTACTGTGCAGCCGACCACCCTCCTTCTTGACCATGCTGTCTCTGCATAACGCCATGCTAAAATAATAAAAATACAACACGGAGGTTGACTCACTCCTATGAATCCGAAATGGCCCTCTGAAGGTTGCCCAGCGTAGGTTGCCGACCCCTTGGAAATGTCACACAGAGATCCTACTTGGGATCTGAAGTGTCCAGCTTGTCGTAAGCCGCCTGCATGGCCCGCAACTCAATCTCGTCCCCCTCAAGAGCCGCCACCCAATCTCGCAGTTGGATGTTCTTGCCCTTCTCCTTGTCTTCGCGCCAATTGCCGAGCCGTGCCCGACCCTCGACCGTCAGCGCGTGGTTCGCCGGTGCAGGAGGTCCCGAAGCGGCTGCACCACCCGGCTTCCCCGGCGTGCCCATTCTCGGCGTGCTCGCACCACTGGCACCGCCCGTCATCCACGAGTACGATTTCCCGCCCTTCTTCTTTCCAAAAAGTGATCCCGTCTTGGGCATGCCGACGAACATGCTACTCGTGATGTTCTGATTCGCATGGCTGCTAGCCTCTGCCTTCTTGACAGCATCAAGCTTCTTCTGTTCCTTCTTAGATATTGACTTCTCCGAATCAGGTGCCGAACCACCAGGTGTTCCGGGCGCGACCGAGCCAGCACGGGATGGCGTTGCCCCAGCCTCGGTGGTTCCGTCCTTGCGGGCATTGCGCTTCCGCAGTCGTCTCTCTTCCCAGTCTCGCTCAGCCTTACCCACTTCTCTTACAGTGTGGCTCATGGTATTCGTGGCAGAGACCTTTTGCACCTTGGTGGGTTGGCTGGAGGTGGCATCTTCAAGAGGACCTGCGTACGAGTTAGCTCAGTGAATTCCCATGAGTACCGCATGTACCAACGTTTCGGGTTGCCTGGCCGAGGACTGGCACCATCTTCGGTCGCCGTTTGCTGCGTCGCGTCCTCTTCCTGCGTCTCCGTGGCGCTTTTCAGCGGCGCTGCAGCCGTCTGCCACTCCTCGGGGATTTCGCCATGCGACGATGCCTGTCGAATCTGAGCAATCCGGTTCGAGTCCTCCATGAGGGTTCGAAGTCGCTGCTTGGTGGCAAGTGAAAGTAGAGCCAACTGGTCAACCAAGAAGGCCTCCTGAGGAATCCAAGTTCCAGAAGTCGTCACCACGGTGGAGTCGGGCCCTTTCTTGGTGCTAACCGTTACGCTGGGCGCTGGAAACTCCTCAGGCAGACGCATCCGGCCCATCGGCTGGTTGCTATTCTTGATCTCCAGGTTGAGCGACAAGCCCTGGTCCTTGGCAAACTTCTCCGCCTTTCGAAACACGACGGGAACTTGCAGGAAGGCGTTGTTGAGCTCCATGGTCCTGGTCTGTGCCAAGCGCTTCGCAGACTCTTGCCATGCCTTCTCCGCCGCCTGGGCGACCAGTTGGCTCTGGGCGTCGGTGCCAGCCGGCTGAGCGGGCTGGTTCGCAGGACCCGCGCCGTAGAAGCTTCCCTTGTTTCCGGGAGGGTATGGAGGGTAGCCAGTTCTCGACTCGGGGACGTAGAGTTCGGACAGGAACTGTTCTTCGGCACGCAAGTCGATGCCCGTGCCAGCCAACGAGTCCGTTACATCGTATTCGTACTCTTTCTGCGGCCGGTCAGGAGGTCTCGAAGGTGGACCCATAGCTCCCGGTGTCGACGGTTGTTGTGGGATGGGTGTGCCTGGCGTGTTGGTGCCAAGTGCCAAAGTGGCAGTGGTGTATTGAGGAAGGGTAGGCGGCGCTGGCGGCTGAGGTGTAGTGACCTGCGGGGGAGGAGTCGGTCGCGTATCCGGCAAGGCAAGAGCCGGAGTGGTGTTACCGTTAGCGTATGGTGTCGCGTAGCCTGGCGTCGTAGGTTGCTGAGGCTGAGGCTGCTGCTGCTGCTGTTGCGGCGGCTGTTGAGGCGGCTGCTGTTGTTGTTGTTGTTGTTGCTGTTGCGCCGCGCTGGGATATATAGGAGATCCGGCAGATGTCGCAGCAGTGGAAGGTGTGACGGGAGCGCCCGGACTTGCCGCATAAGGCGAAGTAGAGTAAGGAGATTCGGGTTGCGGGGTTGCGCCAGGCGAAAGTCGCGGTCGTTTATTAGGAGGGAGCGCAAAGCCGGTTTGCGTCGCGGCGGGAGAGGGGGAGGGTTGAGGGGGCGAGAACGCCCGCTGCGGCATCTGAGGCTGTGGTTGCGCCATGTTTGCTTCGGTTATTACAGTGAATCGAGGGATGAAATTCTAATCGAGTAAAACAACAGGTTGTTCAGAAGTCAGAAGCCGCTGCGATGAAGCTCAGCAGGCCAAACAGCCCGGACAGTCTTCACGCGACTCTACCCATCTGCCGCCTGCGTCGTATCGTCCGGCCGATGAATTCTCGAGATCGCGTCGGGATCGTACGGATTTCGCTGTAGCGGACGCTCAATACTTGCGCAGTCGGGATGCGCGGATATGTTGGTCGATCGTTGGCTAATGTCAAGCGTAACAGATTGCTAGTGATGTGGAAGGAGGAGCTGTCGCCAGATGGAACTGAGAACGGCGTAAATNCCCCCCCCCCCCCCCCCCCCCGTTCTAGCACACTATGGCCCGAGCGTTTAGGCTGAAGCTCCAATTGAACCATGGCTGCAGCCAACTTTTACGCGACTTCTTTGGCACCTGCTGCGCGTCACTTCCCATGTGCCTTTGTGCCGCTCCACATCCTTACAGTATTCCTCTGCTCTTCGTTGAGGGAGGATCACCACCATCGAAGACAATATCGTGTAAACGGAGTAGAGTGTTGCAGATGCGCTAACTGTTACAGCAACGGTCACCATTCGGTGCGGTATTCGTAAGCTATAGTTCGCTCCGCTGTATGCGACAATCGCCCTCACAAACATGGCGTCCAAGCGAAAAGCCTCGGCCATGGCAGCCACAGTCTCCGAAGAACCCGTTGACCCGGCGGACGAGTTGATGTTTCTTTGCCTCGGGGGTGGAAACGAAGTCGGCAGGTCATGTCACATCATCCAATACAAAGGAAAGACGGTCATGGTACGAAACTTCATCCCTAACAAACAAATAAACACTAATGCCCTCCTAGCTCGATGCTGGCCAACACCCGGCTTACGACGGCCTCGCGGGACTTCCTTTTTTCGATGACTTCGATCTGAGCACAGTCGACGTACTCCTGATCAGCCAGTAAGCCCACCCTTCCTCCCATATGCTGTTGGATCACAGGGCAAGGCGGTGAATGACTTGGAAAACTATATACGGGAACATGCCCTGGCTCGGGACGGCGCTCTTTGGCGACTCTGGTACCCTGATGGAGCCTCTTGCTACGTCTCTTCTGCTATTTCATTCCTGTACACAGAAACAATACAATACTTCTTCCCCCCGCCTGCCTTGCCTTGCCACCCTTGTCGTCGTGATAGCTCTCGGGGCAGTCCCGGGGCGCTGGTGTAGATACTTTGCGCTGGTCAAGGTTGCTAATGGGGCAATAGTTTCCACGTCGACCATGCCGCTTCGTTACCATACGTCTTGTCCAAGACCAACTTTCGCGGACGGGTCTTCATGACTCATCCCACAAAGGCCATCTACAAATGGCTGATCCAAGATAGTGTTCGTGTGGGAAACACTTCCTCCAACCCGACATCGCAGCCGGTCTACACGGAAGCAGACCATCTAAACACATTCCCTCAAATCGAGGCCATTGACTACCATACGACTCACACCATCTCCTCCATCCGCATCACCCCCTATCCCGCCGGCCATGTCCTCGGAGCTGCCATGTTCCTCATCGAGATCGCCGGTCTCAAGATCTTCTTCACCGGAGACTACTCCCGTGAGCAGGACAGACATTTGGTCTCGGCCGAAGTGCCCAAGGGTGTCAAGATCGACGTCCTCATCACTGAGTCCACCTATGGCATCGCATCACACGTGCCCCGACTCGAGCGGGAACAGGCCCTGATGAAGTCCATCACCAGCATCCTCAACCGCGGCGGCAGGGTCTTGATGCCTGTGTTCGCCCTCGGACGCGCCCAGGAGCTGCTCCTGATCCTGGATGAGTACTGGGGCAAGCACTCGGAGTTCCAAAAGTTCCCCATCTACTACGCCAGCAACCTCGCCCGCAAGTGCATGGTCGTGTACCAGACCTACGTTGGTGCCATGAACGACAACATTAAACGCCTCTTCCGCGAGCGTATGGCCGAGGCCGAAGCCTCGGGTGATGGCTCCGGTAAGGGGGGGCCCTGGGACTTCAAGTACATCCGCTCCCTCAAAAACCTCGACCGCTTCGACGATGTCGGCGGCTGCGTCATGCTGGCCAGCCCCGGTATGCTGCAGAACGGCGTCAGCCGCGAGCTGCTTGAGCGCTGGGCCCCCAACGACAAGAACGGCGTCATCATCACCGGTTACAGCGTCGAGGGCACCATGGCGAAACAGATCATGCAGGAGCCCGACCAGATCCAGGCTGTCATGAGCCGCACCACGGCCGGTGCCCGGCGCGGGCCCGGTGGTGAGAGCGAGAAGGTCCTCATCCCTCGCCGGTGCAGTGTCGCCGAGTACTCTTTTGCCGCCCACGTCGATGGTACGGAGAACCGCGAGTTCATCGAGGAGGTCGCGGCGCCCGTGGTGGTAGGCAAACCATTTCCCGATTTCGCAACTGAAAAGCCGCAATCAATCAACTAACGCGTTCTCAGATCCTAGTCCACGGTGAACAGCACAACATGATGCGTCTTAAGTCCAAGCTCCTCTCTCTCAACGCCGGCAAGACCCAGAAAGTCAAGGTCTTCAGTCCCAAGAATTGCGAGGAGCTCCGCATCCCCTTCAAACAGGACAAGATGGCCAAAGTTGTTGGCAAACTCGCCACCATCCCTCCCCCGACCTCACTGTCCTTGCCCACGCAGCACCAGCAGCAGCTCGTCACGGGCGTCCTTGTCCAGAACGACTTCAAGCTTTCCCTCATGGCCCCCGAGGACCTGCGCGAGTACGCCGGCCTCAACACCACCACAATCACTTGCAAGCAGCGCCTCCGTCTCACTGCCGCCGGCGTCGATCTCGTTCGATGGGGTCTCGAGGGCGTCTTTGGCAGCGTCGAGGAGCTGCCTGAGATGCGCAAGGCCCCGGCTGCAAAGGATAACACAGTCGCCAACGGAAACGGGGCAAAGACCGAGGACAGCGAAGACCAGGAGATGCAAGAGGCGCTGAAACACCAAGAGCAGGAAGAGGCCGACGAGGAGATCGCCCATCCAGTGGCAGCGTATCTCGTCATGGGCTGCGTCGCCGTGCGGTACCGCAGCGACGGCGAGGTCGAGCTGGAGTGGGAGGGTAACATGCTCAACGACGGCATCGCCGACGCCGTCATGTCCTGCCTCTTTTCCATCGAGAGCAGCCCCGCAGCCGTCAAACGTACGTTTCCCCCCTTTTCATACCCATTCTGTATTATCATCCTGCTCTGATGGCTGACAACCCCACGACAGGCTCCGCGAGCGCCCACACCCACGATCATGCCCCTCCCCCACTCCCCAAAAACCCCCATGCGAATGTCTCGGCCCCGGAACGCCTCGAGCGCTTCCTCATGTTCCTCGAGGCCCAATTCGGCGCCGACAACGTCAACCCTGTCGCCGAGCCGCGCCTCCCGCCGCAAGCCGATGGAGGTGCCGCCGAAAACGGGACGACCAGCAAGGCAATCAAAGCCGACGGCGATGGCGAAGGCGACGGCGACGACGCCTCTATGGACGTCTCAGATGACGATGCTCACCAGGAGAAGAAGCTGGCGGCGCGCCGCCAGGCCGAGATTGAGCGCCTCCACAAAATCGGCATCCCCGTGCCCGGCATTCGTATTAAGGTTGACAAAATGGAGGCTGTCGTCTGGTTGGAGGATTTGGAGGTTGAGTGCAGCCACAAAGCGTTCGCCGACCGCGTCAGACGCGTTTGTGAGCATGCTGCTGAGGTGACGGCTCCGCTCTGGGGATAAAATAGCAGGGGTCTTGTAGAAGCCTGGATGCGCGGTTTTTCTCACGGCGTTTTGTATTGGTGTAGTCTACCTAGTCACATTCACAGTCACAAATCCGTTCGATGTGGCCCTCGAAGCTTTAGAGGCAGAATGCTCTAGTGCATTGAGCTATGCTACAGAGGGACTATGGTTACAATAAAAAAAAAGATGCAATACATCGCACTGCAGAGACTACAGAGACGAGGAGTCATCAACCCAGGTACTCCTTCAGTTCATCAGACTCTTCTAGCGTAGTACTGAAGGAGAAGGGGGCGAAGGCCCAGCCAGCAAACTCCGCGAACTTGGAGAAGGACTCGACCCAGGCCAATCTGAGAGAGTGCAACATGGCACTGGTACCCTCCATCATGACCAAGATGGCAATGGCTAGGTCGGCTGTTAGCAAAGACGATGGAACGGGATGGCATTAGTAACTTACTCAGAAAGAACCACATGTAGAAGATGACGACAATCGCAATAGCACCAAAGATGCCGTTGAACTTGAGCGCGGGACCAAGGGTCATGGACCAAAGCACAGCACTGAGCTGCTGGTGGGCGAGCGACAGGGCCCAGAGACGAAGGTACGAAGCGGTGTGAGAAACGCAGTTCAAGCAGAATTCTACGTGCAGCGTTAGCGTGCTTCATAGCATTGATGGAAGGCAAGCCTCTTACCGATGGTGTGGATGATTTGATGGATCATGACTTCGCTGAATTCGAATTCCTCGTGATCCTCGTCGCCGTGTAGGTCTTGCGTGATCATAGCAACGCCCTCGCCATCAGACTCCACGCTGGGGCGGCCATTCAGTCCTTGGACTTCCTCGTCGTCGTCGCCATCGAGAGCACTAACACGAGAGCTCTCTCCAATGCCCCTATAACCCTTGGCGCGAGCGTGGTTGTGCTCCCAACGGAGGTAGAAGGGCTTCAAGAACAACAGAACCGGGACCTGAATAACGGCGAGAAGGAGGAGGAAAACTTGTACACCCGCTTGTCCAGGATACAGTTCCGCTCCCTCCTCAAGAGTGCCGGGCTGTAGAAACATGTAGATCAACATGTTCAGCAATCCAGGCGGGTTGCGGGGGTTCTGCGGGTCATTCCAGTTGACCGACCACTTGTAGAGAATGCACATAACCAAGTAGCCGAAAATGGACTGGAAGAAGATCATGCCAGGGACAAAGTTACCCCAGATATCGATCGGCTTCTTGAAGTGCTTGGCGTTGACGTAGGCGAAGATTAGAGAGTAGGTCATGTGGGCCCAACCCAAAACGATACTCATCTTCATCTTGTAACTGTTGCTGAAGAGAAGATCATTGTCTGTCTCGTGCCATCTCCAATCCAGACCAAAGGGGTATCGGTAGCCATGATCGTTGAGTTTACCCGTAAGAGTCTGTCCAACCTCGTAACCCTCAGGGACATCCCACTTCCAGGCACTATCGAACAATGTCAAAGATTTGGAGAAGACATCGTTGTAGATGAGACCCGTAAACAGTGAGAATACACCCATGACCAAGGCGATGTATCTGCCGTAGTAGAGCATGGCGAACAGCTCGAAAGTGACCTTCTTGAGAGGCTTCTCCCAGTAGATCATGGCGAGTGCGGCAGACACCATGATGACGGCATGACCGAAGTCACCGAACATGACGGCGAAAAGGAACGGGAAGGTGACAATGACTGGGAGGGCCGGGTTGACCTCCTGGTACGTAGGGGTACCGTAGGCATTGACAATAGTCTGGAATGCCTCGGTAAACTTGTTGGTCTTGATGTAAGTTGGGGGAGTCTTGTTGGTGCGGATCTCGTTGATGATAGAAGGCACAGAGAGTCCAGCTCGGTGCGTAACGTCCTGCAACGTAGACCGAATCAACGGCAAATCGTTGGTCGGACACCAACCCTCGGCAATGAGCGTGCGACGGGCACGATCGTACGAGAAGAGATTGAGAGTGTTGTACACGGCCTTCTCCTTCGTGACGAGAACCATCCAAGCAGACAAGGCCTGAGAGATCTGGGTGAGCTCAGCGTTCAGAGTCTGCTGGGTGTTACGGAGAACGTTCTGGACGTCGTTAAGACGAGCGTTGACCTCGTGGATCTGGTCGCGACGAAGATCGCTGTTCTCGTCGACGTTGTACACCTCGGCACCCATAGACTCGGAGATCTTGCGAATCTTGGCCAAAATCTCCTTGCCGTGAGCGAAGATGACGAAGACGTTCTTGTTGATCTCCTCGTTGTTGGTAGGGTCGACGAGCGGCTCGGGGATCTCAGACTGGTTCATGTACAAGTTTCCACGCAGAGTTCTCCAGAGGATGCGCTCGAAGGAGGCGACACGATCTCTGTTAATAACGCCGGCGACGAAGCCAATGTTCATTCCTGAGAACGACCGCTCGACATCCGGGGCGGAGTTGTGCTGCTCAACGTCCTGAAGAAGGGGGGCGTCGTCGTTATCGGTAGACGCGCGGATCTCCTCGACGCTGCCATGGGCCCTGTCAAAGAAACCGCCAGCCTCACGAAGAACCCAGCGCCACTCGGTGAGCTCCACCTCGCGCTTCTTCAATGTCTCGTAGCTATCGTTGAGCTGGTAGACGCGTTGCTCCAGACTCTGGCTTCGCTCGGCGAGCTCGTCGATTTCGGAGGTAGACGGGTTGGCAAGCCTCTCGGCATCGAGGTCAAACTTGCGGAGGGAGATACCTGCCTTCTCCATCTGGGCGTAGAAGTATCCTGACGCGATGTTAGCTTTGTGTCACTGTGTCGTCGTGAAGCGCGTGGCTCGAAGTGATGACGTACGCAGTTGGCGTTCGACATTGTCAAGTCTTCGGATTTCCTGGGTGAAGGTACGCTGAAAAGCACTGACTTCGCCATTGAGCTAAACGTAGAGAGAGATATCAGTTTTGATGAACCGACCGAGGCCGAAACTGGGCGAAGAGGGGGAGGGCAGCAACGTACATCTCTGAATTGAAGGAGACCAAGCTCTCCGAGAGC
This sequence comes from Colletotrichum lentis, assembly GCA_003386485.1. Classification (NCBI taxonomy): domain Eukaryota; kingdom Fungi; phylum Ascomycota; class Sordariomycetes; order Glomerellales; family Glomerellaceae; genus Colletotrichum; species Colletotrichum lentis. The sequence goes on from NWBT01000050.1 coordinate 2,156,354, forward strand.
TGTGACAACCTCGCGACCGATTTCATTGGAAATGTATAGCTGCACCATACTCATGTTCGCAGAGCGAAACATGGTATCCTGTGCCGGAGCCATCTTGATATATGGCAGGAGCTCCGAGCCGTTCAAGGGGGTTGATGATCAAGCTTGTGCTTCTATGCCAGGTCTAAACACGGAGCTGCCAAGTTGATGTCGTTGCTCCAAATGCACATTTGGGGCTGAGTCGGGATTCCGGGAATGTACTTGTTCCGTGACCGGGGGCTTAGATGGATTTTCGCGCATTGTGGCGTGAACTTCAGGTGGATTGTGGCGGTGCAAGCTCTAGCTAAATATTTTTGCGAATTATCCACAGGCATTTTTCTTTGCTTCTCTCTTCTACAACAACCAACAAGCTTGAGGCACGAGACCATACGCCCGTTGCTCCTTTGCAGTCGTAAGACACCTTCAAATTCGAAGTCGTGTTTTCTCGTCCGTGTCGCGTTTTGCCACAAAGATAAATTGCCGTCGCGATATCGCACGAACAGGAAATCCGCCTGATTGGATTGTTGTTTTCTTGACGGCGAGCTCGGTGGACTCGAGCTTAGAAGAGCCGCTCTCATACTGATGTTTTACTGACTGAAACATTGCAAGCAGTAACAGTGAAGATGGCGCTTTCGAAGCTTTGTTGGCGGTCCGCAAGGACATCTATGGTCAATCAAAGTCAATATGACGCCTAGAGCAAACCCCAAAGTACCCTGCCAAGGGTCATTCTCCGTCGTGTTACAAAGTCTTACCGTTTGCCATTAAGAACTTTGCGTCAATTTACAAAGAGATACATTCCATGGTTTTATTAGTGTCTAAAATGCTGGTCACTTGCTCGAGGCATTCGTCGAGATTCGCGGCAGTCAAGACCAGAGCGGTACGCTAGCGCCTGTAGCTTTGTATGAGCGACCTGCCACAGCTGTTCCAGACGGCTGTCAAGAGTTACGCATCGTTTGATTGATTACCAGACCTATGGTGCAGGTATCTTGATCGTTGTGCCACCACGGGACTGTTTCTGCTGTACGCGCTAGCTAAAGTATGGCCTTTAAGGACGCCTGAGCGGCTGGGTCGATTATTGCTGAAATTTGATAGGTTACTGCCCGGTTTTACTACAATATAATATCTTGAAAGGTTGGCATGAACCTGAATGGGGGTTGCAAGATTTGGTCCTAGCGCTTCATCTCAATGTTTGTTATCAGGCACCTAAAATAGCTAAGCAATAGCTGCTATTGAATCTGATAGCCAAGTACGATTCTTGCTGATGACACGAGAGAGCCCAGCAGGTGCCTGAAAAGGTTAAATGCCCATTTTTTGAGCGCATTGCGATTTTCAATGAGGTTATCACAATTCCTTCTTCCCCTTCTCAGCCTGGCCAGCCACAGGCTTGGGCTTCCCTGCCCCTGCGGGAACCTTCACCGGATTTGCCTTGCTCTGCTTCGCTGCGAGGGCGAGTCCTATGACCGAAACAACCATCTCGACGACAAGCGTGACCATGCCCGAGCATGCTAACTGCCACGATGCAATGCTGACGCTGCCAATTGGGGCCTTGGGGAAGGACAAAATCCACTCGGCGTAGTAGGGGAACCACCCGTACGGTAACCAAAACATGGGCTCCTTGGAGTACCAGAAGGGCAGTCCGTATTGGGGCGCCTTAGTGAGGAGCCATCGAAAGCCGGTCAGGTAGGTGTCGAACTTGGATCTCGCGGCTTCTTGAGTTTGCTCTGCAGGAGGAAAACGTCAGTATGACCTTCTAGGTGAATCTAAACGAAGCTGGAATCTTTGCGGACTTACTGCTCTTCTCTAGCTGCTCTAGCTGCTTGTCATGGGTGCGACGAAGCTTCGCCCACCTGGCGAACTCGTCTTGGCTGCTGGTTGCATTCAGCTCCTTTCGCGTCTTTAGGAACTCGATCTGCAGTTGCCGGTGCTGCTTCGCAGCTTTCGAGGTCGAGATAGGGAGGTAGTTGAGCAATGTCCACAGCTACTAAGCAGTTAGTCATGGACGATCCTTCCGGGAGCGGCTGTTTGGAGGTAAAAGAAGCAAACGGACCAGGTTGTTGATAGTAGCAGCGCCGATGGTGTTGACCAGATGGGAGAACACCTCCAGCACGAAGATGACGACGAGTAGAGAGGGCATGATAGTCGCCCTTTAAAAGATCACAGACTCGCAAGCGGTAACTATCGGCGCATGCTGCTGCAATGAGTTGGGAGTCGCGGGGGCGACACAGTACAAAGCCGAACGGAGGTTTGTTGTGCGGATGACTGAGCGAGCCCTCTGGTACTGTAGGGAGGTTTTCCCCCGCTACATACCTCCCTCCTACCTGTGCGTTGGGGTGGGGAGCACACACCACAGCTTACGTAGGGAAGACGACGTACATATGTCATAGCCTCGCGAATTGCATTTTTAGTGGTGACACCTGAGCCACACACAGCAGCTCCGCCTCACCACACGCTGCCCAGGAACCAATCATCTTCAGCTTCCTTAACATTCATCAAAGCACAAGTTCAACATCCTCAACATCTGGACCAGCGACTGAACCCATTGCTGTGTCTCACCTGTCGTTTTCCTCCCGGACCACCATCACCATCACCACTGCACGTCTGTTGTACTTGTGCGCGCGCGCCGTCGTATGATTCACAGACATGCCCTGATTCAAGCCCGTTGGTCACGCTTTCTATTACCGCAGCCATGTCGAGAGCTCTGGACAAACATGTCATCGCGGCTCTGAAGCAAGGCGACCACCAGAAAATCTTTGACGACATTTCCAGTATCTTCGTGTCGCCTGAGGACGGATGCCGTCTCGAGATTGAGGTTCTAGGTCAGAGCCACCCATTGAGGCTGGGCGAGCACTTATTGCGAGATGAAAACGCTATTGCTGTCCCCAAGCTCCGCATAGTACAGGCCTTTCTCGTTGCTAGACAGATTTTTCAGAAACATCTGGCTGCAGGCTCCGTTGATGCCGAGCTTCTGTTCGCCACAACAAGCGTTTTGCTGTTCCTGGACCCAGAACACCTCACGGCCGCCAACACGAGGAAGCGCCTCCTTCGCGACGCGATCTTAGCGGGGATTGATGTGCATGGGCGTCTGACAAGAGAAAAGTGGTTTGTTGACAGCTTGCTGACCAGCCGACTGCATCGGCACACGAAATCGCCTACATTATGGAGTCATCGACGCTGGCTAACGGAGCAGTGTCGTCAAGCCGGGATTCCTGTTGCGGTTCAACAGGATATCGAGTCGATCGTCATGGTAGCCGGAGAGCGGCATCCACGCAACTACTATGCCTGGACCCACGCACGTTGGTTGATTCGGACATTTCTGGTTGACTCGGAGCCCGAAGTGCTGCAACCACTTATCCAAAGCGTCAAGAGATGGTCTTTCAGACATCATTTCGACGTTTCTGGCTGGTCGTTTCTCGCCCATTTGATGGAGAGGCTCGACGACAAAGGCAAACAAATGTCCTTGTCAGTCTTTGAGGAGACTCTAAGACTGACGGAGTCTCTTCGATGGTACAACGAGTCAGTGTGGTGGTTTCTCCGCACGATGGCTTCCAAGCCTGCCGTGGGACAGACAAGGCTGGAGGACTTCGCAACTGTCCAGGAAAGGCTTTTGGCCATGAAAGCCGATGATTCCGCTGAAGCCATGGGACTGGAAACGGCACGGAAGTGGTGCGACTCGTATGGACCGCGTGGCGACAAGACTTATTCGGGTGCAACGGATCAGGTTTGAGTGGAATAGCTTGAAAAAACTTGAGATCGCGTGCGGCATCGTCATCCAAATTTGGCATTCACGTCGAACCCTGAAGCCGGTCCATCTCCGTTTGCTTGACATGCTCCTGGGTTGGGCCTTGGACTTGGGCCTAGCCAGCGGGACTTTGTTTTCAGACGCTAATTGAAAACACGAGAAGAACTGTCATTTCGTGTGGCCCTTGTGCGGAGGACATCAAGTGTTGAATAGTCGGCAACCCCCTTTGTGAATGACAACTTGTTGCAATAGGGACACAATAAGGCGTATGTCCAGCAGGACAACGTCCGCGAGCTCAGCCGACAGCCTCCATCAGGTTGATCGGAAGGGTGATCAGAGGCTGAAGCCTATAGCAACCTGGACGCCCCTGGTCATCATATCCACTTTGGACCGCCTTTGTGCGTCCGCCAAGCCTGTAGTCGAAGCTCGCAGATACTTGAGATGATGGGGATCTACGGGCGAGTGGACGGGAGTGCTGTGCGTCCTGTATTGGCATTGGTTGTAGCCTGTAGCTTGGGCAGACGCTGTCGGAACCGTAGCATCAGATAGAGGACATGGCTTCCGTCACGATCAACGATGGGAAACGCGTAGGTGTGACGACAGGTAGGCCGGTTGCAAACAGTCATGCCGACGGCGTGTGCTCTTGGGCTGGCGGTTACAGATAAAGTTGGCTTCTGACGACGATACAGTGAACCGGTTTGGCTAGAGCAAGTGCAGGACAGCGCCGCAGTCGGGGGCCAGGAAGTCGGCGCGACAGAATGGTTTTTGAGATGAGAGCGTCGGCAATTTGGTACAGCCAGGCTCCATGGCTGTCATTTCCCAAGTATGATGAGAATGGGGTTCCTAGCCGCCGTGGGTGGCTGTCAGTTGTAAGATTGACGAAGAAAATCTGTATGTAAGGACCAGGGCCGGGTAATTAGCAGCGAGTGCGAAGCTCAGGTGGCTCGGGGCAAATGATCGAAATTGGACACTGGGACCTGGTTGGTTTGATTTCACAGTGAACCGAGCATTTGCCGCTTGTATCTCCTCCTTGACGCCTCATTTGGGTGGTCGATCGTTCTTCGAGCCCCGGATACAGGCCCTCTGCGTACTGTCGGACCTTTGCGCAATGGGGACGGCCAAGGACCCTAGATGCAGCAAGTGGGAAGCGGGAGAGAGAAGAGGGCAAAAGGACAGGGTAGGAATCGAAAGACAGCGGCCAAATGAGCGAATGAAAGAGATGAGGCACAATTGCGGGCACAATTGCGGCGCACTTCATCTTGGTGGCTCTCCAGAGCAACGGAAGCAGAGGCGGCCACTTCTTCAGTTCTTCTCAGGGCCCAAACTCAAAATTATTACTTGAAGCACGAGCCAGGATCGGCGCCCGTCGGCTCGTCTGATGGTTTGGTTGACGTGGATATGGGATCAGGCTTTGCCGGGCTCGAGTCCGTCAACAAATACACGTTCCCGGCCGAAGAATTGGCCTCGACAGGCCGTTCACAGTTGCGTCCAGCGTGCAGAATCGACGTGGAAACAAAACGGTATATGCATTGCGGCTGATCGTTGGCCTTACGAGTCCACAATGACGACTTGCGGCGACGACGAGACTCAGGACAGAGCGAGGCAAGGAAAGGTGCTGGCTAGTGGCTAACCGCCACAATTTGGTCGAGACCCAAAAGGGCTGGCGGCCATGCTGGCTGCAAGGGGCCGACCTGGTAAGAAGCTGGAGAAAGATGGCCCGAAGCAGAACCAAGTGGATATTGAAAGTGGAGAGTCTGCAAGGCGCCCCCTGTTTTGCAAGCGCTAAAGCAGGTGAAGTGACTTTACTAGGTACGCATAGTGGCCGCTGCTAGCTGTTGTCCTGTTGGCTGCCCGTCCTGTTTGTATCCGACGGGTATGTTGAACGTCGACGGCGACTTGACCAGCCGAAATACGCCGCCCAAAACAGATGAAGGGTGCATCTCACCACGAGGATGAGGACATGGCTTGCTGGAGTGAGCGGCAGTGATGCAAACGGCGGCTAGACTAAGCTGAGAAACCGGTTTACTGCGAAGAGAGTTTGAGACAGACGGCTACAACGTATGCCTCGGACGCATGCCTTGGACGCATGCATCTGGAAAAGCAATGGGGTTTCGCCCGCTTCTCTAACGATGATGTATCATTATCAGAATAGAAACCTTGAGTTCATTCAAGAGTCTCACCCTTGAACTAGGTGTTTTTTGAGAGAATGAAGCGTGCCATTTGTGATGTCCGTCCCGGATTCCCTTGCTTCGGCCGCATCCCGCACTAGGCTATCAAGCCCCTAATCCAACATAGCCCTGATCACCTCGATCTGCTCCAGAACGCTTGATCGACTGGTGCCGCCTTTAGCCGTTTTCGCCTCGACACTCGCTTCATATTCGAATGCCTCCGCAATGTCTGCTGTGAACCGAGAATCGATGGCTTGCAGTTGCTCAAGGGTCAGCTTGTCCATCGAAATCTCCAACTTTTCAGACAGAGCAACGACGCGTCCAGATATGTGATGAGCCTCTCTGAACGGACATCCCTTCCTCACCAACCACTCTGCAACATCAGTGGCTAGCATCGTCTTGTCCAGAGCAGCCTCCATCCGCTCTGGCCGCACCTTCAAGGTAGAAATGACCCCATTGGCTATGCCTAGACTATCCGACACAGTCTGAACCGAATCCAGCATAGGCTCCCACCCTTCCTGAAGATCTTTGTTGTAGCAAGATGGCAGGCCCTTCAGAGTCTTTCAAATGAATAGTTAGTAGCTACTCTCGATGCGCTCCTCAAAGCCAATGCAACTGGCTGAGATGTTAATATGAGGACTCACCATCATTACTCCAGCCATTTGGCCGAAGGCGCGCCCTGACTTGCCGCGGAGAAGCTCCAACGAGTCCCCATTGAACTTGTTGGGCATTAAAGAGCTACCCGTACAATAGGCATCGGCCAACCGCACGAAGCTGAACTCAGATGTCGAATATATGATGAGGTCCTCAGCCCACCTGCTAACGTGGTTGGTGAAAATCGAGTTCCAGACCAGGAAGTCGATTAGGAAATCGCGGTCAGCCGAAGTATTCATGGAGTTCAAGGTGATTCCGCTGAACCCAAGCTCCTCAGCTATCATGTCTCGATCAATTCGAAATGGGTTGCCGGCCAAAGCGCCACAACCAAGTGGACTCAGATTAACCCTTTCGAAGACTTGGCGCAACCGCTCGAGATCCTGCTTAAACGCAGCGGCATATGACATCAGCCATTGAGAAAATCGCACTGGCTGAGCACGCTGGAGATGAGTGTATCCAGGCATGATGTAGTCGCTGATGTTATCAGTCAGCAGGGGGTCGCTTTTGGCCAGAGGTGGGGCTAGGCTTACACTTCAGACTCGGCACGTGCAACAATGACCTTGAGGAATGCAACCAGTTGGCTGTCGATTTCGCGGATCCGATCGCGTAACCACATGCGCATATCACAGACAACTTGCTCGTTGCGGCTGCGACCTGTGTGCAGCTTACCCGCGATGTCCTTGCCGATGACCTCTCCCAAGCGACGTTCGTTCGCCGTATGGATCTGGTCCGTTGTGTTAGTCTCGAGAAGTTGAATATAATTGAGTCGCCTCTCACATCTTCGTCATTCGGCATGATAGCGAAAGTGCCCTGCTTCCATTCCTCCATCACTTGGAGCAAACCACGCTCAATCGCCTGAAATTCGTCTTCGCTGATGATGCCAGCCTTTGAGTTGGCTCTGGCAAAAGCAATCGATCCAAGGATGTCTTCTTTGTAAAGAGCCTTGTCGTACCGGATAGAGGCATTGTACTTGTGCATGAGAGGATCAATTGCACCTGCGCATCGTGAGGTCAGTATACTGCAACCGAAGCTTGATTCCTGAGACAATCGAACCTGTGAACCTGCCCCCCCAGAGCATGCCAGCTGCCGGGGCATCCGCCTTTTTCTCGGCCATGTTGGAAATATTCGTCAGTGGCGTTGGTTGCGATTTCAAGGCCGATGAAATCAATGGAATAGATAAGACCAATGGAGCATATGGCGCGTAATTGTATTGATTGGATCAAGGGCGTGAGTCATCAAGGCTGAAAAATTTCTGGAAAGAATTGAATTGGTCGTTGAGGGCAGTTAGAAAAAGTTTGTGGGGCCGACACCGGCGTTATGTGTTGAAGCGTGGGCAAAATGGTGGCGCCTAGGTAGCACAGACTTTTTGGCCCACTTGGCTAAAATGGGCAGTACCGCTGGGTAAGTTGTCAAATGTGTTGGGGATTACGGATATGGTCGCAATACAGAGTACACACGCGATTTATCCAACGAATCATTCGGCAAATGTCTCCATACTAGTATGGGACGGCCGTTGGATTGGGATTCTGCCAGTCTTTGGGATCTCTGAACCTGAGGTCTGCGACCAACCCGCCCAGGAAATGGAGCAACTTAGACACCCGGGGTGAATCGCATACCAGGGGCCAGAGTACTTGCATACAGCACTGCAGTTAGTGTCAGAAGCTGTGTGGCGCTCAAGTCGGGGCCTGACCCGGTTGCCCAGCACTCTAGCTCAGTCTCTGATCACCCTTGATCGCCTCGCTCAGGTTAAAGCAGCGCCAGCTCCGGTTTCCTAGCAGAACCAAATGTGGAAGGGACGAATTGCCGGGGGTGACTATTGAGGTAGGTACTTTAGGTACGGATACAACGAAGAGACATTGCTTTGTTTCCTCGTAGGCGAGGAAAGTGCCATGTCTCATAGCTTCTCGGCCACTTCCCTGTCAATCGCTAGTATTTCCTTCTATTTTCCCCTTGTAATAGAGCGACCTGCATGACGCTATGACGAACCCACCACGAACGAGCTTGACATTGAGCCTAGCAGCTGCCATTGGTGCCAGGGGTCCCATCTAAAGACATTGACAGAACGAACACACCTCAGTATGAAGAGAAGGAGCAGGACCACAGAAGCCGTCGACCAGAGAGAAGAAAATAACGGAGGCGGCAGAAGTAGTGTAGCGGAAGGGAGAGGAGGGGGCGACGCAGCCAATGGCTTTCAATTGTGCAAGATCCGCCGCAGCAAGACCTCACCTCCTAGCATTGCAAACAGGTGTGCAGATCTTTGTGTTGCCTGTCCCAGATGAGCAGCAACAGGAAGGAAGGAGTACGTACAATAATTCCCAGGCTACCTGATGTAGTCCCCCTTTGGTAGCATCGGTGGCCGAATGCACAGAGGGCTTCGCCAGCCTCCAGGTATACCCTCCGCCAAATATGCCGCCAAGGTACCAATCCTTTCCCATGCTCTCGATTCTTGATCCCACGCAACGGCAGCTATGTCTCACTACCCGTTCGCTGTATTCGTGGTGGCTGCAGTCCTTCCAGGCCACCCATGTCAAGCCCGCTCACTTGCGCTCCTCCACATTTCCCAATTCGACCTGGACCAGACCATCGTCGTCGCTACTCGTCAAGCCTTAGCTTGCCCGCGCCTGCACTGGCAGGTCGTCCAGGGCTCTTCGCTCTCCGATTGGCAATCCCCATATCTACTCCCCACGATCCCCTCTTCGCCTCTTCGCCTCCCTCATCACCTCACTTCACCTACCTTCGCCCTTCCACCCCGTTTCCTCGAGGGCGCAACTCGTCTTCTCCTCCTCGAGTTGCCGACCCGCTTGCCCGTTCAATCGCTGCTTCGACTTATGTCTTGTACTATGACACAGATATAGACAGGAGAGAGAACCCGCCCCTTCACGCCCGCTTCCTCTCCTCCGCCCTTGGCTCCTTCAGTTGTCCTTGCCCTTGTCTCATCGTCTTGCATCGTGTCTCTGGCAGTTGTTGCTGGTGGCGCGCCCTCGATTATCCGCTCCTCCATCAAATTGTCTTGCCCTTGGTTCGACCGGCCCGCGTACAGCATTTCAGAGCCACGCGCCAAGCTCCACCCAAAGATTACGCATTCCTCCTTGTATACCATTACTTCGCCTGACGACCTCCGCCCAACTTACAGCTAGGCGCTTCAATGCGCTCGACCTAATTCTTAATATCATAATCTGTCCGACACCACCACGGCGGCGTCTGGTACCCGCTGGGTTGCCTGAGTTTTCATGAACTTCCCGAGACCGACACAAAACCACCAACCGCATTTGCTCCGAGCGATTTTCCATTATTCGGGATCTATTGCGAGTCAACCTGGCACTGTACTATCTATTTGGCACAGGACCCGAATCTATCACCCATTCGGTTGACCTTGCACTCTCTCCTGGAATCGAGTTGAAAGCGCCCACATCCCTCCGACGGCTTTACTTTCATCAGCATTGCATCGATCACTCGCCATTTTCATCGCTGGTTGACGCCACACGTGCTCGCCCATCATCCTACTAAACTCTACGATGCGTTCGGCTATCTTGGTCCACCTTTCGCTGCTCTTCACGTCCACTCATGCTTTCTTTTATTGGCCTAGTCCGGAGTGTCTGGCCAACGGAGGCTGCACGTTGCCAACAAGGAGGCAGTATAATGATCAAGATGCCCTCGGGTCGGATATGGGAGAAGAGTCTTCAGTAAGTGAATTCGCTTATATCAATATATGAATGCTCCTATTTCGGTTCGGACCTTATATTGGAAAGAGTACTACCTGGTCACGAATCTAACACGACCGAGATATGCTATGCTAATAATATAACGCGCAGATCGAAGACCCCGAACACCAAAGAGTCGCTCGCGAGGTCCGACGGCTTGTCCGCAAGTATACGAGGTTCCAGTCTGCCGCCGTCAGTGAGAACGTGTCCAAGTCGAAGAGACAGAGTCAGTACCGAATCATCAAGGCTGCCGACACCACCCTAAAGAACGCTGCCAGCGTAGCCCAGGATGGCACCGACTTCTCTTACTTTGCTCAGGTAAAGCTTGGTGACAAAGAGAAGCCCCTGTGGATGCTCATGGACACCGGAGCCGGTACCAGCTGGGTAATGGGTTCGTCTTGCAAGTCTTCGGCATGCGAGAAGCACGGCTCGTTCGGCCCAGCCGATTCCGGCACGTACAGGCCCAAAGGCGAAGCCTTATCCGTCTCGTACGGATCTGGCGCCGTCAAGGGCGAAAAGGTTACCGACACTGTGTCTTTTGCGGGTATGAAGTTTGACTTCGGGTTTGGTGTCGCCAACGAGACCTCGGAGGACTTTAACCACTTCCCCTTTGACGGCATCCTAGGACTTTCCATGGCGGGCGGAGAGACGGAAAACTTTATGCAAGTCGTCAAGAACTCGACCCAGCTTCCTGCCAACATCTTTTGCGTGTACCTGAGCAGGGCCGCGGATGGACCCAACACGAGCGAGATCAGTTTCGGCGTGTGCAACCCTGACAAGTATACCGGCGATATCACCTACACTGGAGTTGGGAACGACCTCGGTGACTGGGCAGTTCCTCTGGACGGCATTGCATATGATGGCCTCAAGTCTGGCGCAGCGGGCAAGCTCGCTTACATTGACACCGGTACCTCTTACGTCTTTGGGCCCAAGGACGATGTCGCCCTGTTCCACAAGAACATTCCTGGATCTACTGCGGATGAGGAGGGCACGTCGTACAAGGTACCGTGCGATAGCGACAAGGACGTAACCTTCAACTTTTCCAACGTCAGCCATGTCATTTCCGCCAAGGATTGGAGAGGTGGTCCTAGCAAGGACGGCACCTGCACAAGCAACATCTATGGCCACGAGGTTGTGGCTGGTGCTTGGCTCTTGGGAGACGTTTTTCTCAAGAACGTTTATGCCGTTTTCGATAAGGATCAGAAACGCATAGGTGAGTTTGAGTTGGAACACGTCGTCGTACTTTGCTGGATGCTGACTGCCCTCGGTAGGATTTGCGACGAGAGTCGACCCACCGCCAGTTACGACCACGACAAGCATTGACTCTACGGCCACCCCACCGGCGGTTAACAACCCCGGCCAAGGGGACGCCGTGCCGACATCCGGGCCCGCATTCGGGCTGGGCGGTCACGAAACTGCCACTGGTGAGGCTGCCGCTGCAGAGAGCTCGCCGGTATCCCAATCGGGTGCGGCATCGTCTGCTGTCCTCGCGAGGGTTAAGGCGGCTACTGCCGCTTCCCTGTGTGTGGCTGCCTTGCTGGGATTACACTAAGCTGTTTTTGTTATTTATTGAAGCGCAGAGGCCTCATCGTCGCGACCCCTAGATGGGAAAGTTGGTTTATCTTAAGTGCGCATAATACCCCAAGGGACCAACACAGACGCCCCCCTTACAATAAGGCCATTGTAGATATAGTTACATCTTGTAATGGTAAACAAAAGCGTCTGATTCTTCTACGGCTAAACACGATCTCTTTCCACCGCTTCCCATAACTTGACCCTGTGGAACGGTCTGTGTCTGGTGTCTCCATATTCAAGCCTCCCGTTCCCGCCCTGTTGTTTGCTAGATAGACTCTGAGGAATATCCTGAACGGACCTTGGCCTGTCCACCATGCAAAAATATGATGCAAGCATGGTGTCGAAAACGTGATCTCGCTCAGCTTGCATACTCAACATGGACAGAGCCGACGATGTCTTACAAAAGAGGCTGAGAGGTCAAAAACAAAGATACTGTCATGGGCGCCACTTCTAAGCCTTTTTCCCCCGAATCTCTGTCGGGGTTCTACAATGATACAGATCGTGTCCAACACTACACGTGCCCCTGGGTCACTCTCCCGCTATTGTGCATGGCACCTTTGGCTTCTATACAATACAGACACGGCCCGAGATGGAAGGGCGGGAATTCCATCCTCGTACCTTCTCCCCTTTTAAACCCAATCGGAACCAAAAAAAAACCCTTTATCGATACTTTTACATGCATTGCGCCGGTCCGCCATCGTCTGCGCAGAACAGTCAGTACCGAAATGCCACGTGTTCGAAACACCCGCAGTGGAAGAGACTCACTTCTGATTATTTTGCCAACTGCTTGTATTAGACTGATTACCATAACCAAGCTACCAAAAGCAACGATGGCGGCTGCGACGTAGGTCTTCCACGACCGAGTCGTGAGCTTGATGTAACACAGTGGTGGGAGGATGTAGGCCATCGCGCACGCGGACGTGGCGCCGACAAGCTCGAAGACGATGCCGACGTCGCAGGTGAGTAGACTCATGGCCATGGCAGAAACGACGAGGGCGGAGCTGAATATGAGGTGGAGGTTCATGTTGAAAGGCTCGCCTGGGAAGAAGTAGTTGAACATGACCTCTCGGCAAACGAAGCCCTCGAGAGGTAGGGTAGTCAGCATATTGAGCCCGAAACACAGGCGGGCCAGGGTGACCATGACGTTGTCCGAGGGGAAGTTGTTGAGGACGTTGCCGAGCGTCTTATCACCAAAAGTCAGGAATCCTGCCAGGGCCATCAGGAGGCAGGCGACCATGGAGATGCCCGTAGAGTAGTGCGTGACGCGGGAGAAGCGGTCTATCGTGGGTGTTTTGAGAGAGCCGTAGATCAGGAGAGAGTTGTGATGGCAGACGAATGCTAGAGGAATGTCAGTTGAGTTGCTGTTGGTTGGAACGGTTAGATACTACGTACCGAATGAAATCACGCCAATGGCTTCCAAGATGCCGGTGTTCACAGTTAGAAGAGCAGGCGAGAAAGATCCGCGTTCGGACTTGGGAGTCAGGGCTGCCTGAACCACGACTGTCATCACGATGACTCCCATACTAATCAGGGCCAATGCGCTTGCTTTCGCTAGCTGTATAGGTCTCGTTAGCCTTGGGGTCATGCGCCTTTGTTTCTCCCCCACAATCCAGATCACCCACCTTTGCAATATCCCGGTACAAGGTCAGCGGGTAACTGATGCCCAGGACAAAAATGACAATGACGACCTGGCGATTCGCCAACAGGCCAAATACTGGCATCTCCCTCAAATCGGGCCAAATGGCCAAAAAGACGTGGGGTATTGAGTCGCCAACGATGATACCAAATGCGACCATGCCGCCAAAGGCAAACGCCCATTGCGCGACCGAGATGGCGATGAGTCCCGTCCTGCCGAAGCAATGCTCAACAGTGCCCTGGAAGCTGTTGCTCCCGGAAAGCTTGCTGTTGATGACGATGAGGCAAATGGTCCAGTCGACGACGACGGTGAGGACCACGAGCAGAATGGTGCCGGCCAGCAGTCCGGCCTGCTTGAACGCGTATGGCTGGCCGATGATGCCGGCACCAATGATGGAATTGGCCATGTTCATGAAAGCCATTCGCAGACCCGACTTGGGACGCGCGCGCTCCTGCTCGGCCCACTCGTGTACATCCTCGGCGTCGGCTCCCCAGGGAGTGTTGGCGAGAGTGACGGAGGGGGCCTCGATGTCGGTCAGCAGGGGCAGGCGGTGGTGGTCGTCGTGGTCATCGGGGCCGGGGGCGTGCTGGAAGAGCTCGTCGTCGATGTCGAAGCTGTCGTGGCTCTGACGGGCGGAGCCGTTGCTCGCACTCATGGAGGGGCGCGGCGGCGGCGGCTCGACGATGGAGGGGATGGGGTTGAAGCGGACGCGGTTCGGGGTCCGCGGCGTTCCTGGCGAGCGGAGGGATGTCGCATGCTTCGTCAGGAAGTACCCGCCGCCGGGGACGACATTGCCGCTGTGAGGGCCATCGTTGGTGAGGGGATCATCAGCAAGGAGACTTCTGTCCTCTTCGCTTGGACCAGGAGCAGCGTCCGGGAGGTGGGAGTCGTCTCGGAGGGCTCCATGATTTGGGGCCTTGGCCATTGTAAGTTATTGCGATGTCATTTTCTGGTGAAAGGGGGTCAAAAAGAACGATGAGGCGGTTGGACAGGCAAGGCTTCGTCGTCAGGATTCGGTTGCGGTAGAGGATGAGCTTAATACTGGTCGGCCTCTTTCGGTTGACGTTGCAAGCTGCTGGAGCTGACCTGACCTTCCCTCAGAGAAGGGCGGTACGTACCCCTCTCCATTGGAGTTGAGGGCCCGGGAGCTGTCAGCAGCCCGACCAGTCCGTGTAGCCGGCAGCGCCGCGGGCAGGGGTCGGTACCGTTCACAGGGGGCGGAGGAAAGGGTGGGGGTTTAACCTTAGGTACCTAGGTAAGGTAGGTAGGTACCTACAACGTACGGAGTATCCGTACTCTGTACCTTTTACCGTTTCCAGGCGCAACGGTACGGGAGGCTACTTTTTATATCCGACTAGTCCTTTTCCGCTTGCTCCCCAATTTTCACTTTGATATCTCCGGCACAGAAAACCGGGCGTAAATTTACAGCCATGGAGCGACTGATCGATGGAGAATTATTCCCACCCAGCTTTGCGATAACAGCAGGGAGCAGCACGCCGCCCAGCCCAGCCACGACACAGCAGCCCTTTGCCAGCAAGCCCAAGCCCTTGAACCGCCAGAATACGCCTGGACATACGACGTTGAGACCGTCTGAGTGCTTGACCAGACAGCACTCGCTTGCTCGCGTGACCCCGTCTATCGATCGATTGGGCGCCCGCTGAGGTTTCGGGATAACCACTCGGCCGGGCCCAAGGTACGGGGTACCGGCAGACTGACTGACTGACTGACTAACAGACTGGACTGTCAAGGGTTGTTGTCGATGATACCCGCTTGCAGCTCAGCTCAGATCAGCAGCTCGAGTCTTAATTGACCAGTCCCATGGCCGCCGTAGCCCCTCCATCGCCCGAGGATTTGATACGATAGGCAGCGTTGACGCACAGGAAGAGAGCCTGCCTGCCCGTCCCTCATCCGAACCGCAGCCACAAAATTTACCCATCATCGGCGGGGAATTCAGTCCTTTTTATTTCGTTCTCCGCACTGCACATACACCCACATCTACACTCGCACATACGCACACGTATCATATCGTGCTTTGTCACTTCTGTTCCGTGACAACCATACCTAATCTCCGGTTCACTCGCCCAAAGACCCATCTAGCCTCTCACAGTCACACATACATACTCACCACCCCAATCTGATAAAACGGCACGTAACCGTCCACCCGCCCTTATCCCTTGTCACACGCACTACCCCAGCGCCGAGCTCGGCGGCCGCCCGGCTCCGCCCTCCATGGATATCGACACCACGCCGGCGTCCTACGGCACCCCCGCCTCCGCCTCCGCCGGCCCCGGTCCAGAGGCCATGCCGGCGCCCTCACCCTCCGCCCACCTCCCCTCATTTGAGTCACATCCCTCGGCGACCGCGGGACAATCAATAGCGGCAGCATCAGCAGCTGCAGCAACTTCTAAAGGGGCCGCTCAGAGCCGTCCCTGCGACATATGTCGCCAGCGCAAGACTCGCTGTGTCCGCGAGGAAGGGCGCGACAAATGCGTCATGTGCTCTTTCCACGGCCAGCCGTGCACGTATCTTCGCGGGCCGCTCCCGCGCAAGCGACGGAAGGCTACCGATCCCCCGGAACACCGCCCGTCCACGGCTACCAATGGTTCCGTCTCAGCGCCCGCAGGTCTTCCCGCTCCCATCCCGCTGGACCCCCAAGAAGAGATAACGTAAGTGTCGTGACAGTTTTCTCATCACGTCCTGTGTCTCGCCCTTGGAACGGTACTCAACGTCCTACCTTATTTCTGTGTACTGTTGTAGCTGGCTGTATCCTTCCTCTTTCAAACACTCCCGCTCTTCTTATTGGTTCATGTTGTATCTTTGCCGGCTGCCTACCACATTCCTTCCTGTCCGTTCCGTCCGGCCTGCTTTATCGTCGTTCGACCGGCTACATGTCTCCTTCTGATTAGTTCGTCTCCTTCATGCGGTGAACCACCTGGTCTAACGGACCTGTCCTCACCTACAGGCACCCCTCCCCTGAGCTGCTAGAGGCCCTGTCACCGTCCCTCGCTGGCTCGGAGCACGCTATCACCTTCAACCAGCCCTCGCTCCTTGACGGCACTCTCGGTCTACATCTCAAGACCCATTCAGAGTACGTCGGCAACACCAACTACCGGGAACCCTCCCTACTGGACTTACACTGTCCGCATGACCCGGCCGTCAGGTCCGTCCGCCGCCTCGACGACTCGACCGTCTTTCTGATCCACCGTGATCGAGAAACCTCCTCGGAGCCTCAAAGGATCGCCGATCTCGACGCCATAGAAAAGGTTGTCCACCCCCTCGGCTCGACCCTCGTAAACCTCTACTTCCGCATCGTCCACCCTAGCTTCCCCGTCCTCCACAAAAAAGTCTTCCTCGAAAAGTACGCCCGCTCCTACCATGAGTTCTCGCCGCCCCTCCTGGCCGCTGTCTACCTCCTGGCCCTTGATTGGTCCCTCTACGACCGCACCCTGGCCACCTCCTCATGGCAGCCCGACCAGGCCGCTCTCGAGGCCCTTGCCCTCCGCACCATGAGCGACGACCTGAAGCGGCCCAAGATCTCGACGCTCCAGGCCGGTCTGCTCATTCAGCAGCGCTTCCGGAACAACACCTGGACCTTTACGGCGCAGCTCACGGCTCTGGCCCAGGGCCTTGGCCTCCACGTGGACTGCAGCGACTGGGCCGTTCCGGACTGGGAAAAGGGCCTCCGCCGGCGCCTAGCCTGGGCGCTGTTCATGCAGGACAAGTGGGGTGCCCTCGTCCACGGCCGGCCGTCGCACATCCGCCTCGATGAGGACTGGGATGTTCGGCCGTGCTGCATCGAGGACTTCCCTGAGAATGCCGCCGACGAAGAGCACGATCCGGAGGGCAGCGCCGAGGTCGTCGTCGGTCGCGAGCTCTTCTTGCGGCAAATCGAGCTGTCGCTCATTCTCAGCGACGTGCTCGGCACGTTTTACACGGTCAAGGCGACTCGTCGCGGCGGCACCCTCGATCAAATCGGCACCGTGGGTGTCGCCGAGCTCGCGAAACCCATCGTCATGATGCTACGGGATTGGTACGCCAAACTCCCAGAAGCCCTCCAGCTACAGGAAACGCGCCTCAAGAAGCTTTCAGCGAATGGTGATCATCCCTCCCCCTCCCTCCCCATCTTCAACATCCGATGATCCGCAGCAGGACTGACACCTCCCTCCGACACTACTAGGCTCCCTCCACCTCGCCTACATCTCCATAGACCTGGCCCTCCACCGCTCCCTGGTCCGCAATATCTCCTCCAACGCGCCGCCCGAGCTGCGCGTCGCCATCCGCACGGGCGCCCGCGCCCGCCTCACCGCCGCTTCGAACATCATCGCCAATCTGCAGATGGAGCATATCCAGTCCTTCTGGGGCTTCGCCGCTTCAGCCCAGCTCGCCGGCATCGGCTCTTTCGCCGGCCTCCTATGGGCGACCTCCAACGACGACGCCGAAGCCATGTACTACGCCGACCGCGTCGAGGAGTACCTGTGGAGCCTGAGGGTGCGCGCGCAGGCGGCGCCGTTCGTAAGGGAGGCGCTAAGGATGCTCGAGTCGGACGTCAGCGGACTGGGCGCCGTGAGAGCCGCTGCCGAAGTGAAGATGTGCCGGTGAGNGGGGGGGGGGGGGGGGGAGATGCTTGGGGTGCGGTCATGATGTTACGTCGGGAGGCAATTGTATAGTGTTACTTCGGCTGGTTGGGAAAACATGGGTCAGTGAGATTTGTTCCGCGATTTGATGTCTAGTTTGCGGGTTGTTGTTTTTTTTTCGAGTCTTGGCTTCGATTCTGGGATACCCGTACATTGCCTTTAGAGAGAAGGGAGGGACGGAGCTTTTGATTATTCGAGTTCGTGTCTCTGATTCTATTTCCACGACGCTGGCGCAGGACATCGCCAGCACCACATACACCTACGATGTGAAGTGACTCTGGTATAGTTGCCGTCCGTCGATGATTGAAGAGCCGCTCCGCATTTTTTGATTCATGAGTTGCGTAGCAGGCAGAAAAGAAGATCAGAAGATAAAACCAGGGAGGAACACGACAACGACACTCGCCCCGTCCTCACGGCGTCTCGACAATGAGCAAATCATCGCATGGCCCAACAATGTCACCCTCCGCAACCAGCATCTTGACAACCCTCCCCTTGGTTGGGCTTCCGATCTTGATCTCCATCTTGTTCGACTCGATCCACACCAGCGCGTCGCCGACATCGACCTCGTCCCCGGCCTTAACCTCGCACTTCCAGCACCGGCCCGGCATCTGCGCCTTGACCCGCTCGCCCGGCGTACTGTCCTCCGCCTCCTCGCCAAAGGCGCCGCCGCCGCGCCGCTCGGCCTCGGGTGGGTTGTACGGCTGGAGGAGCTCCTCCATGAAGGGCGCGCTGCGGATCGCCCCCGCGCGGAGGCCGCGGGTGGCGTCGATGTTTGCCTTGTTGGCTGCCAGCCAGGCCTCGTACGCCTCGAGGTCGAGGCTGCCCTCCTCGATCCTGACGAGGTCCGTCATCCGACCCCGGTCGATGGCGGCATCGAGGTCCGTTTCGGAGACGGAGTAGAATGAGATCCTGTCAAAAAGGCGGAACAGCCACGGTTTGAATTCGCCCCGCGACGCGATGGCCGAGGCGGTGACGTCGTCCCAGATGGGTACCGTGCGCCCCACCAGCTGGTACCCACCGGGCGAGTCCATGCCGTAGATGCACATGTACTGTCCGCCGATGCCAACCGCGCCGCGCGGTGTGAAGGAGCGCGACGGGTTATACTTGGTCCCGAACAGGCGGTGCCGCGGGTCCAGAGGCACAGCGCAGGGGGAGCCGAGGAAGACGTCGCCAAGGCCGAGGACAAGGAAGGTCGCGTCGAGGAAGATGCGCTCGACGTCAGCGGGGGAGTCGAGGGCGTTGAGGCGCTGGAGGAAGTCGACGTTGCTCGGCAGCCAAGGGGCCGTGGCGCGGATGGTGGCGACGTAACGAGCCACGGCGGCGCGGGAGACGGAGTCGTCGAAGGCGAGAGGGAGGTGGATCGTGCGGGAGGAGATGGATGAGGGGATTGCCTCGCCAAGAGAGGTCTCGTGCGCGCGGAGGGCGGAGAGGACGGTCGCGGGTGGCGTCTTGGGCGCGTACTGCACATGTAGGGTGCGGACGCCCGGGGAGAGCTCGAGGACGCCCGGAATGGGGTGTGTCTTGTGGCGGGCGATGAAGGAGAAGATCTGGAAGCTCTGACGGAGGGAGAAGACGTCCTCGGTACCGAATTCGAGGAGCATGGCGCTGTCGCCGGCCTGGCGGGCGCTAACACGGCGGCCGGCGCTGCCAATGTCGCCGAGGAACGGGTTCGAGTCTGGTGTGGTCGGGCTGCTGGCCAGGGGGGCCACATCCACCGCCAAGGGCGTGAGCTCAGCGATTGACTTCTCGAGGGCGGACTCGAGGAAGAGCGCATCGTCGACGGTGATGGGCTGGAGCTTCACCTTGTCGCCTGGGCGGAGTTGACCGAGTTTCCACATTTCGGCCGAGGCCACGACGCAGAAGACGACGAACCCGCCGAGACTGGGTCCATCACAGGTGAGAATGACGGCCTCGTCGCCGGTGAAGCTGACGCTGCCGACGGAGTAGGGACTATCGTGGATGTTTGACGGGTGCAGACCTGCTTCGCCGCCGGTTTCCCGGGCCCACTGTGGCTTGGGGCCGTCGAGCCGAATGCCGGTGCGGTTGCTGTTGTAGTGGACGGTCCAATCGTCGGCGAAAAGCGTGTTATAGCCCTCCTCTGTGAAATGCTCAGGTGCCGAGTGCTGCCCGGGAATGACGCCGATGGACCAGTGTGCGTTGGCTGGGTCGGACGGGAGGGGGATGGCGGGCCCGGAAACAACCGAGGGTGCAATAGAGACCATGCTCCCTACCGGTAGGAGATCACCGGATCGCAGGTTTCGTCCGTTGTGGCCACCGACTTTGCCCAGCGCAAAGGTGGAGCGGGAGTTGAAGATCTCCGGGACGTCGATGCCGCCACGGATGGCGAGGTAGCTCCGGTACCCAGAAGTCGCCGCACCGATCAAGACTTTTTGTCCTCTCTGAATCGTCAAGGGCGTGTTTGGCTGAGCAGGCTTGTTGTCGATCTTGACCTCGGCGAAGGCGCCTGTGACGGCGACAACAGCATCGTAGTGGAAGAGGAGGCTTGGCCCGTGAACGGCGCACTCAAGCCCGGCGGCACGAGAGTCGTTGCCGACTAGTCTGTTGGCGAGTCTGAATGAGTAGTCATCGAAGGGCCCAGATGGTGGCACGCCGACGTGCCAAAGCCCCTTGCGGCCCGGATAGTCTTGAACAGCAGTCAGAGTGCCGGGGTCAACAACTTCAACAGTGGACGAATCAAAGGCGAAGCTGTTGAGCGATGTGGTAATAAATGTACCGGATCTGAACATCTCGGACGCGACGATGTGACGGGCGTATTCCAGGTTCGTCTCGACGCCCGTGATCACCGTTTTCTGCAAGGCATCGGCCATCTTCGCAATCGCTGCCGTGCGATCCTCGCCGGTGGCAATGATCTTGGCCACAAGTGTATCGTAGGAAGATGAAATTTCCATACCGGCCTCGACCCAGGTATCGACACGGACGCCTTCTGGGAAAGAGACATCCAAAAGACGGCCAGGGGATGGACGGAAGTTCTGAAGCGGGCTCTCGGCGTAGACGCGCACCTCAATGGAGGAGCTGCCCTTCACCTCGAAGCCTTCCGGCTTGTCGACGAAGATTTCCCTGCTGTTGCCAGAAGCCACACGGATCATGCACTCAACCAAGTCCAGGCCGGTCACGGACTCTGTGACTGGGTGTTCAACCTGCAGCCGGGTGTTGACCTCGAGGAAGAAGAACTCCGAAGTGTCGACGTCGTATATGAACTCGACGGTGCCGACATTGCGGTAGTTGACAGCAGAGCCAAGGTCGGCAGCAGCCATGCGCATCCTCCTTCGAACCTCTGACGGCACGAATATGGCCGGGCTCTCCTCGATGAACTTTTGGTTCCGTCTTTGCAACGAGCAGTCCCGCTCGCCGGCCGACGTGATCCTACCGCGCCCGTCGCCGATGATTTGGACCTCGATGTGGCGGGCATGCTCGATGAAATGTTCCACAAAGACACCGGCGTCGCCAAAGTTTGCCTGTGACAATCTCTGGACACTCTCGAATGCCTCGACGAGCGACGCAGCATCGTCGCAGCGCTTCAGACCAATCCCACCACCCCCAGCAGTGCTTTTAAGCATCACAGGATACTGGATGCGCTCCGCCTCGTCGAGGGCCTCCTCAGCACTCTTGAGTAGGTGCTTGCTGCCCGGTACAACAGGTACCCCTGCTCCAATGGCCACGTCGCGGGCGAGGTGCTTCAACCCGAGTTGTCTCATCTGCTCTGCGGTCGGACCGACCCAGATCAGGCCCTCTGCCTCGACTGCGGAGGCGAAATCGGCATTTTCGGCCAAGAAGCCATAGCCCGGAATGATGGCATCTGCACCGGCTTTCTTCGCGAGAGCGATGATCTGCACCCCGTTGAGGTAGGTTTCCGAGACGGACGTGCCTTCGAGGGGAAGTGAAACGTCGGCATTGCGGACGTGGGGCGAGCGAGCATCGGCAGAAGAGTGAATTGTGATGGCTTTCAAGCCTAGAGAATGCAATGTCTTGATGATACGAACGGCGATTTCTCCGCGGTTGGCAACGAGAACAGACCTGATGCCGCTGACCTTCGAAGTGGTACCAACAGGAGGGGCATCAGGGATGAGAGATTTGATAAAGGCGCGCCAGCCGCCGAATGAGGTGATATCGGTGGCACCGTCTAGGCCGTAGGGCTCGCAGATGAAGCCAAGGGCCCAGTTTCCGTCCGCAAGCTCAACAGAACCAATGCCGAGGGGTGAGGGTACTGTCTTCAAGAAGCTGCCCAGCTGCGTCGTCGGCAGGCTCCAGACTTCGACCCAGGTAGCGTTACCGCCGCTCGGGACGCGCTTCAAGCCCGGCTTCTTCACTGTGCCACCGGTGTTAAGAGAATAGAGCCGGTAGTTTGGGGAGGTCGTCGTGGCTATCTCTAGTGTTGCTCCACGGGACGTCAGGTCATTGTTCAAAGGAAACCCCGTCAGATGAGCACCTACCACCACAAGACGAGTCGTCTTTGGCTCGCCCGCGACGACAGCGCCAGAGCTTCGCGCTTCGAGTCACTCGATCCTGGTTGCGCCTAGCGGCCGGGGGCCCGTGGATAGCCATTCTCGGGCCATGGAGAGCAACTTTGGCTCATCCCATGTTGACGAGATCAAGGTGATGCCGAACGGCAGTCCATCCGACCTGAAACCAGCAGGAATCGAGAGGGCGGTCCAGTCCATAAAGTTGACAAAGTTAGTGTAAGTGCCGAGGTAGGCGTTCTCCTTGATAGGTTCTCGGGCGAGGTCCTCGATGGTAGGAAAAGTGGGAGCGGTGGGGACGAGGATGGCGTCAAAGTCGCCGAAGTTGTCTTGGATCTGACGAGTAAGGTCTTGGCGGAGGTACTCGGACGCAAAGAGATCGGCTGCGTTGAACCCCTTGGCCTTGAGGATGATTCCCCGCACCGTGGGGTCCATCTCGCTCTCGTGTGCCTCGATGAAGTCCTTGATGGCCGCGTAACGCTCAGCCACCCAAGGGCCCTCATAAAGCAGGCTGGCGAGCTGGAACAGCGGAGAGAAGTCCATTGGCTCAAGGGTCCACCCAATGGTCTCTGCTTTCTCCAGGGCCTTCGCATAGGCTGCAGCTTGTTCCGTCTTGCCGAACCACGGAGGGCTGTCACAAACGGCCATGCGATGGCCTCTAACTGTACTAGGCCTTTCCGGACGAGCTCTCGAGAATGAGTCTTCCGAGTCAAGCCCCTCGGCCGCGGCCAGGACTGTCTCAGCGTCGTCAACTGTGAGTGTGAAGATGGAGACACAGTCAAGACTGCGGCATGCCGGCAGCACTCTGGTTGTGCTCAGAGCTCCTCTCGTCGGTTTCAAGCCAACCAGGTTGTTCAACCCAGCGGGCACGCGACCGCTGCCAGCGGTGTCGGTACCCAGAGAGAAGGGCACGACACCCCTAGCAACGACGACGGAGCTCCCGGAACTCGAACCACCACTGATCCTCGCAGGGTCAAAAGAATTGCACACAGGACCATACGGCGATCTAGTCCCCGCAAGGCCGGTGGCGAACTGATCGAGATTGGTCTTTCCGAGTACGATGGCGCCAGCAGTCTTCAGGCGGGCGATGACGACGGCGTCCTTGTCCACGGGACCAGCTGCGAAGCTGGGGCAGGCGGCTGTTGTGGGGAAGCTGGCAACGTCGATGTTGTCTTTGGCCGCGAAGGGGACGCCGAAGAGGGGAAGAGAGGCACCGGATGAACGAAGAGACTCGGCATGAGCCCATTGCTCCTCGATCTGGGATGGGGTGGCCAGGGTAATCCAAGCGTTCGACTTCAACCTGGCTTCGGATTCACGAAGTGACAGGAGTCGGGCAAGACCGCCCCCGACCTCCTGTGTCTCTCTCCATTCCTTGACGGTGAGTGGGAACGTACTCTGCATGGTGGAGCCTGTGGAAAGGTGAGTCGTGTCAGTTAACCCTCTCGACCGATCGAGATGTACCGATGCAGAAGCACGGTACAGTGGGGTGGCACCGACGCACCCATTGTGTATTATGCATCAAGGTGATGGAAATGAATTGGAAAGTTATTCTGAGCAAGTCGGAAATGGCTGCTTGTTCCTTGTGTTATGGGTAGCACGGGTAGTACTGGGCCTCGATCCCTTTTTATGACCAAACAGCTACTTCTCTTTTTTCTCATCGAATGCGCAAGCTCAAGGAAGAGGCCGTCGTCCTCCCCAGTTGTTCTCTTCGGCAAAGCCTGCGGGCATTCATGTAAGTCGCCGGCGGGCTTCGGTGTATCTGGTCCATACAGACCTCTCCAGGTCTGGTCCGGTCGAGAGGGCCGATCCAATGAAGAGAGCGATGCGGGCTTGTCTATCGCGTTGGCGTTGAGTACTTGTACACAAGTATACTATGTATGCTATGCTGCGATATGGGCGAGTCGGCCGAGTCGTCGTGATAAAACGGGTTTCCGAGGAAGGGGTGGTGAAGATGCGAGGGATTAATCAACAACAGTCTTGGCTTTCTGGGGATGTTTGCCATAGGTAAGTCACAGAGCTCGGCCAGCCCGGCGGCGTCGAAGATGAAGCGAGGGCCGCCGGCGGGTGAGGTTGTATTTTCTGGAGGAGGCCAATGCTGCCAGCCGGTGCCGGTCGGCCCCGCTCGGCTGGGAAAAGATATGGAGTTGCCTAGTTTGGATGCTGAGCAATCTATCAGACACCGCTAGTGCCGAAATGCCTCCCACCCCACCCCCGGTTTGATCTCTGCCTGGGGCTTGGCAACCGAGGCTTCTTTCTTATGAGGAAAGGAACGATCCTTCAACTCCCTCCGCCATCGTCTGCCACACAATACGGATGTACATCGTGGCATGGCACCAGGTTGTCGCAATCCCGGTCGCGGTCATCTCTTTGCACGGGCCATAGCGAAGGGGGAAGAGCAAGATCTTTTTTTGGGTTTAGGTTCACTAGGCAAGGTAGCAAGCACGTGGCCAAGGCGGTCCCTCTGAGGTCGCACAGGTATAGAGTACAGACAGATACACGATATGAAAAGAAGGAAGAAAGAAAAGAAAAAAACCCCAGTAGAAAATACAGCATGAATGGAAAACAGTACACGGTTTGCGTGGTGAGCTTAGGTTCACTGGGTGGAAACTCCATGCACTGGGGGGGGAGGGGTTTGCGGATACACAGGCAGAAAGAACCTTGCCCCTCTTACTCAAACACACATTGACGTCGTCCCGTCTCCCTCGCCTGAGTCGCCGTGATCTCCTCAATGACTTGCCGGCCCGTATGGTCGCGAGAACTGCCAAGACAACACTGGGATGGATTCATGGGTGTGGGTTTCCGGAAGTCTGCGACGGCCATCCTGGGTGGCTTGTGAAAAAAACCTACCTATACTATGTACACCATGAGCGGGCAGCAATAGCCGCGTCTGAATAGCCGCCTTTCGACCAGGGTTGCCGTCCTTCGTAGTGTGTCAACTCAAACGAGCATTGCAGTCACCAATTGAAGACACTGTGTGCGGCTGGGCCTTCTCCTGCCCTCACCGTCTTTCTGTCTGGGTTGTGGACATGGAGGCGGACCGCTCCTGGGTCCTTTTCTGGCTACGACTCACGAGCCTACCTACTTACATGGCATCGACAACAATAACAACAACAACAACAACAACAACAACAACAACAAAATGCTACATGGCATCCCATGATCCCAAAGCCGTCCAACGAAATAGACGCCGCTTGGGCAAGACAGCCGAAGTCCCTGCCGTCTTCATTGGCCCATTGCAGGGATGCGAGTCGGGTCGACCAGGATCCCATCTGATCCCGGCGCTTGCGCCTCTTCCCCATCACATCGTGCTACCTAAAATAGCCAACCAGAACTGGAGCTGTCTGAGACGAGGGGGGTGTCGTCCTGCGTGCGACGCATTCCTTCCATCAATCGCGTCTATTGTGTCTTCCCTAGTCACACTGCATTGCATATGTCTGCGCCGTGGCGCTTCTCTCGGACTCTCCATCTCGACTCCCGACGCCCGCCATTGTGGTTTAACTAACCCCTCACAACCTCACGACTCTTCCGGGTTGCACTGCTCCCCGTTCTATATAGCCGCCGCCCGTCTCCTTCTTCCCCAGCATCCCCTCTCTAAGTACTGTTTCCCCCGCTCTTTTTCCTCCTCCTCTTCTTCTTCTCCTTCTCGAACCGGCAGTTTCATCCCGGCGATTCCAGTTTCCTGGGAGGCCAAGGCAGTCGCTGGCTGTCAAGACTGGGCCGCTCCATCGCCTCACATCTATCCTGCTTGAGTGATACATCACGTGGTCACCATGGCTACCCAGACCGGCACCGCCTCGAGGAGGCCCAAGTTGTCCTTGTCCATTAAAACATCGCCGGCGCCTCACACGAGCATCAACAAGTCCCTGTCTGTCGTCGACCCCAAGGACCCGACCGCTTTCAACACCCTCTCCAATGTCTATGCCACCGCCATCGAGAGGTCGACGTCCGAGCCGCTGACTGCCATCAACACTTTGCAACAGCAACCTCCGCACTTGCAGAAAGGATCAAAGGCGCCTCCTCAGCTACGCATACAAACACCCTGTGCCGTCTCTTACCCCGAGACACCCTTGACCGCCCATCCCAAGTCTCCCGGCATTGCCATGGAGGTGGCATTCCCGAGCACCATGACGGCGACCCCGCCGCTGTCAGCCGGTCCCGTAGACTCGAACGGCCCTCAGATGTTTGGGTTCTCTCCCATCGACACCAAGACCCCGTTGACAGCGATTGGATTCATCACGCCGCCAGAGCCGCGTTCTGGGCGGAAGCGGACCAACCTTTCGCTAGCCGGATCAAAGCTGCCATACACACACCCTCGCTCACTCCACAGTATCCTCCGCAACTCGCCTCTTCCTCCCCCGAGTGCCAAAACGCCCATTTCGCCACGGCGCCAGTCCCTGCGCTTGCAAGAAAAGGCGGCCCGCCGCGTGGCCTACAACAGCCCGATCGAGCAAACCATCATCACCGAGACGTATACCAAATCCCACATCGACTTGCTCACCGAAGACGTGTCGCCGGCGTCGCCGGCGCCGGCGCAAGAGCCGAACACGGTCCTGGACCTTGCCATGACTTTCACGAGCGACGAAACGCGCGATGGTGGCATGACTCCGGGGCCGTTCGAGGAGATGCGGCGACGGATGGCCGGCTTGGCAGCCAACTCACCACCAGTCAGCCCGTCGGGCGGCATCAGGAAGCGGAAGCGCAAGGAAAAGAAGCGCCGTTGGGTCTGGACCATTGGAAACCAGGAGGAGGACGAAGAGAACCTGGGCGGGGCAGTGGCGGCGTTGCGGGCGGCCGAAGCGGCGGCGCAAATGTCGGAGCCTGCTCGGAAGAGACCCATAGCGCCGGTGGTGGAGGTGCAGACCTGCGGCGACCTTCCGACGCCCAGCGTCGAGACGTTCGAAGAGGCTGGCGACGTCGAGATGTCGGACAGCAACAGCGTCTCGTGCAGCGATCGGGGGCTGACGCCGGGGAATATGGAGATTGACCTGACGACGCCGACGGTGCCCAGGCGCCTCGTGTCCCAGAGCGACCGACTCGGGTCGGCGGACCTCATCAACCCTGAGACCGGGAGCAGGCGGGACACGCCCATACCTCCCGATATGGTGGTTCACTGACGTGAAGACGGCGGGTTTGGACGGCATTTAGTTAGTTCGGCCGGGGAGCGCTTGGGTATCGCATTGCTTGGTGTTTTGCGTCATGAAAGCGCGGCTTCGGGGGTGTAGGATATGTACTATTACCGATCTAGGCTAATGAGACCACGACACACTATGACCATGTCTTCGAGGACCCGGTCGAAGACCATGCGATTCTACAAGGCCCATGATGAATCCGGGAGCGCTGCGTGGGGGAAAGTCGGCGGTCTGCGCCAAGACGGACCGGGTTGAGGGAGCACATAGTGTAGATAGATACCCGACCATCAACAAGCTCGCCCGAAATGCAAGACGAGATTCGGAGGTTCAAGGATCAAATCGGCCGATAATTGATCCGGTACCGACTGGTTAGGTAATCATGAGAGAAGGCCTTGTCAGAAGCGGGGCACTCGATGGCAAGTGGACCGACGTGCCGACGAGGACATCCTTGGCTTGCGTAAGGGGTTAGTTGCACCGGGTGGTGATGCTTTTTTGGGGGTGGCAGACGCGCCCTGTACACTAATACATAGAGCGCCGGCCATCATGTTCGTGAGCCGCACGGTACTCTGTACGTCTGCGATAAAACTGACCTCACACCAGGAGATGCCTGGGCCACACACAACCTGGATCTTGAGCATTGGCTCGCAACGCTCAATTGGCCTTCTGCTGGCTCAACCCGCCTAGTTGGGGAACAATTGATCAGAACAACCAGATATGTCGACAACCAACACTCAACAACCGGAGCAAAGGATCCAGCCGCCCGCCCCATCCAGCCTGTCAGCCTGTCAAGCTCAGATAAATAAGCAAAACTAGAGACGAAGCCAAGCAGCGCCAGCCGAGCCAGCCAGGTCGATGGAGACAGGCCAGTGAACGAACATGCGGCCAGAGCTGTTGTCTCCTCCGTCTGCCCAGCCATGTACGCAAGCACACAGCGATCCCTGCCGCAGATCGGCCTCAGCTCGTTGCATCGTTGTCACGCAACCCATCGAAAACGAGGAAAAAACAGGAATACTGGTAACGTAGGTAGCGGGAATGTCAGTCTGCGCATCGCATGAAAACGCCACGCACAGCCAGATTCCATCGCAGCCAGTCCCAGCGCGCAACGTTCCAGCCACGGATACCATGCTGTTCTACCGCGTCGCGAGTCGAAGGAATGCGCGGGTCGAGGAATTTTTGCCGGAAAGATGCATTCTGTTGAAATCCCGGGATGAGGAGAAATGCAGCCACCAACAATAAGCTGGGTAGCAACGGGAATCAACTCGATGGGCGGGATGGGGAGCAAGTATTCTGGCAGGCGCTCGGGCCAGCGTAAGTACCGGAGACCTCTTCCGTCATAAGTAAGACCTGCAAGGAGCCGGGGCTTGCCGGGTGGGGCCGAGCCTCTACGTACATAGTGCGTACAGCAGCTAGTGGACTTTTCTGGCAGCAAGTAGCAAGACAGCTACGTCATTAACCATCACAGCTTCCCAGCCAGCCTGCCAGCCCAGCCCAGCCCAGTCCAGTCCAGCATGCAAGCCGCAGCTGAGAGGAGGTAATGTGTGTGTGTGTGGGTGGGCGGGTGATGGACTGATAGTGTGTCCCTCGCACAGCTGGGCAAGGGTGAAGCTGGAGGAGCTATGAGGCAATTGGAGGGGCACCTTTTCCCAAGTCTCGGCAGGCTTCCCTTCAGTGTTGGACTCCGCAACCCGAGCCTCCATAATATATCCCACCCCCCAAGATCTCGAACCTCCGTTCCTTCGGTTCTGACGGCTGGACTACTCGTGTGCCAATTCTCTTCGCCTTTCTTGTCTCTCGCTAGACACTGGCTAACCGACGGAACAACACCTGCTTCTTGGTCCGTTTCTCACAGTGTGCTCTCCGTTACGAATGACCAGGACTGCTTGAACCCACCGGCCCGTCGATACAAACAAGCATTACAGCACAAGAGGCGTCCTGCAGGGTTCTGCATGGTAGCAACATGAACATCGACGAGCATAAGCTGCCGACCGGCGGCCAGCACTACAGCGCCCGGAACAAGATCCCCAACATCCACGAGTTCGTCGCCCAATTGGACAAGGAAAAGCGGGAACGCGATGCCGACATCGAGGCCGAGGACAAACAACACAATAAGATCGAGAGGCATGCTCAGAAGCAGCCTCATGGCGAGTCCAAGGACCACGTCCCCTCAAAGAAGGAGCGCAAGAAGACCAAGACGGTGCGGGATCCTGTGACCGGCAAAGACGTCGAGATCGAAGACCCCAAGGACGACTTCAAAGATGTCGTCGAGAACCCTCAGGTGAGCAACCAGCAACTCCGAACCAACACTGCCTTGTTCGAAACAAACCTGCTGATAGATCATTGCACAGATCTCTATTCCCAACCAGAACTTGGGAAAGGAGGCCACCATCTCCACGTCCTCGAAGCAGTCCGGCGAGGAGTATCGACACGCGCAAGATGTCACGGCACCACCCGACCCAGTCGAGCCCGGTAGCACCTCCGATGTGCCCATCCACAGCGAAAAGACAAACGTCACCTTTTTCAAAACCCCTAGCGTCAGCTACGAGCCCATGTTCGAACACCTCGAACGCCGCGCCAATATCTTGTGCGCCGGTATCTTTGTCAGCATTGTCATTGTCGGCAAGTTTTTCGGCGGTGCCCTCTATGGCTTGGTACCGCTCGGGTTCTGCGTTGCGTCCGGTGTCTTCCTGTGGGTCAAGGATCTCATCACACAAGGCCGGAACACGGAATGGTCTAGCGAACAGGAACGCGGCGAGACAGCCACTGTCAACCTGGTTCCCGAGTCTGTCGAGGTGAGAACCGGCACTCCTCGGCTGTTGTTTGGACGCCTTGCTGATTATAAATAACTCTAGTGGATGAATACTGCACTAGGAATCATGTGGAATCTGATCAACCCTGAGATGTTTGCCGGTGTTGCTGACACTCTTGAGGACGTCATGGTTGCCTCGGTTCCCGGCGTCATCGAGAACGTTCGTGTCGCCGACATCTCTCAGGGCAGCAACCCTCTTCGCATTCTCAGCTTGCGCGCCCTCCCCGACCATCATGTAAAGGACATCAAGGACGAGGCTCACAAGCAGAACCAGAAGAACACTGACCCCAACGAGTTGGCGGCCATGGAGCAGGCCGGCTCCTTCTACAATCTGGAGGCCTCGGTCGCCTACCACGCAAAGCCATCTGGTGCTGATGTCTCTTCCAAGGCCCGCAATATGGGAATGCAGCTCATCTTCTATCTTGGCGTCAGGGGCCTCTTCGGAGTTCCCCTTCCAATCTGTAAGTGAAGCGAATATGCCTTCTGGAAACACTGTCTGACCAGTCGCAGGGGTTGAACTCCAGGGTCTCGTCGCCACGGCCAGAATCAGACTTCAGCTCACTCCCGAGCCTCCTTTCCTCAAGACTCTCACCTTTACGCTCATGGGAATTCCCAAGGTGCAAGCTGGTTGCACTCCAATGGTAGAAAAGGGTGTCAACATTCTCAACTTGCCCCTTATCTCCAACTTTGTGAACTGGGCCATCGGCACCGCAGCTTCCATGGTAAAAGTGCCTGCAGTTTCCAAGCCGTCAATCCGTGACTAACAATGCTACAGTACGTTGCTCCTAAGAGCATGACCTTGGACTTGAGCAAGATGCTCCAGGGCGACGACATCAAGAAGGAGACACTTGCCCTCGGACTTCTCTTCATCCGCATCCATAAGGCTGTCGGCCTCAGCAAGCAGGATCGCCGTGGCAGCGAAGGCGGTGGCTCTGACCCTTACATCACCGTCGCCTGGAGCAAGTTCTCGAAGCCGCAGTTCTGCACTCGTGTCATCCAGGACGATCTGAACCCCCTGTTTGAAGAGAGCTGCGGCCTGTTGGTCACCGCCGATCTGATCAAGGCGGACGAGCAGCTTTCGGTCGAGCTTTGGGACAGCGATCGCTCATCCGCGGACGATGTTGTTGGAAAAGTCGAACTGAGCATCCAGAAGCTCATCCAACACCCCGGCAAGATGTTCCCTCAGGTTTCGAAGCTTGCTGGCGTCAAGGCCGAAACCACGATGCCCGGTGAGTTGCACTGGGAGGTTGGCTTTTTTGGCAAGACGCAGTTCCGCAAGGCTCTCCGCACTGATGGCAAGGATGTCAACCTGCCTCCTGAGCTGAAGGACAAGAAGGAGCTCCAAGACGAAAAGGGCACCATCGAGACCGAAGAGGAAGATGCCGTCGAGCACACTCCTCCCGACCCTCTGTGGCCCTCTGGAATTCTTAGCATTGTTATCCACCAGATCGTTGGACTGGAGCTCGCCAATGTCAAGGGTTCCAATGGAAAGCGCAAAGGACGCGAGTACGAGCCCGCCCGCCTGGACGCTGGCGAAGTCAAGGAAGAACAAGGCAGCAAGTTGCCAAGTTCGTACTGCACGATTCTCGTCAACGATGAACTGGTCTACAAGACGCGGACCAAGGCCGTGTCTTCTCAGCCCATCTTCAACGCTGGCACTGAAAAATTTATCCGTGACTGGCGGTCAGGCGTGGTCACCATCACCGTCCGCGACTCACGCAACCGGCAGCACGATCCCATCATCGGAGTCGTGCCCCTCAAGCTATCCGACATCCTGCAAACCGGCAGTGAGGCCACGAGATGGTACCCTCTGGATGGCGGTGTTGGATACGGAAGAATCCGCATTTCGCTGCTTTTCAGATCTGTTGAGCTGCGCCTACCGCCAAGTCAACTGGGATGGGACGTTGGCACTTTCGAATTCACTTCGCGCGAAATCACCGCCATCGGCTATGGTCATATGAAGACCAAGATCAGGCTCCGCACGGGCGGCAGCTCTGTCAGCGTCAAGAGGGACACGTGCAACAAGCTTGAGGACCAGGAGGGCTTCTCCTGGGACATCAGTGGCGAAAACAAGCACAACAAGATCCGACTACCCGTTCGGTACCGATACAGGTCTCCCGTCTTCTTTGAGTTTCACCCCCCGGGAAAGCGTCATGCAGAAGCATTTGCGTCGCTTTGGCTTCAGGATTTCCCCGACCAGGAGGAGCGAGACTTTGACATCCCAATCTGGAAGTGCGACAAGGGTTTACGTCTCTCTCAGAACTACATCACGGAGGAGAACTTCAAGACCATCCCCGACATCCACATTGAAGAGCTTGGCCGCCTTAAATTCCGTGGTCGCTTTTCCACCGGAACTGATCGCGACCACGTCAAGTTTGTCACTAATAACGATTCACGTGAAACCATCGAAACATGGGAAGCTTGTTTTGCAGAAGGCGTTCGGGGTGAGGAAGTCAAGACTGAGGTTCCTCCCGCAGTTCAAAGGCTCCATGACGAGT
The DNA here is from genome assembly GCA_003386485.1 of Colletotrichum lentis. Lineage (NCBI taxonomy): Eukaryota > Fungi > Ascomycota > Sordariomycetes > Glomerellales > Glomerellaceae > Colletotrichum > Colletotrichum lentis. The sequence continues at coordinate 2,189,390 of NWBT01000050.1, forward strand.
CTCTTACTCATGGTCGCGATGTTCTGGCCCAGGCCGACCCGAAGGAGAAAGAAAAGTGGCTATCCAAGGATGGAACCGATTGGAGCACGGCTTTCGGAAAAGACCCGACTCATTTGATTGACGGCGAGCAAGAAGATCTCAACTCCGACGGCCGCGATGATTTTGACGAAGATCTTGATGACGACGATGACAGCAGCGACCTCGACCTCGGGATCGCCGACGCCAGCACCAAGGGAGCAAGCGACGGATCCCGACAGTCGATCGACAGCAATGCGAGTGAGACGCCTTCGAATGCTTCCAAGAAGAGCAACGGCCCAATCCAGGCCTACAAGGACTACAAGAGCAGAAGCCGAGACCTGCATCGCCAGCACCGCGGGTTGATGCAATGGCGTCCGATGCGTAACGTACAGTTTGCGAAGAACGAGGCCAAGTTCGCCGTTCGCAAGATCACCAAGCTCGGCGCCCTCAACGGGCGCAAGCCGGATGTCGAGACGGAGGTCTAATATGGATTTTCCTTTGTTTAAACCGCAACCTAAGCACGCCTGAGGAAACGAGAAAAGGAGCAGTTGCAAACCGGGGTTTCCTGTTCTTACGGCCTTTCATAATGTTTTATGAAGTATACTTACATTAAGCAGATTGTAACCATCGGGAGGGCGGCGTTCAAGGTGTATTTGTAGCCAGAGCAAGCAATATCAGTTTGAGATCAATGATCAGTTCCTACTAGGTGAACATTGAAAACCAGCCATAACGCTGACCGGACACCAATCCAAGATCGTCCCACTGAGCATCGAATAATAACTGTTCGCGTCTGTAGATGACAATGCTCAATCTCTCAATTCCGTCCCAATCGGTTCTACACGAGTCCGCGATGGTCCAGCTCTCGGGAAACGCCTCCTTCATGTCTTTGAACCAGTCCGTCGCGCTGAGGTGCAAGTCCGTGGCGCGCCCGTCTGCCGCGGCCGAGTACTGGCATAGGGGCGCGAGGAAGAGGCGGTGCTGGAAGGTGAGACCATGGACGGTGGGTGGGGTAAAGAGCTTCGGGGTCGGGGCGCCAGTCGTCGTGCCGAGGCCTGCCCGGCCCGGTTGTGGGGCTCTCGGTCCCTCCCTCCGTGGTGTAAGCGACCCGCTCGATATGGTGCGAGCCGGTTGTTGAGAGACTCGCCTTTCGGGCTCTTGGGGTGGGGTTTTTCCAATCTCGGCATGTCATCCCGTGCTCGTCATGTCCTGCGACGAGATTTCCGATTGATTCGGTGTCCCGAAGCCCCTCTATGAACAAAGCGTCCGGCGTACGGACCTTTGATGCCGTCGGCCGGACGGTCGCCCATGCCGAGCGCCTTCCAAGTGAAAGCTTGAGTTGGGTGTTCTACTCCTATCTCTGCTAATTACTACTACAATATCACAATGTATCGAAACACTGCAGTTTATTTGGAAACTTGCTACGTTATACTAGTAGATGCTTTCGAACTCCGGTTCCAATAAGTCCGCGTCCAAAAGCAGCTTCCAACTGCATGTGGTCTTTCACCATGTCTCGCCATACCCAGCTTGGCATGTGTGGGAATTCCTGGCTTCCAAGTTTTGCAAGAATACACATGGCACGACTTTAGAACAGCTGGCATGGTCATTTTTCACAAGCGGAGTCCTGTCGAAATGGCACTTTGTGGGCATCAGGGTTTGTAAGTTCATTAGGCTATGCCGACCTGCTTACAGTCTTGTAGATGGAATTATACCCAAAAAGTGACTTCTCCTCCATCATTGCAAGATCTTGCCCCCTAAACCGTTCGGGATCCAAAGCACTCCGGATCTCCTGGTCCACGTTCTTGCCGTCAATCACTTGGGTCAGATACTTGGCCGTGCCGGCCGCGTGAGTGACCCAGACTGCGACAGCCATGTGTAATCCCGGCATAGACTGCACCGACCCGGCAAGCGGCATGTTGTCGGGCGTCATGGAGAAGATGCCGTTGAAGCTCGCTCCCTGACCGAACTCTCCGGCGGAAGCGGACGGAAGCAAGGCCGTGGCGGACTGCAGTGTCTGCTCAAAATCCTTTACCCAGCTTCCGATGGCCGTGTTGTTCCTCGCCTTGCACCTGAGGGGCGCATGATCGTAGCTGCCGATGCCGTATCTTGCCCCGTGGTCTCTGGCGTAGACATGATGCTCTGGCCAGCGGACGAAGGGCAACTTGCGGGACAGCGGGGCTCGCAGCTGGCCGTGCATGTACGGGTGCCCGACGGGGATGACGGGTACCGGGAAGCCGAGATCGCGGCACAGTTCTTGGGCCCAGATCCCGGTCGTGATGATGACCTTGCCGGCGTCGAGCTGTCTGAGGCCGTCGCCATCGGGGACCTCGACGCCAGCGACGCGGCCATCCCAGATGACGAGTTTCCTGACTTCGCTTTGCAGGAACTGCACCCCCGACTTCTTCGCCTCCTCCTGGTAGAAGGAAGTGATTTCGCAGGCGCTGGCGGTTCCGTCGGCTGGGAAGAACGCCGCGGCCCCCGAGCTCGAAGCTTTCACAAGCTCCGGCGCCAGCGCGTGCGCTTCGTCGATGCTCAGAAGTTGGGCCGGCAGGCCCAGGCGGGCGGCATTCGCGCACCTTGACCTCAATCGCTCGACCCCTGCCGGCCCGAAGGCGACCTCCAAGCCGCCCACGGCGTCGAACCCCCCGGGGATCTTGGTGTACTCGGACACGGTCTCCATCGCCAGCTTGGTGAGCACGTCGGACTCGTTAAACTGGCCGACGAACCCAGGCGCGTGGCCGGTGGAGCCTAGGAGCGGGCCGAAAGAACGGTCGACTATGGTGATGTGCCGGGGCGTCGGTGATGAAGACAAGGAATGAGCCAGGGCGGAGCCGACGATGCCGGCGCCGACGATTATTACGGATTCGGGAGATTCGGACATTGCACGAATGGTGGTATGCGGGAGACCGGAAGTTGATTGTTTCCCAACAGCAGATCATTCGAAGAAATGAAGTCATCATGTCTCTATATATTCTTTCCTAGCTTCATGGGTATTGAAAGTGGCCGATGGAGTCTCTGAGAAATACGCCCATTACCAGACATACATGGATGACAAGTCATCGCAAGGGCGTAGGGACTAGTCAACAACATCATCAACACATCCAATCAACAAAACGGCGCTCCGTTCTCGATGCAATGCACAGGCCCGCAAGACGGCTTTTTTTCGCCCTAATCAGGAGTAACAACCCCACAAGATCAGTTGAGTCGTTGCTTGGCTTCACGGTCAACGCCATACTGATGCCTAGACTTTGACGGCGACATGCAGACACTTGGCGGCGGGACCGGGGGTGTCAAGGGGCGACCGGCATTGAAGTGGAAATATCGCTGTCTTGTGATTGCTCAAAGATTCAGTGTAGTATTCCGCTGCAAACCTGTCCATGCTGTGATGTTATGGGTACATGTCACCAAATTCGAGTCCACAGGTTTCAGGCACGAGTGACATCGTATCAGCCTGCAATGCTTCATGTGTGGTGTGTATTCTAAAACCATTCTGGCTCATCCCCTTCTCATTTCGGTGGCGTTCAGACCACACAATCGACCATGTTGCTCAGTATTTCCAACATGTTACGGTTGTGTTCATGACAACTCCACGGGGCGACTGCCTTCCACCTCCGCAGTTCTCGTACACGCAGCCAGCTCAACAGGTGGGGGCGTAGCGACCTTGAACGCTTTCGTCTCGGGGCCGTGACCAGGAAGTTCCTGTTTCGTGTCGTACCCTAGTCCGTTGTAGTCACGGCCATCGTTGTCGTTGGCGGCAACGTTCCGAGCAGCCAGGGCGGCCCTCTTCTCTCTTCGTTTACGAAAGAAGATGAAGATGCCGCCGCTGAGGAGGACGAGGATCAAAGCGACCGCCCCTACTGCGATTCCTGCGACAGCCCCCGTCGACAGGCCTCCCCCCGCACCATCTGTGCCCTGCGGGGCAGGCTGGCCATAGAGCGGAAAGACGGGATGCTTGACTGAGAGCGGCCCGGAACTCGGCAGGCCTGTGAGAGAGACCTTTCTCCAGGAGCTCCAGAGCACCTTCTCGCTGCCCCCGCTAGTCGCGATGTTGTTGACCCAGACTTCGGTGTTGGTGCTGAGCATGCTCACGCAGTCTCGCCACGGGGTCTCTCCCGGCCCAGGCGTGAGGCAGGTGTAGGAGCCGGGGGGGCAGCACCAAGTCTGGACGTAGGTATGGGCGCTCTCGAGGGTCAGCGTTGTCGTGCAGGCCGTCGTCCAGCCGCTGATGCACGCGGTGCCTGGGTAGGCCATGCTCGCCACGTCGCCTGGGTTGGATGCGTCTTAGCGGCAGCCCGGTTCACGATCTGGAGGGTTGCTTACTGAACGTCCCAGACGGTCGCCAAATCTCGTTGTAGCTCTTTGGGAAACATTGTGTCGGCAGCGTGGCCTTGGTCTCCACGACTACCTGGTCTCCCAGACATTCGGCACCGGAACTTAACTCCTCGGGCTTGTCCTGGCATCGGATATCCGCAGAGCAGGCACCGCCGGGAGGTGTGAATGGCGTGGTCTGGGGTTCCAGGGAAAGAACCTTGGTTTGTTGAAAGCCTCCAGGAGTGAACGTGAGCGTTGCGAGCAACGGCTCGTAGGCCGTTGTCGAAACCATGGAGACCTTGCTGCGTTGGAAGACCGCTCTAGCTGTTGCTGACTCTGGACAGTGAGCCTATTCGATAGACTCCTGATATTAGCAAGGTTCGAAGAGAGGTTTTCAAACGGACGCGGAGAAGAGGGAAATAGGCGCACTGCCATTCTTCAAGCGGCTCTCCGGCCGCCATAACCATTCGGGCCAAGGGACATGGTTATCTAGCTGCATATGCTGTGCTTCGTCGGCAGCGGCAGAGCCTTATAAGAGTAAAACAAGTGGACGCAAGTGATACGATGAAATCTCCTTCGGCCCTTCCCATGAGGTTAACTATTATTCAGTAGTGATTCAGCTTTCCGGAGAGGGGGGGGGCTTTCTAGAGATTCTTATGTTTATCGCGTGCTTTGCTCCATTCCAAATCTCACTGATTGATAAACACACGACCATTTTCTGTAGTTCATGAGGCAAGCCATCGAACGGGGGGGGTTCTGAGCAGTCTTTTGATGTCCGAAGCTCTATTCTATGAATGTTTACGCTTCTCAGGAAGCCATTTTGTCAATACTGCAGTTGTCAAAGCTGACTCTTCGTGGGTATGCCCATCAAAAACATCGTACGCCCGGTCCAGATGGCCTCGCGAGCTTGTCTCCTGGGAGATGCGCAAGTATTGTGCATCTACCGCGGCTGAATACAAGAGCCTGAAGTAAGACCAAAAAAAGGCAGTAGACTCTGGAGATTCTCATTGTAATCAAACTAGGGCTTGTTTGTTTGGCTGAAAGAAGGATTAGAGAGGCCTACTTAGAACAGACACAGTCGTATGGGAGCAAGTTCTCGAACGCAGGAGTTGCACACACAACTACCAATACCCCTGTAAATTTTGGTGCACCGTTCTCCCTGTGCAGGACATGAACGCCAGTTTTGTCGTTCCACGATGGATGGGTTAGATTGCGACACTGGGGAGGCCGTAGCTAGACCAGCAGGGATACCAATAACACCTATGGAAGTTCAGAAATACGTTGTAGGCGAGAGTCGGAAGAAGACTGCCTTTACCCTGGAGGTGAACAGTGTCCGGCGAGAGTACAAACCGCTTACTTGCAACATATGTAGCGGGCTTATACACTCATGCATTAGCAACAGCAACTGTTCCGTCCGACTGGCTGTAGGAGTAAGGGAGATGAATTGAATCAACGTAATACTAAGGCGGGGCAATACTTAGTCGCTGCGTCCCTGTCTAGTTTTTGATGTGGCTTCTGGTTGCTTTCTGACATTTGAAAAGTGGACAGAGCCTCTGAAAATCGAATTCAACTTTCTGTCGATGGATGGCGGGATCAAGCAAACCGGGACAAGTGGATTATTCCTGGGTCCGTGACAGTCCGGTTCTCCGGAGGGCATGCTTCGCTCAGACCGTAGGCCGTGTGGTGTGGGACATCACAAGCGGCAAGATGGTAGTAAGGACGCGACTCAACAGTACAATCAATGGTGGACTGCAGGGCCTCATATTTCCTAATCGGACATGTGTTCACCGAGGTTTGTGTTACTTGCCAACTCTCTCAAGTTGCTTTATTTGACTACTTAGGTAAATAACCTAAAAGTCTACCCTGACTTTCGCCTGGGCAACAACCGCTCGCATGATGACTGTACAATTGACGGTGTGGGCTATGCGTGTTGTGCAATTTATGAGCGGGCATAAGGACCAAAATCCACACCTACAGAGGGCCGTGCGCTAACTCCGGCTCGTCAAATGTTAAAGCGGACCCTTATCGGGGGCGGGGTGGTTCGATAAGGATTTTTTTGCGACCGAAAATGTTTGCACAGGCGGGAATCTAGACGACACCGGCTTCCATCGTCTCCCACAGTTACTCCCGACGGATTGGAATACGGCAAGCACCATGTCGACTCCAACTCTTGCCGAGAAGCTGGACAAGATCCGCTCTCCGGGTCTCCAGAGCCAGAAGAGGGTAAGGCATATTCCCCCGTACCGACCCATCCGTCGCCCGGGTACTATTGCTAACGCAGTTGGTAGACGGCGGTAGTCCTTGATGCGGTCGACACAACGTTGAAGGAACAGAACGCCCAGCCTACACCGACCGGTTACTTCGCCGCCCTTCTCGCCCTACTCACCCAGGCTGTCGAGAGCGGCAACGTCAACTCCGACACGACGACCTCCGTTGTCTACCTCCTCGACATCATCACCCCGTTCGCGCCCCAGCCTCTCCTCCGCGCCAAGTTCACTCAAATCCTCACCTCGCTTGCCCCCGTGCTGCTCCAGCAAGATGCCGAAGCCCTTCTCTTGCGATCTTCTATCGGATGTCTCGAGTCTCTGCTCCTCGCACAGGACTCGGGTGCATGGGAGCTTGGCGTCACCCAGATCGGTCCCCGCAGAGCTGTCGCTGGTCTACTGAATCTCTCTCTTGAGCACCGCCCCAAGATCCGAAAGAGGGCGCAGGAAGCGCTGCGAAATGTCCTCAAGAACCCTCCTCCGAGTCCCTCGCTTGACCACCCGGCCGCCGACATGTGCGCCCACACCGCTCTTGCCAACCTTGAGGATATCGCCGGAAAGGCTGCGCAAGCGAGAAAGCAGAAGGGCGCCGAGTCGGCACACGATCCCGCCCTGATCCACTCGCTTCAGCTGATCAAGACCATTGCATCTGCTAGCGGAGGCTGGCCCAGCAAGAAGATCGAGTCTCTGTGCGAGCTGCTGCTCGGCATCTCGAGGTCAGGCAACGAGTACATGACAATGGCCACTTTCGAGATTTTCGAAATGATCTTCGAGGGCATGGCCGACGAGGTCGCCTCGGCCAAGCTTCCGCGACTTATGGAGATCATCTCCGAGCTGCGTCCCGCCGCAAACGACACACAGCTGATCCCGCCTTGGCTGGCCATCCTCTCTAGAGGATACGACGTTTCCGCACAGATCGAGCCCGAGGATATTTTCCAGAACCTGCCCGAGATCTTCTCCATGGTCGCCCAATACCTGGAGTCGCCCGCCCACAACATCCGAATTTCCGCCTCCGAGTGCCTGGTCTCCTTCATGGCCAACTGCATTCCCAAGCAGGTCATTCTCGAGCCTTCCATCTACGACGAGAAGACGCTGGACAAGATTGCCAAGATCGCCGAGTCCCTGCTCAGCGTCAAGTACCAGCAGGCCTGGATGGAAAGTTTCAACGTCTTTGGAGCCATGTTCGACTCCTTGAGATGGCGAGCACACCCGATGATGCTCAACATCACCAAGGCCGTTGGAGAGCTCCGTGGTAGCGACTCGTTTCAGGGCAAGAAGGAGGCCGACGAAGTCATCGGAAAGGCCGTCCGCGCCATGGGCCCGGAGGCAGTCCTATCTATTCTACCTCTGAACATTGCTAAGCCCGCCAAGGGTCAGCAGGGCCGCGCGTGGATGTTCCCCATCCTCCGCGACTATGTCAGCAATACCAATCTTGCTCATTTCCGTCAAGAGATGGTTCCCCTGAGTGAGCTCATGTTCCAACGGGTGCTGGACCACGGCAAGGCGGAGAAGACTATGGAAGTCAAGATCTTCGAGACGCTTGTTCAGCAGATCTGGGCGACTCTACCCGGCTACTGCGATCTCCCCCTCGATGTGACAGAGACTTTTGACCAGTCCTTCGCCGAGCTTCTCGCAAACATTCTCTACAAGCAGGTCGAATTGCGTCTGGAGGTTTGCCGTGCGCTCAAGGTTCTCATTGAGTCCAATCAGGCTATTGCCACCATCGAGGACGACGGCGAGGATGATCTGGTTCTCCAGAGCCGTGTTTCCAGAGCGCTTGCTAAGAAGAACCTGGAGCACCTGGGCAGCTTCGCCGGCAACATGCTTGCCGTTCTGTTCAATGTCTACACCCAGACTCTGCCTCAATCAAGAGGCCCTATCCTCCTCACAATCAACGCCTTCCTTAGCGTCACCCCCGAAAAAGAGCTGATCGACACTTTTGATCGAGTCAGCAAGATGCTCGCAGAGGAGCTGCAGCAGACTGCCAACCAGGAGAAGCCCAAGCAGCAGCAAAAGCAGGGCGCGATGCCCTCAACGAGCAACACTCTGATGGACCTGATCATCACCATCGCCATCTACCTTCCTCGCGAGAGCTACACCGCCCTTTTCGAGATCGCCTCCGTCATCATCTTCAAGGAGAACGAGCCGCAGTTGCAGAAGAAGGCCTACAAGTTGGTGCCCCGCCTTACCGAGTCCGAAACTGGCAAACTGGCGCTCCAAGCACGCAGCGACGAGTTGCAGCAGATGTTCCTGACGAGCGCCGACAAGGTCTCGGCTCCTGCTCGCAGAGAACGCCTGGGAGCCCTGTCTGCGCTCCTTCCCTACATCCCTGACACATCCCTTCACTTCATCCCCTCCATCCTCAGCGAGGTCGTCATCTGCTGCAAAGAGAACAACGAGCGCGCCAGAGAGGCCGCTTACGACCTCTTGGTTCAGATTGGTCACCGCATGGAGGCGGCAAACGGCGTTCCCATCGACAACACCAAGGTCCCTCACATGCCAGAGGGCGCGCCCGCCGGCAAGGCCAGTCTCGAAGAGTTCCTCACCATGGTCAGTGCCGGTCTCGTTGGTAGCACCCCCCACATGATCTCGGCATCTATTACCGCTCTCAGCCGCGTTCTCTACGAGTTCAGAAGATCCTTGACCACCGAGACCCTGGCCGACCTTGTCCAAACTATGGATCTCTTCCTGACCTCCAACAACCGCGAGATCGTCAAGAGTGTCCTGGGTTTCGTCAAGATCTGCGTCGTCAGTCTTCCCTCCGAGCTCGTGATCCCCCGTCTGTCTTCCCTGGTGCCCAACCTTATCATTTGGAGCCACGAACACAAGGGTCACTTCAAGAGTAAGGTCAGGCACATCCTGGAGCGCATGGTGCGCAAGTTTGGGTTCGAACTCGTCAACCAGAACTGCCCCGAGAGCGACAGGAAGCTCATCGTAAACATCCGTAAGACCAAGGAGCGCAGCAAGAAGAAGAAGGACGCCGCCAAACAAGCCGGCGAGGAGAGCGACGAGGAGGAGGGACGACAGGGACGCAAGTTCGACAATGAGCTCGATCAAGCCCTTTACAGCAGTGACTCGGACGGTTCCGACGATGAGTCCGACGACGAGGGCGCGGCCGCAGGCCCCAAGGGCAAGCGCACCAACAGGAAGGGCGGCAACACATACATCGTTGAGGACGAGGACGAGCCACTCGATCTGCTCGACCGCAACGCCCTGGCCAACATTTCATCCACCAAGCCCGTCAAGATGCGCAAGCATACCAAGACCAAGGCACGCACCGATCTCGACGGCAAGCTGATTCTCGGCAGGGACGACGACGAGGCGATGGAGGTCGACGGCGCCGAGAATGACGGCTCCGGAGTCAACGCTTACGTCGCCGCACTCAAGGGCAAGGACGTCGCCAAGCGGGGTCTGCGCGGCAAGCTCAAGTTCAGCAACAAGCGCGGACAGGACGACGAGGAGATGGAGGACTTGGATGAGGGCGACGCTGCGGCTGTCAAGGCCCAGGTCGACAAGAGCCGAGGAGGCGGCAAGCCCTTCCGCGGCGGACGCGGCGGCCAGGACCGTGGTGGCCGTGGTGGCCGTGGCGGTAGCCGAGGCGGCGGCCGCGGCGGCAAGGGTGGCATCGCCGCTGGTCGTAAGGGACTCGGCGAGGATCGGAGAAGGGGAGGACCCACCTCGAGCGGCGGCGTCAACAAGGGCCGGAGAGGCGGCGGGCGCAGATGAGAAAAAGGTCTGTAAAGGTTGTTTCTTGATATTTAGTGTGATTATACCCATTCAATGAGGTTTAACAAGCGACCCCGAGTTGAAAGGGAAAGGGTCTCAAAAACGTCGGCGTCCTGTCGGGTACGGTAGATAGAGAAAAAGAAATTGGTATTTGCAACGAACCGACTGGAATAGTATACATAAATATATATATGCATGGTGGTAGCGGCCTGTCAATTGTCTAGTAGCTTCATGGCGGGCCTGGTTCGATACGTCTTCTGTTTCGAATCTTGGCATGCATCAAACCCAGACCCAGCAGGGGACCTTTTCCCTCTTCGTTATTTAACATCGCACCCGAGGCTCCTTTCTGTGCATGGAGAAAATTTCAAAGAAAAAGTGACACAAAACAAGGAAAAACACCACTCTGTTGAAGCTCCCCTGGTGATGATAGAAAAAGAGAGAGTAAGAGAGAAAGTACATCGTGATGGAACCCTTATGCAACCCGAAACTCCGGACCCCACACTCCCGACGGGGGTTTCTGTTTGCTACTGCTGCCGGCTGCGTGCGTGCCCTTTATCTGAACTTGCTGTAAATGACGGCGATGATGAGGAGAACGAGAATGGTGATGATGGAGATGGTGATCACCCGATTGGTAGCCATCCTTAGACGCACAAAATGTCAGCTTTCTTTTGTGGTCCTCTTTTCAGTCTTGACGACGGGGTCTTAGAAGGGACGGTATTTACCTACGTGCCATCCCCCGCAACGTCTTGACGCTGCGGTCCACGTAGCCCTCGCTCTCGAGCAGGCGGTCGTGGGTGTGCTGGATGGTTTCGCGCTGGGTGTGCAGGTCGCCAAGGATGCTGGCGCCGATGCCCTCGGTCTCGTTGGCGAGGGCCTGGCTGGCCTTGAGCCGCTGCGTAGACCTGTCGAGGCGGTCGGTGCCCGACAGCAGCTGCTGGCGCTGCTCGAGCTGGACGTCCTGGCCACTGCCCGAGGGGTTGTCGGTGTAGCGGGCGCCGAAGAGGGCGGCGCGGTCATCGGCGAGGGAGCGCAGCTTGCGCTTGTGGGCGTCGATGTCGGACTCGTGGTTACGGAAGCGGGCGTTGATCTTGGAGCGCAGGGTGGTAGGGATGTTGGCCTTCTCGAGGCGCATCTGGGCGAGCAGCTCATCGGCTTCCTCAAGGGCGCGCTCGGCGGACGACAGAGCCGCCTTGCGTGGCTCGCCCGTCAATTCGGGGATCTGGTCAAGCTTCTGGACGAGGTCGGCCTGCACGAGCTTCAGCTCCGCTTCGTAGTCGCTGAAGCGCTCGGAGCCGGGCTCGGTATCAAGTGGGTTTGACATGGTGGCGGCTGCTGGTTGGGGGTGGAAAGGCGTTCGGGGATGATGATTGGGAGGTAGAGCGGCCTCCTTTTCAGGTCGTTCACGAAATCAAAGCGAAGTCGTCCGGCGTTCGTGGCGAATATCGATGGTCGTCAATGCGGTGGTGGTAGGTCGTAAAGGCGGGAAATCCGGAAACAGTCTGGGTGCAGGCGGGTTGGTCGTCGTGTTGGATGTTCTTGGTTGCATGTGGTCTGTCAGCGTAAGTCAGGACCGGACTTGGCGACATCATGCTCCCGAGTGGCTGGTGCATCAATCGGATAGAGGTGAGGCGCCAGGCTCCAGCCACTGGAGCCTTGAGTGGAAACCCGGCCTCAGGTCCAGACCTTTACACGTGACAAGCGTGGTCCCAGCGCCCTCCTGCCGCCGCTCGCCGCAGTTCTTTTTATGAGAGCTGGCTCTGCGCGAAACTTCGTTTCTCTCTTCTCTTCTTTTCTCTTCAAGTTGATTATTTACCCCGGCTCTAGAAGAAAACCGGCTCTGCGTCGCCAGGGAAGATAGGTACTATGGTACCTCCTTCCACTTGGACGCTGAGTTGAACTTTAAGCTGGGCAGACTGATGGCGTTGAATAAACGTCACGGCGCTTTTAAGAATTGGAAACTCGAACCACCGTTTTCCGATCCCGTTGAGTGTACGACATATTTTCGTCTCCCAAAAGGACAACCTGTGACGTGTAGTCCCGAATTCCCGCCCTTAAGGCGTCGCATCAACCTGACTTGCATCTGTTTCGCATGGTACAAGATGAGATGTCTGTCACGCAACGGACCCTAAACGATAAGCTTGCTGAGGTACCCCATACCCAACGTGCAAATCCTAGGAAAGTCGTTTTATGGCAGTCTGCTATTCAACAAGCCTCAATTGCCCATGTTCCTGGACTTGACAGGCGAGGGAGGAATGCGCTGCCGGCAGCTCCATTTGCTTCAGCAGAGCGATCAATGTTACAGGCTGGATGTTGCCGATGCTCAAGGCGTCCAAGGAGTTCGAGAAGCAGACGGCAAGCCAGTACAGTCTCAATGTGTAGTACCCACGCGCGGCTGGTTACGCGTCTGGCCGGCGTAGCAACTTTTGGCACGCGGGCTCTGGAGAGTTCAATTATGGCACCTGGCTGTCCATCATATGTATTGTCTATTGCTCGCAGTCGCCTTGTATTATGTGCGTGTGTACGGGTGGGCATAGCCTGCAGCTGTGATCATGAGAAAAGACATCGTTTTCCATGCCAATGATCTCGTGAAATCTCTGATGGTTACTCTCTGTGGACGCAAAGAGTGTTGCAGAAGGAGAATCTCGCGCTGGATCTTCTCTCGTCTAGAAACCGGCAAAACCGAGCGGTGACCAGCCATTTTTCGAGATTTTTGCGCAGCCGGGGCCACTTCAGGCACCATGGCCCCACCCAAGCGACCCATGGCCTGTGCACGACCCTGCCTGGCCAGAAATCTATAAAAGAACGCTCTCCCACCGCGTATCTTAGGATTTTCTTCTTCTTTTTTTCCTCATGTCGACAATACTTCAGAGAATCATTTCTATAGTATTCGACCCTTTCTTGGTTCCCTAAAGGAGCCACAGATCCCACCCTGGTTGATGATTTATATCCTCGACACCCTAGAGTGAAGAACTCTGGTTGCCCTCGCACTTTCCGTCAGGAAGGCGGCATCTGGACCTTGTGTCCTGTGCTGTATAGAAGGCGGTGATGATCTCGTCCCCGATTGTGGTCTTGCCTTCGGGCGCATGGTCGGGGTGGGTGTTGATGGACGTCTGACAGGCTTTTTTCTCTTTTTCGTTGCTTGACTCTTGCAGTGAGGAAGGAGTTTCGTGTACCTCTTATCCGTGGGTTTTGGTGTGTTGAGTGTTCACAAGCAAGCGGTATCGGATTCCAACGACGTGACGCGCCTCCTGCAGTGTATCTTTTCTTTTCGTCTTGATCCCTGAAACGTGACACCTTTGATCCAAGAAGCCATCACATGCACGCCTGCATGCATGCATGCCCAAGCTACAGCGGCGGTCCGGACGCATTTTGCACATGTTGGAAGAGCTTCACTTAAGTGCCATGCACAGATGCTCCTGGCCTCTCTTCCTGTCCACCACGCTCGCATTCTGAGAGTCCGCTCCCAAGCCCCCGGTGTCAACTCGACGCCAGTGAAGCTGGGGCAGGGATGTCGTCAGCTTGTCGCGATCTTGCCTAGCCCCGACTCAACCATTTCAGGCCGGCCAGCCACCTGTGGCGCCTGGATCGCGAGCCATCGGTCGAGTCCACGACCAGGGGGGCTGGGGACTGTCCACCTGGGGAAGGCCACAGAGACCGGGGGGCAGGGGGTGGTCAATGCAAGCGTCATGGCGCGTAGAGTCCGGAAGAGCTGGACTGAGTTTCGTTTCATCGCATTGCAATCCGCCGGCCGAACACCTGCCGACTTCATGTCCTCCGTGATCCTGTCACCGCTGCAGAACTTATCTCAAAGAGGATCGGAGGGTTACACGCTTGCTCCTCTCCCACTGCCGGTAGACACGTGTCGATCACTTCTGCCTTTGCAGCTCTGTCCTGAGACTCCTCGCCTAGGTACTCAAAAGGACCCGAGGCCAATATGCCGCCAGGTCAGCCGCTGTAAGTTTGTTTTTTCCGCTTCCAATGTCTCGTCAGCTTTCGTATTTTGTTTGCACTTGTTCGCCATCTACCTCCTTGCCCGTCGTTGCCTCCGCTCTCTTTACACATGCACGCAAGCACGCGGCCTCTCTTCCAATACCACACACACCAACATTGGCTGCCACCTCCGTCGGACCTGTCCGCTACCTGCAAGTTGCAGCTTTAGGCGTCATGGTTCATCATCCGATGGTACCACCCACAATGTTACCAGCCGGCGTCGCCTCCGCAAACTTGATACTTTGGTCTTTCCTACCCCCCCAAATGCTCGGGGCGGGTTGTCTAAGTGCTGTTAAGGGGTAGCTTGGCTGCTGAGCCTGTGCGAACCATTATCCTTCTTCCCCAAATTGTCGTCCGTGGCTTGCATCTGAATCACCCCTCCTTGTCGTCACTGCAAGACACGAGCTACGGCCCGCCTCCCTGATTGTTTCCGCTGCCACTTTATAAACGCGACTGTAGCATCGCACACCTACGTGCGCGCGCGAGATACGGACGTGGCTTTTCGAAACCTTCAATCCCTAACGACCCTGTATCTCCTTTTTCATTTCTATCTTCGTACTTCAAAATGCCCCGCAGAGCGTCCTCGATAGAATCTGTGGGTTCCTTGGGCTCTCCCATTGACCCCAAGTATAGGAAGAAGGTCGCCGTTGTCGGTAGTGGTTCCGCAGGCATCGCTGCCCTCTGGGCGCTGAATCGAAGTTACCATGACGTTTACATGTACGAAGCCTCATCGAGGCTCGGCGGACATACCAACACCGTGACATGGAAGAATGGGAAGTACGAGACCAGTGTAGACACTGGCTTCATCGTCCTCAACACTGCGACATACCGTGAGTCCAGTCTCGATGACCGCCGCTGGAAGCGTGCTCACGTGGTATATAGCAAATTTCATCAACTTTCTCAAGAGGGTCAAGGTAGACACGGTGCCAACTGAGATGACGTTCGGTGTCACTCGTGATCATGGCCTGTTCGAATGGGCCGGCACCAGCTTGGACGCTGTCTTTGCACAAAGGAAAAACATCTTCTCGCCCCGAATGTGGCGCATGATATTTGACATCATCCGCTTCAACCAGTTCGCCTTGGATCTGTTAATGGCTGACGACGACGACGATGCTGCCGCGATGAACGGCGACAGCAAAGGGGCCAAGAAGGAGGAGACGATTGGCGAGTACCTTGATCGGGAAGGCTATTCGGATGCCTTCAGGGACGACTACCTGATTCCTATGACTGCGGCCGTATGGAGCACGAGCCCGGATAAGTGCACACTGGACTTCCCGGCCGTCACTCTGGTTCGCTTCATGTACGTACGAATTCGATTCCAACTAGTGAGACTCGATGCTGATCTGGACCAGGTGGAATCATCATCTTCTCTCAACCGTTTCCACGAGGCCCCAGTGGCTCACTCTGAAGAAGTGCGCCAAGTCGTACATCGACGCTGTCATGAGTGGCTTCCCTTCTAATCATCTCTTCCTCAAAACGCAAGTCACGCAGGTCACGAGTGAGGAGGACGGTAGAGTACGAGTGCACACTCACAACGGCAAGTCCGATGTCTACGACCATGTCATTCTGGCGACACACGGGGACCAAGCCCTCAAGATTATCGAAAGATCAGCTACGCGCGAGGAGAAGGAAATTCTTTCCGCGTTCAAGACCTCCGAGAACTCGGTCGTTCTTCACTCCGATCTCTCACTGATGCCGGCTTCCGAAAAGGCTTGGTCCAGCTGGAATTATCTCACTCTCTCCTCGCCCTCGACCGGTAAGCAGAACATCGATCAGGTCTCCCTGACCTACAACATGAACATCCTTCAACACATCCCGCGCGAGACGTTTGGTGACGTCCTGGTCACGATGAACCCCCTGCACCAGCCGAACCCAGACACGATTCAGGGCTCCTTCACCTACCGCCATCCCCTATACACGCCCGCTGCCGTACGTGCCCAGAAGCTACTGCCTCGTATTCAAAACAAGCGAGGCATCAGCTACGCCGGTGCGTGGACGAAGTACGGCTTCCACGAGGACGGCTTCAGCAGTGGACTGCACGCCGCCCAGGACCATCTGTACGCCAAACTACCCTTTCAGTTTGTCGATTCGACCTACAGTCGTGGAAGGAAACCCTCGCTTAGCCTTGCCGATCTTTTTCTACGACTTGCTATTCTCATTTTCCAGGTATTTGTTATTAGAGTGCTCGAGAGGGCTGTCGGCATCGCCAAGGGGGCGATATATCCCCAAGCCAGGAGGTCGAAGAATGTCAAAGCCGCGTAGGGTAAGATTGGAGCATGACGACGTGAAACTGCGGAAGGAGGAGAATACGTCTATGAAAAGTATCGTGATAGAGGAAGTTAGCAAACTAGTCTTAATACTGTGGCTGTTCAACGAAACGACGTTTGGTAATGCGAGTAACTAGAATCCTTATACCCGTGCCGGTGCCGTGCTGCGACACCCGTAGAACCAGAGCTTCAGTGGAGGTCCCTGCTGGACGCGCCTGGACACCACTTCCTGGACCCCTAAAAGTCGCTAGACTCGATGTCCGGGGGCGGAACAACCACGACCGCTAGCGTTTCGACTCCTCTGTGTCAGCGCGCCCGCGGAACTAGGCCTCCCCCCCCACGAGGGCCGGAACGGAGATTATGGCATGACATCGAACAGACCGAGCCCCCTCGACTAATCCCTCCCGCCCTCACCAATCCCGGCCGACGCCGCCCACGATCATGAACGCTCTCCCACGCCTCCCCTGGCGTGCGTCGTCGCAGGCGACGCAGAAATGGAGCTGCTTCTTCTGCCAGCACGCCGTCCGTCCCGCGCCGCGCAGCGGTTTGCGCTCGCCTTCCGCCGCCGCCGCCCGCCGAGCGGCTTCGACAACGCCGCCGAAGCAAACCGGCCCCAGCTTCGGCGGTGCGCCGTCCATGGAGCAGGTGCACGCCCATTACAAGCGGAAGAATGCGTCGACAGCGTAAGAACACTCGCAGGAAGGAGATGGATCCGGATTGGCGCTGGGGAGAATGGCCGGCTAAGCAGGCGGGTGCGCAGGTACTACACGCTCAGCATCGTCCTTGGAACAGTCGCGCTTTCATACGGCTCCGTGCCTCTTTATAAGATGGTACGGTCTTCCTTTCGTTCCCCACCCTCTCGGGCTTCGAGCGAGTTCCCCGGCTGACGAAACAAATTTCAAGATCTGCCAGACGACAGGCTGGGGCGGCCAGCCCATTCGAGCTCACGGCCCGGACGTCGATTACAGCGAAGACGGGCTAGCCTCTCGCCTGGTGCCCGTGACCTCGGCCGAACGCATCCGCGTTACCTTCAGCTCGTCCGTCTCGGACGTGCTACCCTGGAAGTTTACGCCGCAGCAGCGCGAGGTGCGCGTGCTCCCCGGCGAGACAGCGCTGGCTTTCTACACGGCTACCAACAACTCGGACTCGGACATCATCGGCGTCGCGACCTACAGCGTGACCCCTGGCCAGGTGGCGCCGTATTTCAGCAAGATCCAGTGCTTCTGTTTCGAGGAGCAGCGGTTGAATGCCGGGGAGACGGTCGACATGCCCGTGTTTTTCTATTTGGATCCGGATATCGTGAACGATGTCAACATGCGCGGCATCGAAACCGTGACTTTGAACTACACGTTCTTCAGTAAGTCCCTTCGGCATTGCTGCTTTGGGTTTGAAATGGGGGACTGTGTTGCTGACGAAAATGGTGCAGAGGCCAAGTACGATGACAACGGCAAATTCAAGGCGCCTTCGCCCATGGCCTGAGAAGAACGAGCTGTTGTTCTCATGTTCAAGAACAAGAAGCCGAATACCCAAATTCCCCACTCCTCCATATTTTCACCGAGATCCCCTTTGTATAAACCTGTTAAACCTGTGTCGCTTGGTTCTACAAGCTCGGGCTGTGTTCAAATACCATTGTGCATCCCTATTGAAGGGCGGAGCATATCATAAGGCGTTCAAAGGAGCCATTGCATTAGACGGGAAATGGTTAAGCCGCGGGTATATGTATAGATCGGTTTCTGATGGCTATTCTCCCCAGCACTCAGTGGACTGCTGTGTCCGTAGGTAACATGTCTGGGTTGCGAGGGCTGGTTGCCACAGAACCTAAACTTTTAAAGGGAAGACGCATGCAAGATACCATCGGTGTTCGGGGGGAAGAAGAAAGAGAAGGAAGCGGCTGCTTTCGCTCATTATGTCGGTAGCAGAATGCCTCTTACTCAAACGACCGCCACACGCGAGCACAACTCAGCAGACGCATAACATGGACGGGCCGACATGAACGGTCACTCTACCGAGAGGTTCTGGCCCAGTCACCTGAATGGAAAGGAACCCAGGATAACGACTATTGCATTGCAAAAAGGGCGGAACATTCGCATTGTAAATGTGCCAGCCCAAGCATCAAACAACAAATGGAATGTTGCGGCAGTTCGATGTTCCCACTCAATTCCTTATCTTATCTTCTTACACACCCATGTGGAAGTCTTGGCCGAGGATCTCCGGCCTTTGAAATTTTCCCTAATACGGATACGTCGCTTGGAGAGAGGGAGGAGCTTGGACCGCTTCCTCCAAAGCCGGCCCGATGGGTAATACAGACCTAAGTCACGTGCTCCCCACCAAAAAAATTCGAGCAGCAGGAGCCAGCGTCCAAAACTCGGGTGTCCCGATCGTCTGGCGCATTCTCATTGAGACTTTTTTTCTTTCGACTTGCGACGACTTCAATTCTCTTTCTACTCCTCCCTCACCCAACGACGTTCGTACTAACGCCCATCAGCCAAAATGACCAAGGTTAACCAGAGTACGTTTGCCTCCTTCTTCCCGCTGATCGCCACCGCAAACCGAATCCGATCAGGATGGCTGGCTGACTTCGTCTCTCCACAGGCGTCGCGTCTTCGCGCCGCAAGTCCCGCGCTGCCCATTTCGGTGCTCCCTCCAGCGTCCGTCGTGTCATCATGAGCGCGCCCCTCTCCAAGGAGCTCCGCGAGAAGTACAACGTATGTCTCCCCTCTCCCGGATTGTATACGAGGAACCCAATCCGTCCTAACGCTTCTGTAAAGGTCCGCTCCATCCCCGTCCGCAAGGATGATGAGGTCACCATCGTCCGTGGCGCTCACAAGGGCAAGGAGGGCAAGGTCACCTCCGTCTACCGCCTCAAGTACGTCATCCACGTCGAGCGCGTCACCCGCGAGAAGACCTCGGGCCAGTCCGTTCCCCTGGGCATCCACCCCTCCAACGTCGTCATCAACAAGCTCAAGATCGACAAGGACCGCGAGTCCATCCTTGAGCGCATCAAGATCGGCCGTGAGCTCCGCGTCAAGAGCAAGGCCACCGCCTAAATCTCCCGTCTAAAAACCGACAATGATCAATCTCTCCTATCCTGACGACGGGCCCGGAATAAAGAGCCTTTTCGCGACGGATTGGAGTAGAGCCTATTCCAAACCACGAGACAAAAAACGGCAGTTCAAGGGAACGACGGCACAGCTAAAAAAGAAAAAAGGGACGAATCGACGGGCATATCATCTTTTACGATATCCATCGTCGACGGCGTTGATCTTTCGCCAAACGACCTTGACGCGTT
This sequence comes from Colletotrichum lentis, assembly GCA_003386485.1. NCBI lineage: Eukaryota > Fungi > Ascomycota > Sordariomycetes > Glomerellales > Glomerellaceae > Colletotrichum > Colletotrichum lentis. The sequence continues at coordinate 2,209,252 of NWBT01000050.1, forward strand.
TTGGCAAGGGAAAGGAAAAGACATGAGGGGAATCATGAGGGCTGAAAAGGAAAAAGTTTTAGAAGATCAAATCGAGAAGATTTCATTTTCTCAATGGCCACCTCACGCTTCCAAACGTGAGATGCTCCATGGGAGGTTCTCCCGAAGCCATCTTCGCCCCCAAGCCACTCCAGGCTCGGCGTCGTCGTTTGCTTTACTATTCTGTGACCGTGCTAACCGCCGCCCATGCCTCTAGCTTTTTGAGAACAAATGTTCCCTGTGAAGTTGGAACGTTCTCTCACGGTAGGTCTATCGTAGATGTACACATTTCCCGCTAGGATATCTCCGCGTCAACCACTGAGTCTATGGTTTTCGAGGTATACGACTGGCGAAGAGTAAACCAGTGGGGAGGCTTTTCCAATCGGAATCACCACCTCTCCCACTCTCGCCCGAAGATTTTCATTGAGCTTTGCAATGAGGCTGGAAATTTGATGGTGAGACACATGCTATATCCTGTCCGGGTTTTTAAATTTCCTTTTACAGATGCGGTCCACATAAACTAAAACGAGCCTCTCTCACGTGGAGGTCGTCAATACAGTTTATGAAACATTGTTCAATGTCGCTTTTGTCACAATGCTGCCCGGTATGTGATACATGTGAAGTTTGATTATTAATGATTCAAAGACCCTAACTATCTATGTTCATGTCGCCGTTGGCGTTCATCTTCCCACTTCGTATAAGAAAGCCATCTTCTAATGATGAAATGCACAAAGTGTGTCTAGAGAACGACCTACAACGTAACGGCACGGCCTCCTGAATATTCGGAATCAATGCCATGGTAATGGAGACTCCCGCGGCACTGGTCATCTAACGTAATCTAAACAAGTGTTGGGAACGCAAATTCGAAGTCATACGAGTGTAGTATATGCCGATGCCTGGGCAAGTGGCCTCTCACTTGGTCTGCTGCCATTAGAGTCAGTATCACCTCTATCGATCAGCTTGGGGATGCCACTTACGACAAATCGACTGGGAGGGCGGTTCTCGACTCGACCTTCAGCTGACACGTTGAGCAAGCTCATGCTGGGGTTCGTGTGGCCATCGTTGTTCAGCTTGGGCGGCGACGGACGGGTGGACTGGCTGGGTGCTTTGGCAATGGCTGGCGACAACGAGGCTGCAGCATGGCCGATGGCGTACTGCGGAAGATAACCCTGGGCGTTCTCCGACGTGACGGTTCCGGGAAGGGCGGTCGCAGCTGCCGTGACTCTCTCAGACCAGGTACGAACACTACGGCAATGTCAGCACGACAAATTCACACAGATGAAAGCAATGACTGACCAAGAGTTGAAGTAGGCTCTCTCGGAGTCTGTCTCGACCACGTTCTCTGACGAGCTAGAGCTTTGCTTCGACTCGTCAATACCCTGGCTGTTGAAGTAGGCAACGGGGCGCAGCTTGTTTCGACGCTTCATGGGCGAGGTCACGTTGTCCGACTTGGTGTCTCTCTTCATGTCCTTCAGTTCCCTCTCTTTGAAATTCGGCTTCCGAAGGGTGTTCTCGCGGTAGGGCTCCAAAGGCGCGAAGGGATCGAGGTCCGCCGTCGGCAGCGAGAAGCCATAGTCTTGTTCGGGTCGGCCAGTGGGCAGGTTGGAGTTAGCCACGCGAGGGCGAGGCTTCTTCTCGGGGGATATGGGGTAGAAGTCCTTCCCATCGAATTTGGGGAACTTCTGGCGCAAGTGCTCAGGAGCGTCAGTCCAAAAGAGGTGCTTGGCCATCTCTTCGTCCTGGTTGAGGGGACGGTGGTAGATGTACTCTTTGAGGTCAGGGCTAGGGTCCATCCCGAAAGGTACCTCGCCAACAAGGTACGGCAGTCCCAGGCCAGCATTGTCCCGAGCAAAGTTGGAAAACTCTTCGATATCATGGGCAGGTGTGGGAGGGGCAGTGGAAGACAGCAACAGAGATTCCTCGAGGTTGGTGGGAATGGGCCCATGGAAGCGAGTTGGGTGCGGGTTCTTCTCTCCGTTGATGACAGCCGAAACAGGGGGCGTGTTCTCGCTGAGACGGCGAGGATCCAGGCGAGGTTGGAATACAGGCGCCAAAGCAGCAGATACAGGAAGACCGGTGGAAGGCTTGCGCGCATGATCGGACTCCTGTTCTCGTTGCTGTCCGGCAGGCTCGAAGGGCACACGGGAGATGGTAGAGAACATGTTAGAGTTGATGAAAGGAGCGGATGCCATAGAGGTATCCACCGCAAGCTTGACTCTGTCCTTCCTGCGAGGTCCGGAGGTCTTGACCTCCTCAGCTGTCTTTACCGGGGCGTTGTTGATTACCTCGTTCTTGGTTTCGCTATCAGCCGTCGAGAAGTGCGCTTTCCGATAACTGATGGTGGGTTTTGGCTCTTTGGAGGTCTTGGAGTCGCTCTTCTCCTTCGTTTCGTTCTGTTGAGGAGGAGCATTATCTTCAATCGAAAGCTCCCCCTTGAGCTTGATCTCAAAGTGCTCAATGTCGGAACGCAGCTGGCGGGCATACTCTTCCATGTGCTTCTCGTCGATCTGATGACGGTTGTAAGCCAGTTGGGCCTCTGCCTTTTTGAGACTGGAACGGAGACCAGCAAGTTGGTTCTTCGTGATGATGCTGGGCCGAATGGACGAGATAGGGCAGCTTTCTGTTTGCATAGCCGACGCGAATGATCTGTTTCCCGTCGCAGGCACAGGCTGGGGGGCTTGCTGGTATGCCATCGGCTGTCCCATGGGGCTGAAAGCCATAGGCACCATTGGGCCACCAGGGAACTGCATACCAATCGGCATCATGGGGTGTGGAGGGAGGAACCACTGACCGCCAAAAGGCGGCATCGGCATCGGGACGCCGACAGGAAGAGCGCCGTCTTCGTACTCTTTCTTGTCCTCAGCATTGCTGGCAGGATTTGGGCCGCCGACGGAATGGGCAAAGACTGTCTGGGACGAAACCTGAGGAAGACCGAAAGGCGGCATCGCGAATCCGCCAAAGTGAGGCATCGGGCCGGTACCTTGCGCCATCATGGGGAAAGCAGAATGCATGGTAGGATGCATAGGGCCCATCAACGGGGGTGCGGGTAGGAATTGAGTTCCATTGAAGGCATGCTGTCCCAGGGGCGGCTGCGTGCCATTAATGTCACCGGCAAACCTTTCTTTGTTGCTCTTGCCAGTGGGGGACGAGTGAGAGGCCTCGAAAGTGTTGGGAACGATCCTGCCTCCGGCAGTAACTCGAACATGGGTAGGGGATCGTACAGCTTCGTAGAACTGCTCGAACCCCTTTCGCTTCTGGTCAGGGAGCACAGATCGTTGGGCAGGTACCTCGGGAAGAACATTGGGCTCGGCATCGGGCTCGGCATCTTGTCCATCCAGCTGCCGACCGGCTGGTCCATCGAGCTGGCTGACGTCTCCGGCGGTGTGGCGAACGGAGTGGCGAGCTGGCTGGTCGCGAAGCGGAACAACGACACGAGGAACCCGAGGCTTGGTCGGTTCTTGAAGTTCCGAATCGCCTGAGGAGGACTTGCGGATCTCCATGTTGGCTCTGGGGAGAAATGGGGCTCTTCGATGGCGGCCGAGATGCTTCTGACGCAAGATGTCCACTACAAGAATAGGTCAGTACATTGGACTTGGGAGGGGTAGTTAACGGGCAGAGGCGCCAACTTACTCAAGGTCGGGTTGTCCTTGGCATCGTCAAGAAGTTTCCGCTCGAGTGAAGCCTGCAGCGTCGAACCACGAATGGCCAACAGCTGGGTGATGCTGTAGTGAGTCGCATCCATTGGGAGAGCTTCGACGAGCATAACGACGAAAACGCCAACTCGGAGGGGGGCAGAGCAACACAGCTCGCTACTGTTGAGGTAAGTCAGCCAAATACTATAAACCTCAAGGATAGGTTCGCACAATGATGAAGTGATGATTCAAGAGTAGGCGTGTATCTTTGCGGATATTCCGCTGACATCCAGAAATTCATTGCAACGCTTTCCGAGGAAAAGAAAAGAATGCTGATCAAAGGAGAGAACAATAACCACTTTCTCATGGGCCAAATCCTCCACGCAACTGCTTCATTACGCACAGAAAGAAGAGCAGGCCCTATGGGCTGGGAAGAACAGGGAGTAGGGGATGTGTTAAAGAGCAAGAAGCCTACCAGGATCAACAGATGGAGGCGACAAGAAGGTCGTCAAGGATGCTAGGCATAAAGCTTCGTGTCGGGCAAGGAGATGTCAACAAAACCGAGTTGACTGAACAAGAGTGCTGCAAGGGTGTTTGTGTGAGCAGCAGGACGGCTGTGTTCCAAAAGTCGGATGGACAAGCAAAGCGAGGCCAAGTTGGCGAGGGAGGGTTGAGCTGCGGGATGTGTCAGTAGAAGGTGGAAGATGGAGGGAGGCCAGATGGGGCGGACGGGCGCGGAGTAGCAAGATACCAAGTGTGTGAGGAAGGAAAGAAAAGGGGACACTGCTTGTTACCCTTTTGCTGCTAAGGAATATTGGCAAGCAAGGTTTGTTTTGTGCGTGATCCTTGGGATGGAAGGCGGTTGGGTACCTATACTCAGCTGTTCTGGAAGGTGCAGCAGGTAGGAACAAACTGGAAAGTCACTGGAGTGAGTGCCTACCTAGGTAGGCAGGTAGGTCGATAGAGAGAGAAGGAGGGTGAAATAAGTTACTGGAATTACTAACAACACTAGAGAAACCACTAAGAATAAACAAAATCAAGTGAGCAACAACTGCAGCTTGTTCTGGAGGGAGCATCTCCATGAGCCACTGTAGCCTACATTGTCACAGTCACAGACTGGTCATAGGTCTGCTCCCTATCATAATGCATGACCTTGAAAGAACCCCTTGGAGTGTCTTTCAATAAGTAGAAAAATATTATGTTTTCTCTAAGAAAGAAAGTACACCCTTAGTTATCCTTACTGTCACCCCTATTCCAATAGGACTAGGGGTGAGGAAAACAGAGCCCTTATGGCATTGCTCCAGGATTGTGTTGAATCACTATGTTCAGGAAAGCCTATTAATTTAAGATTTTTATTATCTGGATAGAAGCACATGAAGAAGGTGGTGGCTGAGAACATGGGACTATCCATGACTGCAACATCAAGTTGATTGCCATTGCTGCAGCAAGGTGTATGTATGTGTGTGTAAGTGTGCCTGCCTTCCTCAACTCTACAGTCTTGCTTGCTCTTGACTAGGTATGCTCACTCCTCTATTTTCTATTCGTATATGACACAAAGAAACCGCTATACTGGACCACGTTTAGGCTTATGCTCATTTTCTGTACCACAGGGAGATGACAAGATACAACAACAACAACAATACAAAGCCAGACCTGCCAACATTCTAGCCTGGTATTCTTCCCCCCTATCTCATCCTTTTCTGCCTGCACATGCTGGAAGGAACGGGTACTCTGGCTCCCTCAAAGAACTCTTCCAAAACTCAAGCACAACCCAAAGAAATATCAACTGATGAAAATCCAGCTTGGCAAACGCTGAAGTTGCAGAAATCCCACATCAGAAGCCTGGGAGCGCAGATACTGGAAGTATTCAACAGAAAGCAAAAAGAAAAGCAAGCATAGACACTTCCGATCAAAGCGTAACCCCCACCAGCTATCTGTTGCGTCCTCTTGTTAGTCAGGGCAGGATCAACATGCGATTTGAGCCAAGACCGAGGCGGACCACACATGAACTTCGATCCCTTGCGCATAGTACTTACCGGGTTGACCAATAAGTCCATTTCCTTGGCGTTTTTGCTTTTCCCCGAGCTGGTATGCTGTCCACCTCCTTTGCGCCTTCCGTTGATATGCCCAACAGACCATCAACATCTTTGCCGCTGCCGTGGGCCAAAATGAGGTGCATGAGTAGGAACCGAGACCCAACGACATTCAAACAGCGCTTGAGGCGTGGCCGACTTTCCGACGGTTTTAAAGCCCCAACCTTAAGCATTGCGCCGATCGTCTGGGTTATCGGGAACGGGCACGGGAGGATCGGGCTGAGGCTTGGGATGCGGCTTGTGGCCCTCTGTCGACGGGGACAAGACAATGGTCAATTGCATTTTGTATTCGACGAGCCGGCTGAGGCTGAGCTGGCTCGTTGATGGGGTTCGCGCCCGAAGACAGGAGGAGTGAGATTTCACAATGCCGAGGGTTGATACGGCTGGAGAGATGCCAAGCGAAGGGTCGAAGTGTGAGCAGATAGGTGGCTCGCGGCGAACAGATTTACCGAAGAAGACAACGTCGGGAATGAGAGACAGAGGCAGAGAGGTAGACAACCCGGGCAAGAACCGAAAAAACCTGTCCGGCCTGCCGGCCTTTTACGTCTTTTCTTTTGGAAAGCTTCCTCTGGGCCCTGCCTTGCGTCGCCATGCAACCCCACCCCGCCCTCACGACACCAGGATGCTCGAGCGACGGGAGGGATAAGGTGCGGAGCATACAGGCCCCTTCGGTGACCTTCCAAGACGACCCAAGACGACTCGATGGCGGAGACAATGGTATACTTTCTTTGGTTCCCCTATGGGTTTGTTTGCCGAAGGGGCACGTCGACCACATCAGCGGAAACCGGATAGATAGTCTGACCAGCGGGAGCAACTGAGTGGTTGCGAGGCAGCGAGGGTGGGTGAGCAAACGCGCATAGGCGGGCGGCGGCAAAGGGCGCCTCTCAGGGAGTGACTCATTGTTTTCCTTCTTCATTTTCTTCTCTGGCAGTATGACAAGCTCGTCCTGAAGTCCATTGATGGCGCACAGGCTTTGGTGTGTCACACTTTTCTGTGGTACACTAGGGGAACATCGCCCAAGACCATGGGTTTTGGCAGGGATCTCAAACATACTTGGGACGTCCGGCTGACGACGGCGATGCCAACCGGATTTGGGACGGCTGCGGAACGACAAGGCAGTTGGCCCAGATGGCGTATCGACGAGGGTGTTGATGAGGGTCACTGAGGCTGCGCATGCGCTTCGTCTGCAGCCCTACTCTATCATTCCAATGATATCATACGGTGAACACATTGTTTCGGCTCACCGGGCTAGCCGTCAAGAGGGTTGGGTTCGGTGAGCGGCAGATCGACTTGTGCGGGGTCCTCGTACGTTGGGCGTTGACAGGGGAAGTCTCGAAGTGTTAACAGGTTGTTCTGACTCCTCCCGCCTCGCCGGTGGTTGGTGTTCGCCATTGATGCCCATCGACCGGAGCTTGTCCCCAAACTTTTGCATCCTGAAACGACAGGGCCATGGAGAGCACGACAGGGACCCTGGCTGCGCCCTAGACGGGATGACTACTTCCTGAAAGGGAAGAATACATAGCATAGGGGTCGCTCACTTTTGTACGAGCCCTCTTTTCCTCACCACATCAGCTCTGCCGGGTACTGAGAAGGACAGAGTGGATGCAAGCGGCCCTGCGGCGGTTGTAGTTGAAGCGGGGACAGGGTGAGTGTCTGAAATGCCCCTTGTTGTGGCAGGACTCGAACCCCGATGCGGCGGACCTTGCATCCGGAAGTTGAACCGAGGGGAGCACCGAGCGGCTCCGTTCCGGGCGCTGGACATGTCCAAAGGCCGCCCGACCATGGCTATCATGTCCCGACTCCATCTCTGTGCGTCAGAGTGAGCGTGACGTTTCCGGTTGCAGCTTTAGCTCTGGTGACGCCGTCTGATGTGCTGCACTGGAACACTGATGCTTGTTTCGCGAGGTTTCCCCATGCAATTCGCCTGACAAGCCGGTAGTCGAATGGATGATTATCGTCGTCGATCCGCAACGAGCCGGTTCTGCCATTGAGACAATAGGCGAGGGCGGGATGTCAGGGCGGCCCGAGCCAAGATTTACATAATGCAACATAGGGGACTTTCTCTCCGGAGCATGCCAAAATGGGGAAAACTCGCTTGAAGTTGGCCGTCTGCGCGGCCCCAGCCACAAGTCCAGATAGACGAAACGAAGACGAGTGGCAGATACGACACGTACGCGTCGTTGAGTTGCACCTTGTGAGAGGGCAAACATGTACCGACGAGACACGGAGCCAAAACAAGAAAAGCCCTTGAGCGGCTTGCCGTTCCTCCAGCCCCAGACAGAGGACTCAACCACACGGCAAACCCAAGTATAAGGATATGCCCTTCGTGGGTGGAAAGAGACTTGACGTCATACACTTTGAACCGTCCTGGTATTCCGGCTAGCCATCCATCAGCCTCGGTTGTCGGGCTCGAACAGCAATGCTAATGGAAGAGAGACGGAGAGAGAGAAAGACAAGGAAGAAAAGAGAGACGCGGAGAGAGAGAGGCGGACAGAGAGAAAGAAAAGGGGGCCGAGCAGCCTGGTGGTTGGTGGTGTTACAAGCCGGAAAAATCGCTGGCTGCCCCTCCAAACCCTGGATCCTTGAAGACTGAGGGTCTCCGCCCAGTGCCCACGCACCAGAAGGTCCACGCTTGTCTGTCAAAAGAGGGGCAGAGACCGGTCCGAATGAGGGGTATCCGGAGAAAACTTTCTGGAACAGGCAAAGGGTACACCGTGGTGATGAATCCCCCCCTCGTTCCCGTCAACCCACCAACCTCCCAAGCCACACCCCGTGCTGGACCTGTATCATGACTTGCAGCTAGGCTGGCCGTGGCCTAGTCGTACTGCGAGTTTGGCACTTGTTCTGCACCTTCAGGGGCTTGCGAGGGACCGCCTTTGACCGGATCCGTCGCCGAGCCCTCAGCCATTGGCCAACTGCTCCGGGAGCCTCCCTTTTTTTTTATACCGCAACAACCGGACGGGGCGCCGGGGACGGACTTGCCAATACTTTGGACGGGATTTCATCAGCGGTGCTTCTGCACTGCACTTGTCAAATCGGCCTTTCCTAGGTCTTGAGTCTACACTACTGATTGACCATCCACCCCTTGCCCCGCTACGCTACTCTTGCACCTGTGGCGTGGAGAAGAGGTACGATGGCAGTACGGCATCCGCAGTCTCCCCCACAATGGGAGATGCACAAATGGAAATGTATGTGAGGCGGGTGACTGATGAGCGATCCGGCAGCGACCGAGCCCCTCTGACTGGGCTGCCGCGGCCAGAGAAGAGCCTGTGAAACCTTGAGCAACCTTGGATCGCTCGGCACATGTTGGTGTCGTACAGATTACCGATTACCCCTCCTCTTGTACAAGAACTGTCGGTATTCCATGCGGTCAATTCGGTCTGATCTTGGACGCTCTCCCTCTCCCTCTTCTACCTCCATCACGCCCTCCAGCTCATTTCCACCATCTAGTGTACACCAACACCACCCCAGCGGTATAACCACCAATTTTCCTTCCATTTTGCCTGTAATACCACGTTGAACTTTGGAGAACAACGCTCTCCATTTATTTCCATTCGTCTCCCAAGTCCGCCGCACCTCGGACCAGATACCCACAAACGTAAGCCGAGTCCCGCCTGTCTTTCAACATGTGACGACGAGCCAACCCAGCACTCAGGAACCCCGTCCGACCGTACCCTGCCTAGCATCTAGACGAGACGACGTTTCCAATCTCGAACCGAATCCTCACAATGGCACCCCTCACGCCCCATTGGACCCAGCCGTCCCACCCGGACGTCCAGGAGGTCGTCAAGGCGAGCGAGACCGAGTTCCTCACCAAGAGCTTCTCCAAGGTGTCTCTGCCGCCCTTTGCCGTCTTCGCAAAGATGTCGTTCCCCCCCTGCGACCTGGCCGACGAGCCCACATATGCCACCGTCCAGTGCGGAAAGGACAAGCACCTGAACCTCAACAGTGACCTGTTGTACATCAACCATTCGTGCGAACCGTCTCTTGTCAGTCTTTGCCACCAGAAGCCAATCCAACACACTGTGTACCCCCCCATGGGTCGCTGCCAGGGTTCAGGGTGACCCTTGAAAACGTGAGATTGACAGGTGCTATGTATTTTTAGATTTTCGACACAGGCAATTTTAATATCCTGGCTGGCCCGAAAGGACTCCAGCCCGGCGATGAATTGACCGTAAGTCGACATNACCCCCCCCCCCCCCCCTCAAACACCCAGCGATGAAACTCAAGGTGCGAAGCTCCCGTGCTCACGCGATGCCACACAGTTCTTCTACCCTTCCACCGAGTGGCACATGGCCCAGCCATTCGACTGCTTTTGCGGCACCCCGTCGTGCCGCGGCACGATTGGCGGTGCGCGCGACATGCCCCGCGCCCAGCTCGAGGGCCTCTGGCTCAACGGCCACATCCGCGATCTCCTCGAGGACCGCGACGCCGGGATCCCGTCCGGAAATGACAGCGATCCCACGGCCCAGGCGCTGAGAGATGCCCTCAAGGCCGCCGAGCACGTCGTCGAGGCCGCCCGCTCCGCCCTCAGGAGCTACACCGAGTCCACGGGACGCGGCAACGGCCAGCAGCAGCAGCAGCAAACGACCAAGAACGGCATCAACGGCACCAAGGCTAGAGGCCTTCTCTCGTCGGCTTCCCGCGAGCAGCCCGGGGCTGTGGGCGCCGGCCGTAACGGCGCGAGTGCCAGGGAGTTGGGAGGCGAGATGGGCGGCGACACGCGCGCTGCCTGAAGGACGGGCTTTCCGGTCGCCCTCGCCCACCTGGTCAAAGATGGGTGATGAGGGGGGACGACGACCAGGGCCCGTGATGGAGCGTGGGAAGAGGCAATTCAACTCGTCTCCCTTTGTTCTTCTTTTTTCTTTCCGTTTCTTCTTCTCCTATTTCCACGTCGCCCTTTTCTTTCCGCGTGACTTCAACATCACGACTCTTCTCATCCAACTATCAGAATAAAACGTGAATCAAGGGGATGGAATCAGACTGTATGGTTCGGGTAACCAGATGGGGGCCCAGGAAGTATATGAAAAAAAAAAAAGGGAATCACAAAATCTAGTAGAAGCAAGGAGGGAAATAAACAGACGGTGATTAGAAATGCATACAACAAGAATCTGGCTGGCCATCAGGAATTGGTGGCACAATAATGCATGCATATGTTGTTTCTTACCCGCGACAGGATTGGGCTTACACCCCAATCAAGGCGTACTTTTCAACTTTTAATTTGGATTCGGAATCTACATGGGTGATCTCAACTCAAGAAGAGAGGAAGAATAAATACGTGAAAAAAAATAATAAGAACTCCTGATTGCCCAACCGACCCGTAAAAGTACACACGTAATACACCTTACATGCCCTTGTCCCGCGACGCGTATGCTACAACATTTCCGGGCAGCATCGTTTCTGCCGTCCAGGGTCTTCATTTCCGGGAGAGGGAGCGATGGTTTACCGTTCCGTCGTTGTTCGTTTTATCCTCATTGCAGCAACCACACGCCTAGTCCTTGTGGTCCAGCCAGCGGTCGCCCCAGCTCGTGCGGCGGCCCTTCTCGGTGCCGACGCCGCCGGCGTACCGGCTCTCGTTATCCTCCCATTCCTTGCGCTCGACGATGCGGCGGGCCAGGAAGGCCCGCGCGAACTTCCACGCCTCTGTATCAGCCAAGTTCCACGCTTCGATGGCGCCGCGAACGGCGAGCTCGCGTGCGTCCTTGGTCTTGCCCATGTTGCGCGCTCTCTTGAGCAAGGGCGGCTCCTTGTCGAGATCGTCGGGGCTGGTGACGGGGCCGTCGGCCGGGTCGTGCTTGGGCTGCGGGCGGCGCTCGGGGCCGGGAACGGGGGTCTCGGAGGTGCCATCAGTAGCATTACGGGGGATGGCGAAGCCGAAGTGCCAATCAAGGTCCTTGGGCAAGTCTTTCTCCGCCGTGAGCCAGAGGGAGTGGGCGGTGGCGAACTCGCCGGCGACGGCTTCCTTGAACTTGAGAACGCGGGGAGCACCGCCAACGCCCGCGCCCAGTAGCTCGGCGGTCACGGCGCTGAGCCAAGAGTCACGCTCCGACTTGCGGCGGATCCAGGGGATCTCGATCGAGTCTTGAAGGTTCGTGAGGAGCGCGGTCGTGTACGGATGCGGCACTGTGCCGATGGTATAAAGAGTCGAGGTGTTGCGGTAGCGGGGAGGGGTCGCAATGTGCATGGGCTGCGCGGGGACGCAGGGCTTGCACTTTGCGTTGTTGGGCGGACAGGATGAGGGCATAAGAGAATCGGCTGGGCAGGTGGAGAGGTCGCCAGCGAGGTCCCAGGCGTTCTTGATCATGTGCGTCATGTGCTGCGGCAGGGGCTTGAGGACGGCGATGCCGTCCGAGAAGACGTTCTGCCAGGTGGTATGTAGGTGGCCGTTGATGAGGCTCTTGAGAGCCCGTAGGCCGCCGGCGCGATCGGCAGCGATGGCCTCGGCGACCTTGGGGTACTTGTCCTGGATGACGGCCGAGTCGTAGTAGGCGATGGCTTTGGGGTGGTTGTCGATCTTGAAGGTGTCCTCGGTAGCGGCGTCGACGAAGTCCTTGGTGTCCTTCAGTTTGGAGCCGCCCATGGTGGCCTTGATGGCGGCGGTGACCTCCTTGTCGCCGCCGGCGAAAAGGCCGCTGCCCAGGTTGTTCCATCTGGTGAGCGCCGGGTACTCGCCGCGGCGGAGGTAGGAGAGAAGAGGGTCTTCATGGGAGCCCATGGGCAGGGTGGTGTGATAGGCGAGCAGGCCGCCGCGCATGTTGTCCCAGGCGAGCCAGCGCATCATGTCGGTCCTAAGGTCAGGGTCCATCTCCTTGCGCTGGAGCTCGCCGTAGAGCGGGTTCTTCATGGCCTCGGCGGCGCTGAGGATGATAGGCTTGAAGCCACGGGCCCACCAGGCGCGGCGCCAGAGCAGGAGCAGCTCGCTCTCGGCGTCCTTGCTGGCGGCGTCCTTCTTGATAGTGGTGTCGTAGTAGCAGTAGATCGCCGGGCGCGGCTTAAGAGGCGGCAGCAGGGAGCGCTCCTCGTCGAGGGTTAGGGAGGAGGAGAACGGCACTGAGAGCCACTTCCAGTCGGCCCACCACGAGGACTCGCCGTAGGTGTCATTCTGCTGGCGCGGGGGCGGGTGGGATGGAGGCCTGAAGGGGTTGAGGAGGCTCGAGGCGCCAAAGGGGTGCTTGAGGGCTGAAGGAATCGAGAACTTGCGATCTGTGTACTTTGACAGGCTCGGGCCAGAGGGGATGGAGCTCGGCAGGGTGAAGATGAGGGAGAAGACAGCGAAGATGGAGATGCTCACGAGTAGCAGGGAGATGCGTCGTGTGCCGAAGCGGGGGAGAGGACGGCCGAAAAGCATGCGTTGCTTCGGCATGATGAGCGGTAGTTCTGGCCGACGGAGCGGCGGCGAGCGGAGATGGCCGGTATGTGATCTACTAGTCTGGGTTCGAATGGGACGGGTCAATTGAGGTTATCGTGGGTCGATGGGGGGTCGTACCGCCGTCGGTCGAGTTGTAGTGGTCGAGCCTAGAAGTGGGACATGTGAGCAGGGAAGCTCTGAAGAAAGCCAGGAAGATTGATTAGCTGGAGAAAAAGGACGACGAAATACGGCTAAACGAAGGAAGAAATAAGACTAGCTGTCAGGAAAAAAAGAGCTACAAGATCGCGTCTTGTGTGAGAGACAGGCAGGAAAGGTTTTAAAAAAGAGGGAGGTTCGCGCACACTCAACCGTGGAGGGGAAGACAATTCAATTCTTCTTCATCCCTTTTTTCCCTTTTTTTTTGGATTTCAGCTGAGGGGGGAGAGGAGCTGTCCGAGCTGACGAAGAAGACACTGCCGGTCGGGATCCGGCAAGGGGGAGAAAGAGCCGCGCTGCCGCAGGCATCAATCAGCCACCCAAGATGCCGTGCAGAGCGTCATCCGTCATGCTGTCCTTCGATCCCCCTGAACATTCTGAGCGAGACTTTCTGGGATCTGAAGTGGCTTGCTTGCTAAGAATGCACCCGATAAGATAACGATAAGATAGGTAGACGACTTGCTCTGTGGCTGGTGAGGCCTCAGGGTAATGGCGCAGGCTTCCTACCTTCAAATTCGACGATTACAATGTACAGATGTAAGTATTTCAACCAGCAAACCACACATCCTTGGCTCTGCCAAGCATCACCAAAGAGCCGCAGGAGGTGTCGGCGACGGACTGGAGTTACCCATCAGAACCATTGGGCTTTCATACACAATGACGTGTTGGAGGCGACGGAGAGAATCGAAACTGTCACACTGCTTCCCTGCACTTTGCTTTGTTGAGGTGATTATGATATTTTACTCCATTGGAGTTGGCTCTTGATCGTCGGCAACAGGACCTGTACGCAGCGAGCTGACGGAGTCAAACAGGCGGCGGGCGAAACGCATGTGATAAAGATGGCAGCTGCTCGTGAAGACGGCCTGAAACAACGTATTGCAGGCAATGATCTGTATTCTCACCCAATGTTCGAGGTTGATCGATTCGGCCTTCCAAGGCGCATATGACACTTGCCCTTTGCTTGGGAAACCCTCGACATGCCTTATGTATGTATGTATGTGTGTGACGGTAGGTACAGAGTACAAGAATAAAATATCTCCGATGCCGGACTTGGACCGGCAGGACGGAGTGAGAAGAAGGAAAAAAAGGAAAAAGGAAAAATGATGGGAACCAACAACAAGGCACCACCCGGCAAGTCAACTCGTCTCCGGGGCGAAAGCGATTGAATTGCGCTGTATTATTACCATCCAAATTGTCCATAGGTACCTAGGTAGGTACCTAGAATGATGCAACGCTTCAAAAATTAGGTCAAGGTTTGGCGGTATTTTCCTCGCCGTCCATAGTCAAACCTGACAAAACTTTCACCGCCTTACATCCCGCCCGACCCTCATTGTATCTGTGACTCAATCGAACTTCATCTTATCCAGTTTCAACCCGCACCGTCATCGTCCTTCTTTTCCCGGTCGGTTCTCTGAAGGCTCAAGGATAACCTATCTCACAGCCTTCGACCAATCGACGTGTCCCTTGCAGGTTCTTCGCCGGCGGTGCATCGATTGAGAGAGACTTCTGGGCCGTGAAAGCTTTTCCTTTTTCTCTTTCTCTCTCTCACTAACTCACTCGCCAATTATACCCCTCCCCCGCCATGGCTCATGAGCTTCCAGACCCCACCAGGTGAGTGCGGAGCTACCCTTTAGGTAAAGATAGATGGAAAACAAAATAACGACAACATTTAAATTGTGAGGCACGCGCTGACACGCATCCATGATGGCAGCGACCTGCACTGGTCCGCCTTCAGGGGCGCCATCCAGGACATCTTTTCCGCGAATGCCAAGAAGCACCCCGATAGGCTATGCATCGTCGAGACAGCTTCTTCTACGTCCCCGAGGAGGGAGTTCACCTACCGCCAGATCGATGAGGCCTCTAACCTGCTTGCCAACCACCTTGTCGCCTCCGGTGTCCAAAGGGGAGATGTCGTCATGTTTGTCCTCCCATCTATCCTGTGCCATGTAGTGGAGACTGACGTCCGATCCAGGAGCTATTCTCACCGTGGGGTTGATCTCGTTGTTGCAGTCTTTGGCATCCTTAAGGCTGGCGCTACCTTTAGCGTCATTGACCCTTCGTACCCGCCTGACCGTAGGGTTTTCCCCTTGCCCGACTTGGCTGAAGCATGCTGAGTGGTAATCCGCAGGTCAAAACATCTACCTCGATGTTGCACGGCCACGAGCCCTCGTTGTTATCGACAAGGCGACCAAGGAGGCCGGTGAGCTGACAGACAAGGTCCGCACCTTCATCGCCGAGAACCTCGACCTCAAAACCGAGGTCCCCGCCCTCGAGATCCGAGCCGACGGCACTCTCGTTGGTGGTGAGGTCAACGGCAAGGACATCTTCGCCGGCCTCGACAAGGAGAACGGCCCCAATGTCCTTGTTGGTCCAGATTCGAATCCCACTCTGTCTTTCACTTCTGGTAGTGAGGGTAAGCCCAAGGGCGTTCTTGGCCGACACTACTCCCTGGCCTACTATTTCGACTGGATGGCCGAGCGCTTCAACCTCAGCGATAAGGACAAGTTCACCATGCTCAGCGGCATTGGTATGTGGAAGCCCTCCTGTTCCAAAATGTTGGTATGCATTGACACGTGACAGCACATGACCCTATCCAGCGAGACATCTTCACCCCCCTCTTCCTGGGCGCCCAGCTTCTGGTACCATCCAAGGAGGACATTCAGCACGAGAAGCTTGCCGAATGGATGAGAGAACACGGTGCTACCGTTACCCATCTGACCCCGGCCATGGGTAACGTCCTCGTGAGCAACGCCAGCGCCGAGTTCCCTACCCTGCACCATGCATTCTTCGTCGGTGATATCCTTATCAAGAGAGACTGCAAGGCCCTTCAGAAGTTGGCGAAAAACTGTCACATCGTCAACATGTACGGCACGACGTAAGTTACGACATGATATCCTCTGCGGCGATGGCGCTTACTAAACGGGAAACCCACATTTTAGCGAGACGCAAAGGGCAGTGAGCTACTACGAGGTCCCCAGCGTCGCCGTCGACCCTACCTTCCTGGAGATATTCCCCGACAACGTCATTCCCGCCGGCACAGGGATGAAGGACGTGCAGTTGATCGTGGTGGACCGCGAAAACACCGACCGCGTGTGCGGTGTCGGTGAGGTCGGCGAGATCTACGTACGAGCAGCTGGCTTGGCCGAGGGATACCTGGCCAACGAGGAGTTGAACAAGGCAAAATTCATTAACAACTGGTTCGTCAAGGACAACAGATGGGCAGAGCTTGACCAGCAGGCTACCAAGAACGAGCCCTGGAGAGAGTTCTACAAGGGCCCGAGAGATCGCATGTACCGCTCGGGTGACTTGGGCAAGTATACCGAAGACGGCAATGTTGTCTGTGTCGGCCGTGCCGATGATCAGGTCAAAGTGCGCGGGTTTCGCATAGAATTGGGCGAGGTGGACAAATTCCTCTCGGATCACTCCATGATTCTCGATAACGTTACCCTGGTCCGCCGGAACAAGGACGAGGAGAAGACCCTCGTCAGTTACATCGTGCCCGACATGCAAAGATGGACCGAGTGGTTAGCCCAGAACGACAAGAAAGAAGACACTTCCGGCGGTGACAGCTTGACCGGCCGCCTTCGCAGGTTTTGGCCCCTGGGCGAGGAGGTCCGAAAGTACCTCAAGACCAAGCTGCCCATCTACGCCATTCCCGAGATCATCATTCCTCTCGAAAAGTTTCCCCTGAACCCCAATGGCAAGAAGGACAAGCCCGCTTTGCCGTTCCCCGACGCTGCTCAGATCGCCGAGGCCCGCCCGCGCGCTGAGGTCGCTGATCTGTCCGAGACGGAGCGCAAGGTCGCTGGAATTTGGGGTTCCCTCCTCGCCAACATCGATGAAAGAAGCCTTGGACACGACGATAGCTTCTTCGACATTGGTGGCCACAGTATTCTGGCGCAGCAGATGCTCTTCCAGGTCAACCGGACGTGGCCTGGCGTCAACGTCACCATGGCCGTTGTCTTCCGTAGCCCCTCGCTGAAGGCTTTCTCTGCTGAGATCGACGGCAAGCTCTCTGGTGATGCTCCCGAGGGAGTCAACGCCACGCCCGAGGGAGAGGACTACTTCGAGGACGCCAAGACGCTCTTGGCCACTCTGCCCGAGAAGTTCGCGCCCTTCGACAAGAAGGCCGCTGACGTCAAGACCGTCTTCCTGACAGGTGCCACTGGCTTCTTGGGCGCCTACATCCTGAGAGACCTCCTGAGCCGCAACGTGCCCAACGTCAAAGTCATCGCCCACGTCCGCGCCATCGACGACGTCGACGCCTACAACAGAGTCGTCAAGAGCTGCCAAGCTTACGGCGTGTGGCAGCCCAGCTGGAAAAACAGCCTTATTGCTGTCCAGGGCAGCCTCGGAAAGCCTCTCCTCGGCCTGTCGCCGGAACGTTGGGACTCTTTGGCCAACGAGGTCGATGTCGTCATTCACAACGGTGCCCAGGTCCACTGGGTCTTGCCGTACTCCAACCTCAAGCCAGCCAACGTCCAGGGCACGTTGGATGTCCTCTCGCTCTGCGCAGCCGGTAAGCCCAAGCAGCTGGCGTTTGTATCATCGACATCCGTCCTCGACCACCCCCACTTCGTCAAGCTCTCCCAGGGAGGCAGCCTCGTCAGCGAGGAGGATGACCTCTCGGGCAGCTCCAGGAACCTTGGCAATGGCTACGGCTCCACCAAGTGGGTTGCCGAGTACCTTGTCCGCAACGCCGGTAAGAGAGGCCTGACCGGCACCATTGTCAGGCCCGGCTACATCACCGGCGAGCAGCACTCTGGCACCAGCAACACGGACGATTTCTTGCTGAGAATGCTCAAGGGCTGCATCCAGCTCAACTCGAGGCCCAAGATCGAGAACACCATCAACATGGTGCCTGTCGATCACGTCGCACGTCTCGTCGTTGCCTCGGCGCTGCACCCCCCTCGCCAGCCGCTCGGCGTCGCTCAGGTGACGAGCCACCCCAGACTGACCTTCAGAACATATCTGAGCGCGTTAGAGAAGTATGGCTACAACGTACCTGAGGTGGAGTACAGCCAATGGAGCAAGAGCCTGCAGGACTACGTTGCTGAGGGCAAGGAGCACGCCCTGTAAGTTAAGCCGTTGAGGATTTTGTTTGGTGAACAAAGAGCACTAACGAAGCACAGGATGGGTCTTTACCACCTCGCAACTACCGATCTCCCCGCCGACTCTATTGCCCCCGAGCTCGACGATGTCAACGCCGCGGCCGCCCTCCGCAGCGACGCCGAGCTGACCGGAGAGGACCTCTCCGCCGGGGGTGCTGTCAAGGACGAGACTGTCGGTCGCTATCTGAGCTACCTCATTGCCATTGGTTTTCTGGAGGCGCCGGAGAAGCCTGGTCAGCTGGAGATTCCCGCCGCTGAGATCAGCCCCGAGCAGAAGGAGGCTCTACTGAGAGTCGGAGGCCGTGGTGCTTTGGTCTAAAGAGATTGCATGCTAAATCTAGGTGGATACTAGATATGCAGGATCCTAGGAAACTGGAAGAGGCAGTAACAAGACAATGATTATAAAAACAAAGTAAAACAAAAAGGAGAGGAAAATGCTAGACAACTCTGAAAAGGATGCAAAATCAACGACAGTTTTAATGCTGAACTAAACGTACCTACCGCCTACATACATGACGTGAACTGATCGCGCTAACAGAAACCCCACTAAACTCTGTCGCTTTTTGCGTGGATAAGCATCCACTTTTGTTAGTGCACCGGCAGCCCGCCCTTGGAAGATGGTGGAAGTCCATGACTCTGCACTTTCAACCTCACCTCCAATTGCGCATATCTGTTTCACCTTCCGCTCTCACCACAACATAACACTTACCAGGGTCTGCAATGACCGACGCCCAGCCCGAAATGAAGATCGATCCGGTGAGAGCGAAGGCTCTCATTTCCCAATTGCAGTCCGTGCAGGAGCGCGTCGCCGCCGCCGCCTCGGGGCGGAATGTGAGTCTTCCATATTGTCGTGTAAGATGAGATACGAAAGGGAATTAACGACCACTAGGTCCGGCTGGTCGCCGTCTCCAAGCTGAAGCCAGCCAACGACATCCTGGCGCTTCACCAGGCGACGCCGCAGCATGTGCATTTCGGCGAGAACTACGCGCAGGAGCTGGGGCAGAAGGCGGAGATGCTGCCGAGGAGCATCCAGTGGCATTTTATCGGCGGATTGCAGTCGAGTACGAAAACCCCCATCCCTACCTTTGCCTTTTGAAGCACGGTTGACCTGAGAGTTTTTGGGGGGCATAGCACACGCCAAGAAGCTGGCCAAGATCCCGAACCTCTTCTGCGTATCCAGCGTGGACACCCTCAAGAAGGCACAGCTCCTTAACGCCTCGCGCGCGGAGCTTATATCCTCGTTGTCCTCCTCCTCCGCCGAACAGGAGGTAGAGCCCCTTGGCGTGCATGTGCAGGTGAACACGTCGGGCGAGGACTCCAAGTCGGGCGCAGCGCCGGGCGCGGAGACGGTGGCGCTATGCCGCGCCGTGGAGGAGGAGTGCCCCGCGCTGCGGCTGCTGGGGCTGATGACCATCGGAGCCATCGCCCGGAGCCGGGAAACGACGGCAGACAACGAGAACGAGGACTTCTTGTGCCTACGGGCGCAGCGAGACCTGGTGGCCGCGGAGCTCGGGCTGGGGCGGGAACTGGAGCTGAGCATGGGCATGAGCGAGGACTTTGAGGGAGCTGTGAAGCTGGGCAGCGGGGAGGTAAGAATCGGCAGCACGATCTTTGGGGAGAGGGGGCCGAAGAACGAGGCGAAGATTTTGGTTTGAGGCGGGCACATGAGGGTTTGCGAAGTTGGGGGTGGTTCAACGGTTTGGTTGACCGATGGGTTGGGAAAGTTGGGCGACGGCGGCGGTGTTTTGGGTGGTTTGAGGTGAGACTTCTGGGCCGCAGATGAATGGGTGTCCTGCGGCCCATAAAGGAGAAAGGCCGCCGTCGTTGACTTGATCCGCAGGTATAAATATGACGACCTCGTTCATCGTTCCAACAAACCTCTGCTGGTCTCCTCGACTTTGATTCACATCCGTCCATGTACCAGCGTGGTTGGCATATGTGTACATCAACGCCTCTTCTGTTTCCCTCCATCAAACCATTGTTATTGTATCGTCGGTGCAGACGCCACAAAAAACAGAAACAAATGGAGGTATCAAGCACATGGCTCAGGCTTAACTTTGCGACTGCTATTGTGATATCCGTCGCCGTAGACGATGAGTTAACGGCATGGAATATCTAGCGGCGAAAGTCGAGACGCAGCTTTTTTTACGGAATGGGGACGGAGTAGTTCTCCTGCCTTCGTCCAAGCTTTCCCCTGTTTCTATCGGATCTTACAGTCTTTTGATCACTATTCTTCTTTTCCTTTTGACTTCATTCTGTGTTTGTTCTTTTTGAAATCGCGTATTTTTTATTTACTTTTGTGAGCATCACTGGCCCTTGCAGCCCGGCATTTTCTCTCCGGCTTTAAGTGAATCCATCGTCCGAGTGTTTCAAACCTTGATGCTGAGTAGTCTCACATTCAAAGCGAACTCGGGGTGTGAAATATTGGCTCTCCTATATGCAGTAAGGCTGATGAGAGTCCAAAAAGCGCCGGCGAGTTCCCATGTAGCAGAGGACGGACATCTACGGCAGTGGGTGCTTCACAGAAATGCATCACATCATGGAGAAGACAAGTCGATGGTGTACAGATAAATTTACTGTCATTGATTGCAAACACCAGTGTGTCACCAACCATCCAAACTCCAAGCTCCCTAATGTCGTGGTGTCTGGTCGCACCAAGTATCTCCAAGAATCAAGTAATCAACATCCCCTTTCCGAGCCTCGAACTCGAGCCTCCTCTCATCCATTCAATATTATCATCATCGTGATTCATCATATTCATCTTCTTCAACCCAATCCTTGCTGTGCGTCCACACTGACTGACCGACGCCACTACCCGGCAGGATGCGGATGCCCTACTCCAACGCCTTTTGGAGGCGCTGCTCGACACCTTGACGAACTTGCTCGAAAACGTCCCGAGGTTCTCCAGGGGCGGGGAAGTACTTCTGGACGCGGGTTTGGAACGATCCCAAGTCGCTCTTGTAGCGGAGCAGCCCAGTGATGAGTTCGGCCCCCGCTGTGAGTTGATAGCGGCTGCCGAAAACGACCACGTTAATCAGTCCAGCGAGGATCTCGCCCTGCTCCTGGGCTAACTGCTTGAGCTTGGGGAGATGCATGGTGCGGGTTTCCGATAGCTTGGCATCATGGTAATTGATGAGCGGGCGGAAGAGGCCGGCGCCGAAGTCGACCGCCGGCTTCTGTGCGATCTGTCCGGGGAGGCAACTGCGGATCGTTTGAAAGTCGCTCATAGACCGAACCATCGGACCGACGAAGGTCAACTTTTCGTCCCACAAGTCGGCGAGGCGACGCTGGGCGACATCGTTACAGAGGAGGATGCCGTCCCTGAAGAAGTCCTCAACGGCCAGGCTCGCGGCGTCCAGACGATCCTTGATAGTCTTGTTGGTGCGACCGTCGGTGCCCTGGACGTGGCACGGGATGCCCTTCTTCAAGCAGGACGCGCAGGAGGCGGCGCCGTCTTCCCGCACGCATTTGGTCTTGCTACTGCGGCAGCGCTCGCACGAGTTGGCCTTGACCGTGCGGGAAGGAGGCTTTCGGGCCTTCTTGGCCACCCGGTTGCGCTTGTTGTTGGGGGCGAGGACCCTATCTGTGAGGGCCGCCCCGCTGGCTTCTCCAGTGACCTCCTCCTCGAGGACCTTCTCAACGACGCCCTCGACGTCGTTCCTGGCCGCACCACTGGCCTCCTGGGCGTCTTCCTCGACGTTGTCCTTGGCCTCCAAGACGTAGTATCGAGGTTCTTGGGGCTGATCGGCGACGAAATCGGGTAGTTGGTCCGCCACGAGGTCCTCGGCTCTAGGGATGTAGTAGGATACGGCTTGGTCGATCGTCATGGGGCCCTCAGGCCCCTGAGCGTGACTGAAGGCAGCCTCCTCAAGCCCCTGGGCTTCACCACCAATGATGGGGGTCTGGGGAAGCTGGGCCCCCTCAGGCTGCTGGAACGCCTCGCCCTCGAAATCAGGAGCCCAGAAGGCGGGCTCAGGCTGCTCCAGCACCCGAGGGTCGATGTACTGCGCCTGTGCCTGCTCCTGCTGGTAGAGGTTCATACCAGGAACAAACGAGGACTCGATTGACTGGCTGCCGAAGCCGAGATAGAAGGCGCTGTCGTCGTACTCTGAGTTTGGGATGGTAAAATCCATGTTGAAGGGGCTCTGGGCCAATGCTTCATCCAGTTCGGATGGAGTCAAGCCGAAGTTGTAATCCGTGTTATCCATGTTATCCATGTTATCCATGTTGTTGATTGTGAAGAAGGAGGTGATCTGATTTGATAGATGGATGGATGGGGAGGTAATGGATGTAAGGATGAACAGAGGATGGATAGTTGTAGAAAAGACGAATTAGCGAGTGACGAAGGTAACGACGATCGAAGGGATGTTTGATAGACTTGAAGCGAATGGGACGTATTAATCGGTTGCAGTTAGAATCGAAGAAGTGTACAAGTAAGTGACGAAGTGAAGAGTGTGTTGTTCGTGATGGGTATACGAGCGAAAGAAAGAGTAGGAGATGTCTTGGCAGCAGTTTATATGTGGTGTATTCTGCACATAGATGGCCAGGGTCAGAAGAAGCCTAGCTTCGATTCGAAAGAGACTCACGACGATTCTTGGCTCTTGCTTCTCAGCCCTTGGTTCTGAACAAACCTTACCTTTCTCCGGGGCGTGGCTTGAGAGCACACAATCACAGTCAAGGGGTATGGGGGTGGTGTCCCTCTTCCGAACATGTTGTCGAAACCCCGATGAGCACACGAGGACCGCTTCGATCATAGTCTATAGTGTCCTTCCTGGGCTTCAACTGGGAATTGGCGTATGGACGAGTTCTGCGGGTGGCATGATTTGGCTCTCTGTCGTCCTGGCCTCCGATGAAAGTAGTGCACAAATTGAACACGTTGATGTTAATATATCATCAAGACTAATTCAAATTCCATCAAATGAGTACACATCTGTTCAATTCAGACCGAAAGAGCGCGCGATTCCATTTGAACTGATGAGAAGACTCCGGTGATACGATGGGCATCGTCGTTCCTCTGCCATACGCCCACAAGACCGGCTCGTCTTGCCATAGTGGGCGACTGACCCCCGTCAATATGTATGGACAGGCGCACAGTGCTCCATTACACTTCCACATGGAAGATGCACGCCCTCTGGGACATATCCCCATAATTCTCAATCCTTGGTTCCGTATCAAAGTTTGGGAGTCATCTTCTTGTTCACACGGTCTAGTCTAACATCGCCAGGAGTCCTTCATCCTAGCCGGGCCGTACATGTGTCCGTCCTACACCCATTGTTTTCAACTTGACGGGCGTTTTATTTCCATTATTCGTTTTTTATGTCCAGAATATCTCTCTCTCTCTCTCTTTCTCTCTCTCTTTCTCTTTCTCTCCCCCTCGTCTTCGATACGATGGATATGTCAAACGCTTGATATGTATGTAGTTGGTTTAAACGCATCTGCGTGCCGCGCTTCGCAGGCTGACCAATGGACGTGTTGCAATGAGCGCTAGACCCAGTCTTTTCCCAGTGGCCAAGGGCGGTCACGTTGGGTTCCTGCATCTAACCCAAACCTTATTTTCGGCTGCCACCCCTCCCCCCCCAAATTCGTAACAAGACAAGAGAGGGCTTTCTGTTTGTCCGGCTCCTGCACGAAAACAGCCGTCCGATCGATACCTATCATCCCATGTCAATTCACAATCTAGGGAGTGGGATCTTCAATGTGGGATCCCCAACGCAATGGACACAAAAGTTTTGAACCTTTTCGTCCTGGAAGATCTGTTTTAGGGCAGTTCTTGGTCAGGTATCTCCGTAAGGATCCGGGAAAGTCAACAAAACATCCTTCTCACCGGGTGTCTGAACCTTNGGGGGGGGGGGTGTACAAAGCTTGTTTCGAAAGACATACCTGGGAGTCTCTATTTGATTTGAGTTTTCTGGTCGGTCTCTCGTGTATGTCTAGGGACACACAGTCACAGCATACGATAACCACACCCCTTCCCTCCCGTTCGGAGATTGGTCCTGAATGGGGAGACGACCAGGATGACATTGACGTCGACTGTGGTGTGTGAATATAAAGTGTGCAGTGCAGGTAGACATGGATGTTTCAAGGTGGTGATATCCAGGCGAGATGGGCAAGCAACCTGGGCGATCATATTAAGTGGACGAGTAGCCTTCCCACGAGCCCAGTTGTCACATTCGCAATTCTAGATGGACGTGGGAGCAGACTAGAGGCACAGTCAAGGAGCAGAGAATGGTTAAGAATGCTTGGGACCAACCACATGGGATATGGCTTGATCAAAAAGATGGAATGTATTTACTAACTTGTAATCAGTTAGATCATGTGGAAACTTGGCAAGTTACCACCGTCATAGAACAGCCTCAAAGCCCTCAACATCGTACCAGGCGCAACTGGACATCTCCTCATCAGAAGCGATAAAAGTTCCCACTACAGTAGCCACAATTGATAGGCCTAGGGGAACGACCAACACGCCGGCAGCGTCATCTGGGCCATTATTCTTCGACGTCTCCACCAAAACGCCTCGGCACCCTTCAACGTGATCGTTGTTCCGGTCTGGAAAGGGAACCTGTCGTTATCGGCCGCCGTTGTTCCTGGGCAGACACCCTCGAGAAGCTGTTTCGTGAACAAATTTGCTACCTCAATCGGGCAGACGTTCTAGATGCAGTGCCTGATGAGGCGTGTCAGTTGAACACCGGTTGCCGAAGAACCGGGGTGAAGGCACTCATTGTCCGATGGCCTCGTAGGCTAAACAGGAGCAGCCGGTCATGACGCCGGCGGCGGCCGTCGTGTCTGTGTCGTCGAGCGTCTTGGTAGCGTACGGCGAGCACGCGATTTTCGACAGTGGTCCCAGCATAGCGGAGTTTGTGCATTCTGCCTAGGATATTACGTTCATGTCGGTCAGTCACTTAGCATGGCCTGACGCTCAGAGTCGACCACGGCGTTACAAGGACTTTTGCCGTGCAACGTTAGCTCATCCCATCGCATCGTCCAAAGGCTTGGCGGGCCGGCCAGCGTGGGCATGATGGCCAGTATGATTATGTCGGTGCCTGAACTGCTACGAGCTGAGGCATTAAAATGACACCCAGGGGGACGAGGGGCAGCAAGCCTCCGTTCCCTGTACCCAAGATTTAGCATTTCATTTCTTGATATCAGTAGTATTTCGGAGGTTAAGGGCCAGGGGAGAAGCACAAACAAGATGTTTGAACAGCAGCCGCATCTCAGTTACAAGACAAACAGTACTCAGCACATTCGTTCCCAGGAGAACAGCAGCAGCCCCTCCACCGCGGCGCACTGCGGACGACGCTTTGCTTGAACCATTCTCTGCATGAGATTGAAAATGAAACGCATGTTCAGGAGAAATCGCGCTTGGTTCAACTTGTTTTTAAGTCGGCCTGTTTTGACGCCTGGCTGCACCATCACAGAATAGCACCCAAAGGGAGGGCGCAGCAGTCTGAACTGCAACAGTACTTGATGTGATCTCGTATAAGAAAGAGTCTCATGCCAACTAACGAGGCAGAATGAAGGACCCAAGAGGATGAGGCCTTACACAGAAATGCAAGCAACCCAAGGGGGCAAGGAGATGCAACTGGCCATAATGCAGGATGCCAACCGTGAATAGTAAGGTGTTGTGATTGCAGAAATCGGGGGACGGCAGTTTTGGGTTGGAGAGACAACACACAGCTGGCAGCAGATGGTGCCGGGCGTCCGTCCCATGACCGAGGCATTGCAGAAGCCGATGATATGCGGCCAAGCTCTCTGCGCCCCAGCTCTCATTCAGTTGCTTTACAAGCTTGCCGATCAACCCCTTGTTGACAATCTTTGAACAATTCAACTTCAAAATGCTTGCCATCCGTCCAGCAATCTGCAGGGCCTGCAGAAGGGCCCAAATTCGCCCTGCGAGGGGTTTTGCGACCGCCAGCGGGCCAATCCAGCAGGCGCCCCGCGACAACTACGTCAAGCTCGTCGAGGTCGGCCCCCGCGATGGACTGCAGAACGAGAAGAAGACGATACCCCTCGGCACGAAGATCGAACTGATTGAGAGGCTCGCCAAGACGGGTGTTTCCACGATTGAGGGCGGCTCTTTCGTCTCGCCCAAATGGGTCCCTCAGGTAAGCCGAAGGAAGAATAAGATGTCTGACGATCTTGAGGGGCTGTCGTTATTGACGTTGGGTCCCTGCAGATGGCCAATTCGAGCGACATTCTCGAGCACATCCTCACACGAAACATCTCCTCCCCATCGCAAACATCGTACTCCTTCCTCGCCCCGAACATCAAAGGACTGCAGAACGCTCAGGCGCTGCTGGGCAAGTACCCCGGCGCTTTCGCATCGCAGCTCCAACCGTCGACGGATGAGTCGAAGCCCGCCATCGAAGTCGCCGTGTTTGCTGCCGCGACCGAGTCTTTCTCCAAAAAGAACCTCAACTGCGACATCGCGACATCACTCGACCGTTTCCGCGACGTCATCCGCGACGCAAAGGGCGCCGGCCTCCGCGTTCGCGCGTATGTCTCCGTCGTCCTCGGCTGTCCCTTTGAGGGCTACAACGTCGACCCGCACAAGGTAGCCGAGATCTCGACGGAGCTGTTGGAGTCGGGCGCCGACGAGGTTTCCCTCGGCGACACCACGGGCATGGGCACGGCGCCCCGGACGAAGGAGTTGCTGAACTGCATGAAAGCTGCGGGCATTAGGAATGAGGACATTGCCATGCACTTCCACGACACGTACGGCCAGGCGCTAGTGAACACGGCTGTCTCCTTGGAGCACGGTATCCGCACGTTTGACAGCAGTGTTGGCGGGCTCGGGGGATGCCCGTACAGTCCCGGCGCTACCGGGAACGTGTCCACGGAGAATATGATCTATTTTATCGAGAGTCTGGGCATGGATACCGGCATCGATCTGGATGCCATGTCGGACATTGGTGCGTGGATCACGGCCGAGCTGGGCAAGGCCAACGACAGCACTGTCGGTAAGGCGGTGCTTGGGGCCAGAACGCGCGAAGCCGCGGCATAATGGAGATTCAATCCATGATATCGAATTTGCGTCGAAACAATGAAATTTGCTTGTTGAACCTATGTTACATGTCCTTCGCCAATGAATGTTGCAAGCCATATGAATTCCGAGATGCTTGGGGGGGCGCAAGTGAAGAGAGTCATGTGATGTCACTGGCAGCTACACTGACGCTAAGGCTCAGCCAAGCTGACACTGACACCGACACTGGTGCAGGCCCGCTCCCCCCCCCCCAAAGTGAACGAGCGAACTGTGAGGTGACCACTGATCTTATCGGCGCCACCTGTGACCCAGCTTACCGAGTGAGTGGGCTCCACCAAGGAAGCAAGCTCCAGTGCTGTGCATACGACGACACTGACTGCACCGACCTGCCAACCTCCTCCAGCTGCGTCCGTCGCCTTGCAACGTCTCCATTCATCCGCCCGCCCACACCCTTCCTAATCGACGCCCTCGACCCAATACACATTGTCTTCTACTCGGGCGCTGTCTCATTGAAGTCAGAAGCAATGAGTGACCCCCGGGAGCCCTCCTACTCGATCGTGCCGAGAATTCGGTACAACACCGTCGGCGGTGTCAACGGACCCCTCGTCATTCTCGAGAATGTGCGTGTCGCCCGCCGCGCTGGACGTGGCAGAGCCATTTTCGAGTTTCGGCGCTGACTTAGTGTCTAGGTCAAATTCCCCAGATACAACGAGATCGTCTCTTTGACCCTGCCCGATGGAACCAACAGACAGGGCCAGGTCCTTGAGGCCCGAGGTATTTACCCATGCGACTCTGACCTGCAATGACTTGCGTGCTGACGAACCATCTACAGGTGACCGAGCCGTCGTCCAGGTATGCGAGCCGAGCGATCATGCGGAGAAAACAGGGATTGACGATGGAAAATAGGTCTTCGAGGGCACATCAGGCATCGATGTCCAGAAGGTATGAGACCACGGCTATTTCGACAAAAGGATGCGTGCGCTAAATATCCACCAGACAAAAGTCGAGTTCACCGGCCAGAGCCTGAAGCTCGGCGTGTCGGAG
Source organism: Colletotrichum lentis (assembly GCA_003386485.1). NCBI lineage: Eukaryota > Fungi > Ascomycota > Sordariomycetes > Glomerellales > Glomerellaceae > Colletotrichum > Colletotrichum lentis. Next base: position 2,237,694 of record NWBT01000050.1, read on the forward strand.
GACATGCTTGGTCGTATCTTTGATGGTTCCGGACGAGCTATCGACAAGGGCCCCAAGGTCCTGGCCGAGGACTACCTCGACATCAACGGCAGTCCCATCAACCCCTTCTCCCGTGTATGTTCACCCCTTTCTCCCCATGGCGTCTGGCACGGACTCTAACGTATCACAGGAATACCCCGAGGAGATGATCTCGACCGGTATCTCCGCCATCGACACCATGAACTCCATCGCCCGTGGCCAAAAGATCCCCATTTTCTCCTCGTCCGGTCTGCCGCACAACGAAATCGCCGCCCAGATCTGCAGACAGGCCAGCTTGGTCCAGAAGCAGGGTATCACCAACAAGGGCGTCCACGATGGCCACGAGGAGAACTTCTCCATCGTTTTCGGTGCCATGGGTGTCAACTTGGAGACGGCCAGATTCTTCACGCGCGACTTCGAGGAGAACGGCAGTCTGGAGCGTGTCACCCTCTTCCTCAACCTTGCTAACGACCCTACGTGAGTATCCCTCTTCGAGGAGGCATATACGGAAGAAAGATGAACTGACCGTGCTGTAGTATCGAGCGTATCATTACTCCTCGTCTCGCTCTCACGACCGCCGAATACTACGCTTACCAGCTCGAGAAGCACGTCCTCGTTATCCTGACGGATCTGTCCGCCTACTGCGACGCCCTCCGTGAGGTTTCGGCCGCCCGTGAGGAAGTTCCTGGCCGTCGCGGTTACCCCGGTTACATGTACACTGATTTGTCCACCATTTACGAGCGTGCCGGCCGTGTGTCTGGACGCAACGGTTCCATCACGCAGGTGCCCATTTTGACCATGCCCAACGAGGATATCACTCACCCCATTCCCGACTTGACGGGTTACATTACGGAGGGACAGATCTTCGTCGACAGAGGCCTCTACAACCGCGGTATCTACCCGCCCATCAACGTCCTGCCGTCCCTGTCTCGTCTCATGAAGTCTGCCATTGGTGAGGGTATGACTCGCAAGGACCACGGCGATGTTTCCAACCAGCTTTACGCCAAGTACGCCATCGGTCGTGACGCCGCTGCCATGAAGGCCGTCGTTGGTGAGGAGGCTCTGTCTGCCGAAGACAAGCTTTCACTGGAGTTCCTTGAGAAGTTCGAGCGTCAGTTCATCAACCAGGGCCAGTACGAGGCTCGCACCATTTACGAGTCTCTGGACCTCGCGTGGAGCTTGCTCCGCCTGTACCCCAAGGAGCTCCTCAACCGTATCCCCGGTAAGATTCTCAACGAGTTCTACCAGCGCGCGGCAAAGGAGGCCAAGGACAAGGGCAAGCAGAGGGCACAGGTGCAGCAAAACGAGGAGAACTTGATTGACGCATAAGAGCCAAAGGCGCTTTGTGCGGGGGCTTGATATCCTCGAGAGGCCGGCATCGTGGAATGACAACCGGTCTCGACGTTTGTTTGTGTATACGTATGTGGGGGCCCGAGAGTAGGTGACGGGCAACTTTTGGACCTAGACAATGGCATGCAATTATTCGTTCTTAACCACGCCTTGTCTCAGTGATTTGTTTCTGCTTATAGAGTATACGCCACAACATATCGCTCCTAGGTTGCAAACTCTCTCTCTCTCTCTCTCTCTCTCTCTCTCTCTCTCTCTCTGTCTGTCTGTCTCAATAAAACAGGCGACGGCAGTGATGTGAGACATCGTCGACCAAAATGTCAGTCACAAGTGATGTGGGAACTGTTGATGCACTGGTGAGCCCCAGTCTGTAGCGGGTTCACAATGAGGAACAGAAGCCGCACGGACCAGCAACGCCAACCAAGCACGCACGCACCGCCTCCTCGAACCCCACATCCTCCACAACGGGCCAACGCCCCACCATTGCCTGCCTCACCTCACCTCCCACGTAAGAGAGTTCCTTGAAGTTACGCAACCCCCACGACGAACCCCGTTGGACTGCAAACCGACCACCCAGGAATCTGTATACCGTTCATCTACACGAGACAATACACACCTCGGTCCGATTAGCAATTCTGCCGGCCCTCGACAAATCACCGACCACTGCCGACACGATGTCCATTATCCAGCAGCACACGTCCGCCTCGCTCAGCGACGCCTGGCGGACCATCAACATCGACGCCCTGCAGGAGGATTCGGCGTGCAACTTTGACACATCGACGCTGCACCCGCCGCAGCTCGAGATCGGCGAGGACGAAGTGCGACAGCTCGCCGGCCAGGTGCGGCAGCTCCTCCGTGGCGGAGATGCAGAGGGTGCGCTGAGGGGATGCTTGGAGTTTCCCGTCTACAACGGGCCCGATGCCGCCAAGGTACGTTGAATCCTTGTGTGGATCTAGCCGTCTCCTTTCTTCCCAGGCCAGCACTGAGATATGCTGGCGGCGACAGACGGCATTTCCAACAAGGAGTAAGCTAACGGATACCCGCGACAGGACGCCCACCTCCAGACCATCACCGAGGTCCTTCAGTCCATCAAGGCCTCGGAGATGACGCCCCTCCTCAAGTCCATTTACGGCTCAGCCGGCGGCCCCGAGCTGCTCGACGTCCTCATGAAGTACATCTACAAGGGTATGGCGGGATCCGCGGCCAGCTCCGGCGGTCTGAGGTCGCCGCCGCCGCAGCAGCAGGCCGCGCCCGGCGGGTTCAGCCAGATCGGCGGACGGCCGGGAGGCACGAACGAAAACGTCGGCAGCGCCATGAGTGTGCTGCTGAGCTGGCACGAGAAGGTCGTCGACGTGGCTGGTCTGGGAACCATTGGCCGTGTCATGACCGACTGGAGAAGGGTTTAAGGGTGTGTTTTGCGAAAAGTAAGGGGGCGGGGAAGGGGGGGCTGATAATGAAGTTCATGACGAGCGTGGGCATGCTCGGTGTAGGCAGATGCACAGCTTGCCCTTCTACGATTTCCAATGTAGACTTATTTGGCGTGCCGACAATGGAAAGCCATAGATTTCTTTGTTCAAGTCTGTTTGTTCTTGTTTTACAGATGGTGAAGGGGAAGGGTATTGTTACAAAGTGCCACAGAGTCATCTAGTTGGACTCGAGGATGTCCTTGAGATTTACGTCTCCAGATCCTCTGGGTAACGGCTTGGGCTGGTCGCCGCCCTCGTGCCAGCCGATCATGTAGATGATGCGGAAGGTCGCGGGAATGCTCCCGTCCTCGTTGCCGTGGAGCTCCCTGTAGATGCCCTCGTTCGCCAGCAGCACGTCCCTCCTGATGGCGCCCATCTCCCTGCCGAGGATGGCGTTGCCCTCGCCCATGGCCTGCAGGTCCTGCATGAGGGCAAAGGTGTCCGGGTAGTCGACGACGATGTCGTCGATGTCGACGGTCAGCATCTTAAAGCCGGCTCGCTGCATAAGGCCGCCGACGTCGCGGACGTCAGCCAGCGGGGAGACGTGGGGGGACATGCCGCCGCGGCGCTCCTGCTCGGCGAGCTGCAGTGACGTGCGCAGCTCGAACAGGCTGTCGCCGCCCAGCATGGCGCCGATGAAGGGGCTATCTGGCTTCAGGACGTTGTTGATCTGGGTCAGGACGCCCGGAAGGTCGTTGATCCAGTGCATGCTCAGGGAGCTCAGTACGAGGTCGAAGGTGGCCGGGGGGAAGGGAATGTGCTCTTCGTCGACGAGGACCTGGCGGGTGACGTTGATGTCGGCGTTAAAGGGGAGGTCGGCGTCGCGGTGGAGGAGGGCGTGGGAGGACTCGGCGGCGACGAGCTCGTCGATGCGGGTCGAGAGGGGCGGGGTGATGGGCATCGCGGGGTCCTGGTCAGGGTTCTCGCGGGTGAGGGCGCGGGCGATGTTGCACGAGTTTGCGCCGAGGTCGAGGACGCGGGGGAAGTTGCGTTTGATGTCCTGTCATTCGGGGGAAAGGTCACGCCAATGTTAGCGAGCCTGAGAGGGCAGGCATGGTTTCCGTGCGCTTCCTTACAAGTAGCCTCTCGCAGAGGCGGTTCGCGACCTCGTCCTTGAGATAATCTGCCTGGCGGCTGGCCTCGGGGTTCGAGGCGGCGCGCTCCTTTTGCAGCCATTTTGCGCGGCGGTTGAAGACCTGAAAGGCCTGGGCGCCGCCGCTGCCGGAGGCAAAGGCGTAGGAGCGGCGGGGTCCGCTGACAGGTCCGAGGCCGAAGCCGGAGCCGAGGCCGGCGACGGGGAGGAGGAAGGGGCGGAAGCAGCCCGGCGCAGACGGCGCGGCGAGGCACAGGCGTTTGGCGGCGCGGTTCATTGCTGGCATTACATGGCTGGATCGTGCGGAGATGGACATGGGGAAGGTCGGACCTCGATCAGGGCTTGTTATGGGAGGGAGAGGTAGAGGGAGGGAGGGACCAGGGAGGGGGGTGGATGTTCGTTTGTCCGAAGAAGGTTTCCTTATTTTGGGACTGACAGCTGGGGGGGGAAGCCAAGCGAAGCTTCAATGGGATTCAGGAATTGATGATGCAGCACATCCGTAGCTCCAGTCAATGAGGTACGTACCGCCATCTATAGCGGGCCGACGGGGTTTAAACGCACAGACCCGGTCATTGTGCGTGTTCAGGAACATCCCGGTCCCAGTCCAAGTCCGAGTTCAGGTTATGATGATGACTCTGCGTTTCTTAAAACCACAGAAACCATGTACTGTTTTTAGTGCTGGGTATAGCACTTGTGTTTCCGATTTTTTTTTTAATGTATTATTGTGTACCTGTGCGATCTCAAGAGGGACCGCCTTGGCCTTAGTCATGATGATGACTCAGCAAAGATTGGGGGCATCTTGACTCTTCCACTGCTACTGCTCAAGCTCTCCCCCCAAGAATGATATTGCGGTCGGAAGTCCCTTGTGACTTTGGACTCGCAGCGGCTGACTGGACTGTGTCAAGCGTGCATTGGTGCATTGCCATTTACTGGGGAAGCTGACGGCGGTTTGACAGGCCCGTTCCAACTGCTTCGACTGCTCCGACTGTACTGCACTCTGTCCCCCCCTTCCGTAAGCCAATTGTGCGCCGCCGCGCCATCTCCACACATTGGCTGCATTCCCAAGCCTTCCGGGCCTTAGCCAGAGCCTGAGCCTCCACTGTCTTCTCTAAAGTGTCGTCTTCTCTCTGCGTCCCTTTCTCTCCGTCTCTCGACCCCCTTTCCTTGGAGTTTTGTTTCCCTTCTCGCCACTTTCCTTCGCAGCCCCCCCTTCCGGTGCAACATCGCGAATCGACAAAGTCCCCTATTTCCGCGACGAACTCTATCTACTGCCAGGCCTTTACTCGCGTGCGCGCAAAAAAAAACCTCCCCACGGGGCTACNCCCCCCCCCCCCCCCCGGAGACGGCATTGTCAAGTAGCACCTGCAGCGGGACTTGCCGGCCAGTTTCGAGTTCGAGTCGCCGAGTCCACCGCTCACTGTCCACTGTCCACTGTCCTCCGAACCCGACCATTGGACCGCCCTTCTCCCCCAAGAACTCCACGCAGCAGCTGGGGCAACCGAATAGCCAGCACATCCAACCAAGAACTCTCGCGCGCATGGAGTAATCGCCCGACGTTCGCTTAGCGCATCCAACAGTGTGCAACATACAACGTACAACACTCGAACCATTTTCGCGTTTCCGAGCATTGAACCGAGACCGCCTCGCACCGCTTCCACGAAACACACCTCTGGCGCGAACCCACCGACGCCCGCCAATCCGTCGAATCCGTCTGCCCCGTTCCGCGACGTGGAGGGGGGAGATTTGTTTGAAAGAGAAGGAGAGACAATATACCGTTAGGAAAGCTAGCTGTTGGGTCCGACCATCACCGCAGAAATGTCGTCCGCGGCGTCTGGATTCCTGGGCCGCTCGAGCAGCAACAACTCGAACATGCGAGGGCTGGTGCAGTTCATCGCCGACTTGAGAAACGCGAGGGCTAGGGAGTTGGAGGAGAAGAGAATCAACAAGGAGTTGGCCAACATTAGGTGAGCAGGCCTCCTTTCGCCTGACCGCGCCGACCCGTGCGTGACGTTTCGCGATGGTGTACTGACCGAGGTTCTTACGTGCAGGCAAAAGTTCAAGGGTGAGTATCGACTGCGATGGTCCGACGGTGCGATGCAGCGGTGCTAACCCCCCTTCCAGACGGAAATCTCAGCGGCTACCATAAGAAGAAATATGTGTGCAAGGTACGGGAGTTCCGCTGCTGCCACGGGCTGGGGCAATGGAAATGAAACTGACAGTCCGCGAAGCTCCTATACATCTACATCCTCGGATGGGACGTCGATTTCGGCCACCTCGAAGCCGTCAACCTTATCTCGGCCAACAAATATTCAGAGAAGCAGATTGGCTACCTCGCCATGACCCTCTTCCTCCACGAGAAGCACGAGCTGCTGCACCTCGTCGTCAACAGCATACGGAAGGACTTGCTGGACCACAACGAGCTGTTCAACTGCCTAGCTCTCCACGCGATTGCCAATGTCGGTGGCAGGGAAATGGGAGAGGCCCTGAGCGGAGAGGTCCACAGGCTTCTCATCTCGCCGTATGTCCAACTCGACTTTGGGTCCCCTTGGTGTAAAGCTAACAAGGGGGTTGCAGGACATCCAAGGCGTTCGTAAAGAAGAAGGCGTCGCTCACCCTCCTTCGTCTGTACCGCAAGAACCCCGATATCGTTCAACCACAATGGGCCGAGCGCATCATCTCGTTGATGGACGACGTGGATGTCGGCGTCGCTCTGTCTGTTACATCCCTCGTCATGGCCCTCGCTCAGGACAATCTGAACGCGTACAAGGGGGCGTACGCCAAGGCCACCGCAAGGATGAAGAGGATAGTCATTGATGGAGAGTACACTCCGGACTACCTTTACTACAAGGTCCCGTGTCCTTGGCTTCAGGTCAAGCTTCTGCGCCTGCTGCAGTACTTCCCTCCCTCGGGTGAGTCAACGAGTGGTGTGCCCCGACGTCGTTTGATGGCAGCTGACTGTTCCAGATGACACGCATGTCCGCGATATGATCCGTGAGTCTCTGCAGAAGATCCTCAATCTCGCGATGGAGCAGACCAAGAACGTCCAGCAGAACAACGCACAGAACGCTGTTCTCTTCGAAGCCATCAACCTCATCATTCACCTCGACAACGAGAATGCATTGCTGAAACAAATCTCATCTCGTTTGGGCCGTTTCTTGACTTCTAGAGAAACCAATGTTCGGTACTTGGGATTGGAGGCTATGACGCATCTCGCAGCTCGGATCGACACTCTGGAGCCAATCAAGCAGCACCAGGATATTATTCTGGGATCTCTCAAGGACAGAGACATCAGCGTGCGGAGAAAGGGTCTTGACCTTCTTTACAGCATGTGCGACTCGTCAAATGCCCAGGTCATCGTGGGCGAGCTGCTTCACTACCTCCAGAACGCCGACTTTGCCATCCGAGAGGAGATGGTGCTCAAGATCGCCATTCTGACCGAAAGGTACGCTACCGATGTGCAGTGGTACGTGGACATCTCGCTGCGTCTGATCGCCATGGCCGGTGACCACGTTAGCGACGAGGTCTGGCAGCGTGTCATCCAGATCGTGACAAACAACGAAGAACTGCAGGTCTACGCCGCGCAGCACTCATTGCAGTACGTCAAGTCGGACCACTGCCACGAGACGCTGGTCAAGATCGGAGCGTACATTTTGGGCGAGTTCGGTCACCTCATTGCCGACCAGCCCAAGTGCAGTCCCATCGAGCAGTTCCTGGCCCTCCAGAGCAAGGTTGCCGCTTGTTCATCAAGTACAAGGGCCATGATCCTTTCTTGCTACGTCAAATTCGTCAACCTTTTCCCCGAAATCAAGCCCCAGCTCCTGAAGGCCTTCCAAGTATTTAGCCACACGCTCGATTCGGAGCTTCAGCAGAGGGCATGCGAGTACTTGACGTTGGCAACTATGCCGACAGATGACCTCCTGCGAACCGTATGCGACGAGATGCCTCCGTTCTCGGAACGCCAGTCTGCGCTGCTTGCCAGAGTGCACCAGAAGCATGCCAACACCAGCGATAAGAGAACATGGATTGTCGGTGGCAAGGATGCCAATGCTGATGTGGCGGAGCTGAAGATAGCTAAGGAGGGCGGCCTCAGGCGAACATTCAGCACAAATGGCAACCCTGCCGCCGCCAATGGAGGCTCGAACGGCACAAATGGCCACGGCAACGGCGTCAACGACTTGGCTGGTCTGGATATGAACAACATTGGACCCGCCGAGCCCAAGACGAAGGCGCCAAATCTCGCCAGTGCCGCTCACTTGTCCCCCAACTGGGAGGCTGGATACAACAAGTTGGTCCTCAAGGCCGAAGGCGTGTTGTACGAGGACGGTCAGATCCAGGTCGGTGTGCGGTCAGAGTACAGAGGCCAAATGGCATGCTTGATTCTCTACTTCAAGAATAAGACACCGACAGCCCTAGGCTCGTTTACTACGACGCTGGATCTGGACGAAAACGAAAAGGGCAAGCTCACGTGGGACGTGAAGAACCTGCCAGATAGCACAATCTATCAGGCTGGGCAGTCTCAGCAGGTTGTCATGTTTGAGTGTAAGAGGGTGTTTGACAAGAGCCCGACAATACGCATCAGCTATCTCGCTGGTGCCCTCCAGGCCGTCACTCTCAAGCTGCCCATTACTGCCCATAAGTTCATGGACCCTGCAGACCTCTCTGCAGAGGACTTCTTCAGGCGATGGAAGCAAATCGGCGGTGCTCCTCGCGAGGCTCAGCATATCTTTGGTCTGTCCCCTGGCAAGTCGGATAGGGAGATGAACGAGTTCTTTGTCCGGCAGACGGTCGAGGGTTTCAGATGGCGTGTCCTTGATGGCGTGGACCCGAACGCAAAGAACTTTGTTGGAGCGAGCGTCCTCCACACCTCCGAGGCTGGCAAGTTTGGTTGTTTGATGCGTCTGGAGCCGAACTACGGGACAAAGGTAAGTTTGCCCACTTCACAATGGCCACCAACCCCACGCTCGTTTGCTGATTACCACTCTTAGATGATCCGCCTCACTATCCGTGCCACAGATGAGAGCGTCCCTGCTGTCCTCCTGAAGATTATGCAGGAGCGCCTCGCAGCAGGTTACACGCCTGAAAAGTTCCAAGCCCCAACCCCAACCGACATATCAGACGCGTTTAGCAATGTTCTGGTTACATAGCGCAGCACCGCTCTCTTGTTCTAATACACACACACACCTACCGAAGGTACTTTCGTAATGGAATACCCAACATCTGGTTCTGTTTTCTTGTTGATACTTATGTTTTGTTTTTGATGCATGGCAAGCTGCTGGCGTGGGCGTCTGGTGGCATTGTGGTGGCGGTCATTCCCTCTAGCTCAATAGGACAGGGACGGTGAACGTCGTCTAGTGGGTGTGTAATGAAAAGTCTTATGATGGGGAGGGAGTGTGAACCTGGCTGTGTTGTGCTCTAGGCAGTAACATGCTGCTTCTGTTTAAGCTTGTCTGCCTTGCTCTCCCCCCAGCGTGATGTTTGGCTGCCTACTGTTCTTTCTCCCTTTCTTTATAGACACCTTGGAGCAACTATAGGTCCTATCCATTGCTATCTTGTCAGCAGGCTACTCACCAGTAAGGGCGCCTGTTATGTCTTTGTTGACTTCAGAGTAGAGTAAGTTTGACTTTCACTTGAAGGACTCAGACAATGCAGTTTACAAGTTACACAGACGCCTGACAGCAATTACGTCCAACAAGACAAAAGCGCTACAAACTTTTGCTTTACNTCCCCCCCCCCCCCCCCTGGATCCATACTCTTTTGACTCTTTAATCTGTGGAATCGGCCTTGAGGTCGTCAAGCATGGCCTTGAGAATCAGGTTAGTCTGTGCAGCATCTCAATGACAGGAAGGAGGGTAAGTTTTGCTTGCCTTCATCAAGATTCTCCAACGTGTTTTACATGGTAGCCGTGAACAATCTGTCTTGTGGTGGGGTTCTATGAGACGGGCAGTCAGTAAGCATGGTCGACGGCGGGGTTTTGGTTCAGTCTCACCTGGTAAACACTGGACTATACTGTGGCGTCGGGTCCAAGATATAGACAGGTAGGATTTGGTGCAACCACGATCGGGAGCTGATGATCCTCACACGAAACCTTAAGATAGAGCGAGTCCGGTTGCAGGACGTCTTGGAGAGCCTCCTCGTTGGTCCTGTGACTTCAAACCAGAACGAGCGCATGATTGCCGAGCCATTTGTCCCAACATAGCATTCCGAAGACGTCCAGAGGTAGATCAAAACCCGCCTTTGGACATCTTCCGGAGTGTTTGAGGAGATTTTGGGGGGTTACGGATTCTGCGGTCCAAGATATGATGCGACATTTCGGTCTAGACCCTGGGGAGACGGTGAGCTGGGCTTCCCAACGTGGTTCCATTCGACTGATTCTTGACGCAGACGAGGGAGAAGAATATCTCGATCATAGCCCGGCAGCTTAAACGCGTTGGATTTGCTTTCAAGTCATCCCAGGAGCTCACTCGAAATCATAAAGGAATGCATCACAGGCCTCGAATCGATGCTGGAGCAAAATATCAAGATGGAACCGCAGCGACAACCGAGTTACAGGGGGGGACTAATACAGCTGCCTCGCGACATTCCCGACAGTGTGTATCGTGCCATGCGCTCCGGTTTGTTTTGCACCTGCAACCACGGTCTTCACCTGAGGCTCTCGTCGCCTTGTTCTAGAGCAGACCGAGATCCTGACGACAAGACGGTGCTTCAGAAACTGGAATTCAAGCTTCCGTTGACGTACACTATCGACTTTGACAAGTGTGGACAGCCGGTGCTGTGGAAAGAAATATGCCTCAGAACGCTTACACCTGGAGCCACATTCAACCTGGTCCCAACGCCCAAACAGGTAGAAGTCCCTCAGGTTGTGCACAATACCGCAGCAGAGGAGCTCCGGGATTACTGCAAATGGGTCATATACGGCCACGGCCATGACCACCTGCGTCCAGCAAACCACGACGGCGACGTCCACCCTCAGTGCTTTTTCGCCTCTCAACGTAGGTCCTTCTGGCGTCAAGCCTATCCAGGGAATCGACCTGTGCGCCGAGATCCGCCGAAAACAGAAACAGGTCGCCGTCGATTGCTACGGCATGGTTTCGGACGAGGCCGAAAACAAGGTCCGAATGTTTGGGGGTTACCCGCAGCCCAGCACAGAGAGCCCGGAGTCTGGGCCGGTCGTGTCGCTCAAAGACGTTTTGGCGAATCCGTCCACGTTCCCCCCAATGTCTACTCCATACAGACTACATCTGGCCAAAGTCGTATCTTCGAGCTTGCTTCAATTACATCAGACGCCCTGGGTCCCAGACGCCCTGGGTCCCAGACGTCCTAACAAGCCGAGACATTGTCTTCCTGCAGAAAGGCCCGGATGCAGAGGTCACGTACACAGACAGATTCATTACAAGGAGCCTCTCCAAGAGGGCCCCGGAAGCATATGCCGACAAGTCAGTAGCGAGCGACGGCTGTCCTGCCGTGTTATCGCTTGGAGCTGTCCCTTTTAGAGCTCGGACTCGGCGGTACCATCGAATCAATCCGCACCAAGGACGAGGTCCTGCCAGGTGGCTCGCCGCTCCTCGTGTCCGAGTTTTGGACGGCACAGCGGCTCTTGGAGCGGCGGCAGGTGGGGAGCCACAGGTGCTTGCGGGGAGAGTTTAGTCGGCCGGTCCTCGACCTGAGCAATGACGACTTCAGGCAGGAGGTCTACGAGCAGGTCGTTGGGTTACTGAAGGACGATTTTAAGAACGCATCTAATCTTATAGCGTCGCTAGCTGAGGCTTCAAATATAAAACAAATGACAGGAGACTGAACGAGCAAGCAAGCAAGCAGAGATGACCAATGCAGCTGAACGGTAGGTAGCATCTCGAACAAAACCAAGGGGGACTGACCAGATGAATGGACATCCTCCTTGCGGACTTGTGGCCTGTTGTTTCCAGTATTTGCTAGCACTTCCGGGTCATCCAAAGGTTGCCGTAGGCAAAAGGGTCCATGGCCGTAGCACTAACACTTCCCTTAAAGCATTAAACCATATTCCTTACAGCTCACCCTAACCCTAGCATTGTCCTAACCTCTAACCCTATATATTTTTTTCTATATTTTCTGTATCTTTTTTTTAGCAAGTTTTTTTGCATTTTAGATAGTAGGTAGTGTAGGTAAATAAGTCTGAATAGGTGCGTGCAGCTGTTAGTGCACTTTTGTGTGCCGAAAAGCTTTGACTTTTTTGTATGGGTGTGCTCGCCTAAAGTACCTAAGTTAAATACGGCCATGGACCCTTTTGCCTACGGCCAAATACCTATACTCGAAGAAAGGGCATAAAGTAGTAGCAGGATAGGACTGAATGCAATCAGTACATTGATGCCGGGCCGGTGACAGTCCGACTTCCGGCGGCATGTGGGGCCGCGCCCCTTGCCGAGCGTGGTGAATGACAGGGCACGTGCACGCGTCTCACCGACATCGCCGACACTGCCAGAGTTCGCAACGAATTGAACTTGGTAACTGCTGGTTAGGTTTGTGAGAAAAAAGGGTGTTTTTTTCGCCGATGACTCAGGCCGTTCGTTACGTTAGTTGGAGCCCATAAAGGTCAAGCGAACTGAACTTGGCCTCCCACACCACCCACTTGAGTGAATGCCACCAGTAACATCAATAAACAAACAACACGAAAAAAGAAAATCCACAGCGAACTTGCCGGGACCGCAAAAGAGTTGACCCCCACCCGATTTGAACGGATAACCTTTCGATTACAATCCTGAACTGGAGTCGAACGCGCTACCGTTGCGCCAGAGGGCCAGATTGTTGGTTGTTGCAAAGGACGAAGCAAATGGCGCATAAGATGGGTTTGCATCTCTCAGGCGAATGAATGGGTGAGCCGAGCGCACGATGCGGGGTCGACTCCACTAGCAGACAAACAGCAGCAGGCGTTGACCCAGTCCAGCGTGGCAGCCACACACACAACCTTAACCCCCACGTGGGCGTAACGACTTGACGCCGGAAGACTTGGATACGACGGCGAGGATGGGATTCCTGCCCATGTCTCCACAGGTTCGTTTACCCGAGACCGAGAGAGATACTACTGTAGTATCCGTAGTGTATCCGTACTCCGTATCCGTACTCTGTAGAGAAAGAGAGAGAGTTCCCGCACAAACCCGCCTGCCGCGTCAGACAAGTCCGCATTCTCTTTGCTGGGCACAAATGGATGGTGGCCCAACTGAATACGACTGTTTAACCAGGGCCAATATGCTATTTTGCCCAGCCTAAAAGACAATAAACATATTGCTATTTAACTAGACAGGGGTTTTGCGTTTGTACTAAAAGTCTGCAATTTGTGTTAAAACGTAGGTTGTTACAGCAAAGTTGCATTGCAAATAGACGTTATTACAAGGAGGCAAAACGTGTGATTTATTTATAAGTTATAACTATAGCTGCAACTAATGCTATATTGGCATCTATTTAAACCGCAGCTGTTGCAGCTTTGCAGAGGGAGTACATTGAGAGGTATGGCCCTGTTGTGGCTGCGTGGCGAAGCTTAAGCAAATACGGATAGACCCTGGCCAAATAGCCCCACTCGGCCCCTGACCCCCCCCCTTGCCCTGCCGGCGGCGGGTGATCAGCGCACATAGGTACATCCTGATGCTGATCCAAGCGCTTAGTGAGCTACTTCGCCGTCACCTGATTGTAAACCGATGGTGGCTCGGCACCTCGGCGGGTTGAGCTGCCTGGATCGGCGCTCGGTTGCCCGTCTTTGGCAGGCGACAAGAGCTTTCTTTCCCTTGCAGGATCTCTCGCGAGCGCGCGCGCGAGGTCGGCTGGCCTGGTCACGGTGTGACATTTTGTTGTCAATACTACACTTTCGATGGTGGGCGGGGACTGGCCGCCAAATCTTCGGTTCGACGAAGTCGTTTCTGTTTTTGGCCCGGCTTGGCCAACTTGAGACCACAACAGCGAGCGTCCTTCACCACCCTGACTCGATCTTACCTGCGTGGGGGGAGCTCGCCGCCGCCCGTGCCATCACTTGCAGCGACTGAATCTCATTGCCTCAATTGCTGCCACGCATTCACTACAAGCACATTGACAGGTTTTTTTTTGTATATATATATGTATATATACTGAGTGAAGGCGCACTCGACTATGTACTGGGGAGCCATCCTGAGAGGGCATTGAACCTCTCGCTCCCGCTAATGGGATATATTTATGTGCATGAAGTCGTAAGCGACACCGGCCAATTGGCCAGCCTCCAGATTAAAGTAGTAATCATCCATCAAAACCCTCTTCCCGCCTCTCGTGTCGTCCATCTCATACAAGCAACCAAGCCCAGTCCGTTAAGCAGTCGTGCGATTACAACGCGGCCTTGCCGAGGTTGTCGACAAAGTTACCGTCCTTCATGGGCACGTTGGCTTTGCCAAAGTCGGTGTTTTGCAGGGCGTTACGGGCGGCGGCGGGCAGCGACTCCCATGCGATGAGGGGCTGCTGGCCGCCCTCTTCGTTGGTGAAGATCATCTGGTGGTTGATGGGGAAGATGCTGCGGTAGCCGACGCGCGGGTGGGTGCCGCCGGTGAAGCTGATGCCGGACGTCTTCTTGTCGTACTGGCCGTGGGCCGAGACGGAGACGCCGAGGATCGTGGCGGACTCGGACGCGGCCGAGAGCCAAACGACAATGTCCTCCCAGTCGTGGGTGTGGCCCAGGCCGCTCGCGGGCGAGTCCTTGGGCATGTAGAACGCGTACAAGATGGCGTAGAAGCCGTTGTATTCGCCGCCGCGGGCGTAGACCTGGCCGGTGCTGGAGGAGCAGTCGCCGTTGGAGAGGCCCGAGGTCTTGAGGCCGGCGCTAGAGCGGGTGGTGTTAGTCGGCAGTGCTTTTGGGCAATGAGAGAAAGGGGGGGGGGGTAGAGAACAAGCGCAAGACATACCCAGTGTTTCCAGCGGCGTCGACGGCAGGGAAAGGAACACATCCGTTAAAGACCTTGAGGTAGGGCTTGTACTTGAGGTACAGGTTGCCGATGGTGCCCGAGGGGACGGTCTCCTTGAAGCCGACGACGGCATCGTGGTCGATGAGGCCGCGGCGCTCGACGGGGGAGGCGAGGACAGTGCCGGCCGCGGCGGCGAGCCACGAGGCGAGACGGAAGAGCGAGGGGGCCATTGTTAGGGGGGAGGACGCGGGTCGATTATGGTCTCGGGAGTGTGAGGACGAAGCGGTCTTGGGCGGTAAATATGGGATCTTGTCGGATGAACCGGTAGATCGTCTCTAGTGAGTCCGATGTTCTGAAACCGTCCCGGCTGAAAAGGGTTCTTCTAAAACCGTCACGGCCGAAAAGGGTGGCAAGAGTGACGTGATAAGTCCGACACGGGAGGAGGGAAGATGAGCTTGTAAGGATGTGTGGTTGATGACCAGACTTGTTCCTGCATCCTGCCTGCATCATCCTACATCTTATAGTAGTCAAGTATCCCGTCCTCCTCGCCCTATTTGCTACCATGACCATCTATTGACGGGCGAGGAGGGGACCGGCAAGGGTCCTCCAAAGGGCTGGTTCGGGAAAACCAATGTCCCACCACGGCGTCCGCCATTTTCGGGCCTCGATCCAACTGCTCGATCGGCCTCTGAGTCCTCTCGACCCCCCCGGTTCGTGGCACGGCATCAGGCACTGCGACGCAATTGGGGCTGGCGGGAGCAGGGCTCGAGTGCCGTGTGCCGGTGCCTAGCATCGCGAACGCCCCCTCTTTTGCTGTCGAGAACCCTTGGAGTAATGGGGGAGCGGTCGATGTCCGCATCGGGGAGTAGCAAGGTCTACTAGTAGCAGCTTGGAGCAGGACGTGGTTGGAGGAGAGTTGCANGGGGCGGGTCATCCTGGGAGGGACTATGTATGGTGGTGCTGAGCTGACCCCTGTCGTGATTCCTGGATCTGGCATATCGTCCGCCCCCAGTCGGAGGCCATGTAACTTCGATAATTCTCCTCCCCTTTTCTGGCTCCTCCCCCCCTACCCGCTGGTTAAGTCTTAGCGTCTTTTTATTACTCCTGTTTATTGAGCGGTGACGGGAATCCGAACAGTGGCGCGAGCTAGGCTGTGGCGATGGGTGACTGCTGGTCGGGATGTCGAAACTGAGCATATCGACGATGACGAAGCGCATGAAGGGCCGCTTGCTCCGTGACGCCTCAGCCACGACACGCCTGACACGCCTTGCGCGGTTGACGTAGAGTAGGGACGGGGTTTACCTGGTTGGCGGCGACCGACTCATGGCAGTCTCCTCGTGGCGGCATGCAGGGTACATGTGACCAAGAGTATATATAGTAGGCGGGCATGAACACTCTCGAACATTAAGCCCGAGCTTCCGGCATCGGACGGAACGGCCACGGACCAAAATGCGGAAAAGGGTTGCCGGTGGGCGGAGACCCGGACAGGTTGGCAGCCATGAGCCAATATTTCAATCTGCTCGAGTCAGGCATCGGCACCAAACGACTCCGATAGAGGAGTTTTACCCTCGCAAGCCGGATGCGGATAGCACGGATACATGGATAGATTACGAGCGGGTTCCGGCCCGATAAATAACATCTTGAGAGGAAGGTGAGGCAAAACGAAACGAACATGAGATAGATGAGTTGCGGGACACAAAATAGGAAAATCTTTACAGACTTCATGTCACGTCTTTGCAAAAGTGCTGTGCGTGGCCCTTCTCCGGTGACCATTGATGGCGTGTCCCCGCGAGTCAAGACCGATACGATCGTATTTGTGCTACACATCTTGGGCCCGATGAGTGAGAGAGGCAAGAGAGACAGAGAGAGAGGAATCGAAATGGGTATCACAAAGCGTTCCGAACATCGCAACCACCGCCCGTGACAGACTTTTACCCTCCTTTTCAAGACTCATGGCACATCCCTCCCCGTAGAAGAGGCCCGTAAAAGATAAACCGTTGTTCCCCTTCATGTCATGACAACCATTAAAACCCCGAAAGAGAAGCGCCGGCAAAACCAAGGTGAAAAGACACCGCTCTCAGCTAAAGTCCCACGATTCTCCCCACAACTCGTTCAAGTTCAATCCCAAAGCTTCAAGACTAAAGTCGGGATTGAACGACTGCGCCGCCTTCGCCAAGACACTGTCAGCGACGAGGGAGGGGGAGAAGTCGCCGTGAAGACTCACCTGCGGGTCGATGGACGCGGGCATCCACGGCAGCGGCTGAGGCAAGAGGCTGTCAACCGTGTTCTGCGACGCCGACGACGCTGGGTAGCACTGGAACAAGAAAGGCGTGACCGACTTTGATAGGTAAGTCAGTAGCTGCTCGATACTCGACGATGAGGACGACAACGCAGCCGCCGCCGCCGCCGCCGCAGGCGGCGGGACAAAGCCGGGGATGATGCTCACCTTGGCTCTCTCGGGAACCTCCAAGCCGGGGATCCGGGACAGCTCCGACTGCTGACTCGACACGGGGGGCTCCTGGTTCGCCAGCAGCTTGTAGTGCAGGTTGACAAACCGTTCCGCCGACGACGCCTTGGCCTGCTCCGTCGTCTTAGTGCCCAGGTGCGCCTCGAGCAGACCAAGCGCCGAGCACATGATGGAGTAACCCCAGGGCTCGGTGTTGCCGCACCGCAGGAGCCGGTCCTCCTTCATGGAGAGGCACTTCTCTAGCAGCTTGACCGTGTGCTGCGAGTTGATCATGATCATGTTGGTTGAGCCGCGCGGCTGCAGCATCGTTACGCTGCAGAGGTTGACGGCCGTCGTGAGGGCGTCCTCGCGCAAGAAGTTGAGGCACCGGATGCCCTGCTCGTAGAGCTTGTCGTGCAGGAGGACAATGTCCCGTGCGGCGTTGTAGTAGATGATCTCCGAGTACTGATACTTGGCGTTGGACTTGCGGAGCTTGAGGAAGGGCTGGTGGAGTGGGATGATGTACTGGCGGAGCTGGATGTGAAGCAGTGTGTAGGCGAGGAGCGGCCTCTTGCCGCCGTGCGTGTTGCTGTTGTTGTGCTCCCACGACGGCAGCGAGTCGATCTCGTGCGTGATGTCGTTCGTGTATCGGATGACCTGGTCGTAGTCGACCTCCCCCGGCGGACCGCAGAGAAGCCGGCTCAGCTCCATGCGCAGAGGCAGGCTCTGACGAGCGAGATTTTGGTAGGAGGAGTACGTGTACTCCTTCCCGTGCTTGGACGGGGGCAGCTGGGTCGTGTCTTCGTCAAAGTCCTCGTCGTCCAGATTCCTCGGCGGCTGCACGTCGTAGTGCAGCTGGCTCACCAGCGTGGGCAGGCCGTGGTCGAACGAGGCCTGCATGTCGAACTCTTGCACCGTCGCCCATATTCTGCGCCGCATCTCCTGGTTGTATACCGAGATCTTGCCCGACATGTGGCTGGGCTCCCGGTGCAGGCCGACCGAGATACCATCCTGGATGAGGGCGCCCGAGTTCGTCCAAAAACGTTTCTTTTTCACCGTGTTCACCCGCTTGCTGAGATACAGCAGACAGGCAATCTGGTAGTGGATGAGCTTCCGGTGCTTCATGCTCTGGCCGGTCTGCCACTCCTCGACGGCCTTGATCCACTTCTCGGCGGTGCTGTGGGCATTGGAGATCATGCCGGTGAACCTTAAGGACTCGTGGGTGTGAATGCAGTTCGCTACGGCGCAGATTGCCAAGATGAGGGCGGTGAGTGCGGCGTAGCGGGATTCAGTCGGGTTCTCCCAGAACTGCGAGTATTCCCGGCGAAACGTGGGGATGTGGATGATCCGATGCATTTGCTCGAACTGGTCAATGTAGACCTCCACCAGGGCGTCACAGTGATCCTTGGGCGGCAGCAGAGACTCAAGCTGAGCATCAGGCTGGAGGTAAAACTTGTCGCGGTCCTCCTTGCGCTTCTTGCGGTCCTTGCGGTCATGGGCCTTGACGGGCTTCAGCCACTCATCTGCCGTCTCCTTCATAAAGGGACACAGGCCAGTCAACTGTGCGAGGATCAGATGAATTCACATCTCCAAGAAGAAAAGGGAAAAAAAGGCAAACCAATGCCTCTCATCCCAGGGAACAAGTAAGTGAAAAGACGTACCTCGATGAAGGCCATGGTGGCGTTATGAGGACCGAAATACCGCGTCCTAAACTCCTTGCCCCTGAAAAAGCGGATCTCTGACTTGTCGCCGTCACTGTACTGATGCCAGCAAGACTGCATTTCCGAGTTATTGGCGCAGGGGTCCGCGGGCGGGTCAGTGGTCTCATCCTTTTGGGTGAGCGGCGAGTTTGTGCCGGCCACGGTGCTGCCGTCGAAGGAAGACATGGCCTGTCGCGTGAGTTGGGTCTTGAGCTGGGAAACCTCCAGCTCGAGGCGGCGGATGCGGTCGTGGTCCTTGGCCGCCTCGCGGATGACGGTCATGTCGGCCTCCTTGCCAGGCACGACAAGATCGCCGTTCCTCCTCGAGTCGAGCTGAGCGAAAGCGGGCGGGACGCCGGAGCTCGCATTCAAAACAACGCCCGACTTGGTCTCGTAGGTGCAACGGTCCGGCGTGCCGCTCTTCAGGCATCGCTGGCACGGGTAGCCTCTGTCGCAGGACAGCTTCCTCCGGCGGCATTCCAGGCAGCTCAGGCGGACACGCTGGCGCTTGCGAGGATTCTGTGAGTTCTCATCGTCATCGCGAGAGTTGGTGGGAGACAAACTCCCGGTGTCGTCCACGGAGGGAGACATTGTGTTGTTGTTGTTGTCAAGATTCATTGGGGCGCTGCAAGAGCGAGGCGGAAATGATCGAAGAAAACGAGGAAATAAGTTTACAGCGCGCAGGGGCAGGCCACGGGCATGGTTATATCACAAATGTACCGAGTGACAAGACAAGAGCAAGAAAGAGTCAGCCCTCCGGACCGGAGAGGCAGGAAGGCGGAGAGGCAAGAGAGGGTACTTTTACAAATTACTTTGCACCTGCCGTTTGCTGTCAAGATGTCCCTCGAAAACCAAGGGAAGAAACTTCCCCCTGTCAATCAGCGCCATTTACCGCCGAGGGCGAGTGGCCAACGGCTCTAACAGAGAGCACGCTGCGCAATATACACAATGTGTTAAGAGATGCTGGAATGGATTACGTAAGACGCACAAATCCGAGCGCCGAGACCCTATAGCCGAGCACCTCCGAGTGTACATGATCCACTTCGATGTCGTTCGAATGTGGGGCATCTGATAAGATTAGATCGGCCCCTTCCCCTCTCGAAGTTCTCCATTCTCGACTCACACTGCAGGGATCTCGATCAGATAATTTTTCATCCGCTCTGTAACCCACAAGCCGTGATCCCAAAGGAGCCTGGCACTCCGAGCTTAGGGCATGGCATAAGCCGACACAAGACGCATCGTTTCCACCATCCTGACCTAGTTAACTCATCAAGCCCTCTCTCTCCACCTGCGATGATTCACGTCGAGTTACACCCTCACGACCACTGCCTGAACCGTACACCGTACATCGCACACCTCACACCGGGACGACAATGNAACCCCCCCCCCCCCCCCCCCCCATGCTGGGGTTTGGCGGCCTATGACGCGCGAAGGGCTCATCCTTTTGACCTTTGAGTGGTAAGGAACCACTTTGAAGCCACACGAGACCGTTTCTCTACACTAGGAACGCCTACCTGCTTGATCCGTCCTGGCTGACCGATACAGCTCGTCGAGGGCTATGCCACCGATTATGGCTAGCCGACCAAGCCGGCCATCGTAATGGGCCGCCTCCATCAATGGATCTTGTTTGCCATTCAAATCACGTAGACCGCTTGGCGTGTGTCCGCCTCTTCAATTGGGTCGAAACGATAGAACATTCCGTTTTCACAGCAGCAACGCATCGCCATCCGTCGTCACGGCGGCTCTGGACTTGGCAGCGAAAATACGACGACCCGACCAATTCTGTTTTAAGTAGGAGAGACAGACGCCAGCTCTGCCCAGCCACGCTCCCCTCGGGTCCCGAGGAACCGACTGCATGGTGAGATGTCTCCAAGACTCGGCTGTGTGGCCAAGGGTTTTCAGCATAAGACAATGGGGCTAGACCCAGCCGCGCAAGCTAGTAACCAGTTGCCTGTGGACACTAACCTTCTTAGCTGCATCAATCTGAGGCCTTTGATGTTCCCTCGCAAATGGATCACCCCATCGCTGGAGCTCCAGTCGACACGAACCCCCCACACCAGACCCAAAATGCTTTGTGGTTGTCAGTTGACGAATGAACACTCAACCTCACGTGATCGTCCACGCAGTCCAACGGCTACGCAATCTTTAATTCTCGCGGCGGCGTTTCTTCAACCCGCCGGCATTTTTCTTATCAGATGAAGACATCCCTGCCACCACGGATCATGTCTCCGGGATCGGTGCAAGGGCTGACGTCGAGCCACTGTGCGGTGTGCGGGGTGCGGAGTGCGGAGTGCCACATTGAGGCGCGTCGGAGCGTTTCAAGGGGATCGACGTCAAACACTGCACGGGATGCTTGCTCGACTGCGCGCGTGGCACATAGCCGCCACCAAGGGGCCCAGTGTACTATTGTATGCTGAGACAACAGCCGGGGCAGATGCGAGTCCGTGGTGTAACGTTTCCTACCGCGAGAAATCGAGGCTTCTGCGCCGAAGATCCGGAATAGACAAACAAACCACTGTTCCCTTGTTTCTTGAGGTCGCCGAATTTGCGACTGTGATGCCATAACGCGTTTGGCAGGCTACGATGCGCTTCTCTTTCTTTCCTCTGGCTGGGTTGCTGGCGACCGTCGGAGCCAGCCATATTGGCGGCAGAGCCTTTGATCGGTTCATCTCTATCTGGCTGGAAAACCAGGTTCGTTGACGAACCCACATCATCTCCCTGCGGGCAACGCTCCGTTCCTTCGCTGACATTGGCTGCTCCAACAAGGACTTTTCCAAAGTCGTCAAGGATTCCCACATTGCCGACCTGAAGAAAGAGGGGATTCTCCTATCGAACTACTATGCGCATACCCACCCCAGCCAGGCCAACTACATTGCGGCTCTCGCCGGAGATTACTTTGGCATGAACCACGACGAAGCCGTGCGACTGCCAATCAACGTGTCCACCATCGTTGATCTTCTCGAATGGCGGGGACTGCCATGGAAAGCTTACATGGAAGACATCCCCGGTCCGGGCTACTTGGCCGCAGCCAGCGACGGTCAAACGGGCCACGGCAAGTGGGACTACGTCCGGAAACACAAGTTTGTCTTGCCCATTGAATGCCGCTGAGGTCTGCGGAAGCTGATTCCCACACAGCCCTTTTGTCTCTTTTGACTCCATCAACCTCAACGGGAGCCGGCTGCTCAACATAGTAGGCTTCGACGACTGGAAGATTGACTTTGAGAACAAGCAAGTGCCTCAGTGGGCCTTCATGTCCCCCAACATGATGCACGATGGCCACAATACATCCATGGGGTATGCCACGAAGTGGGCGCACGACTTCTTAAAACCCATGCTGGCGAAAGACGCCTTCAAAGAGCGCACGCTGATTCAGCTGACGTATGACGAATCCGAAGACTATGGGAAGCCGAACCGGATCGTCTCGCTATTGCTAGGGAGCGCGGTACCTGCTTTATCCAAGGGGACCGAGGACAAGACCTTCTACACCCACTACTCAATGCTATCGACAGTCGAGTACAACTGGGAGATGCCGAACCTGGGACGGTATGACGTAGGCGCCAACATCTTCAAGTTCGCGCAGGATCTCGGTAGCAAAGTCATCGTCCCAAACAAGGACCCGCCCAACATGGCTTCTGTTCATAACTCGGAGTCTTATTTCGGGCCTCTCAACGCCGACGCCAGCCGATTCCGCCCCTACCCACCACCGAACCTCGGCCTGAACGGGTCCAGCGGGTTGCCCATCCTGGAGCACGTCCGCTTGCAATGGGTCTACCACAACCAGCCGACCCCGTATGATGGGAGCGGCACCCTCTACGACGCCAACTTCCAGCCTCAGTACATTCCACAACCCATAAAGCACTCTTCAATGCGTGAGAATTGACGGCCTGATATCTCCAAGGCGTGTTCGGCGACGAACATCCGGCCCTCGACGTCACCCTCGATAGTACCGCTTAGACGACGCCCTCTCCCCGAAACGAGAATTACAGAACCGTTTGCGGGCAAGGGCCCTCTCACATACCTGTGGAGCTGTAGCCTTACGGCGCAACAATGAGCCCCGTTGCCAGGCCTTCTAAGAAGATAGACTGCGAAAAGCAGCCCCACTAGGTGGTGTGTCTCTAAGCGCTAGGAGATGATTTCTCACGGTTCAGTAAAGGATTCTTAGTGACACAGATCACTACGAAGGATTCGGTCCCGGTTTCTACGACTTGGAATATGCGTCTACTCGGATCTGATATCCAGCAGGTTCTTCGTAGCGAGTCAAACATGGTGGATGCAACCTTGTCACGTTGGCGTTGGCCGGTGTCTTTATTGGGGAAACATGCCCCCCGATTCGCTCAGCACATAAGTGTCTAGCCAGTTTCAAGAGCTAGCAACGGTTTGATTACTTCAAGCCTCTGCCGCAACTCCGGGAAGCCTCGCTTGGCACACGGGCGACCTCTTTCGGCGCTAGCCGCGGGCTTCCGGAAGCGTTATCGCCTGGGAGGCTTGGTCACGAATGTTTGTCTCGGGGGATTCTGCCACAAGACATTAAGAAAGATACCTCCCTTTTGTCTCTGAACTCACAAGGTGAATCTCTCGGGTCACTGACATAACGGGATTACCGCACCTGCGAAGAGGAGAACGTCGATCACAGGCCAAGCTAGTCGTTGCTTACGGGAGAAATATATGCAACTTGCAAACACTTGAGTTTTGAAGAAACTCAAACCCAAGACGGGCAGCGTGCGAAGCTTGAAATGATGGTACGCATACTTTGCAGCGGCTCTCTGACATGGAGACTCAGAGTTGCCAGCACGACACACTCACGACGTCAAATGCGGTCGGAAAGGCCGATAGTTGCAATGTTACTTCGAAGATCAGACGTCGACTTGTGGCCGTTTCAAACAAATTATGAGCGCGGGCGCGCGCGCGCGCGCGCGCGCGAGAGAGAGAGAGAGAGAGCAGATAGAAAGGCTTCACCCTCAAGGTGCTCTCCTCGGCCGATTGGGTATAGTCTCGGTTTACAACGCCGCCCCGTCTGATTGATTCGGGAGGGCTTGCATGCCATTGATTCACCCGAAGAACCTTGACTGTGATCGTCGCGCTGTCCAAGCGGCCATTGTCAAAGCAGAAGCACTGGCCTTGTTCAGTCCGGCCAGTCTGTGGGCTTCGACACGACTCGAGTCGATTCAAGGGGAAGAAAGCGGCGCTGTTTATTGTGTACTCCCCGACGCACGATTCGGAGATGGGATCTCACACATAGGGGGATGAGGCAGCGAGGTAGTAATCTGCGGCCCCGCCCCGTGCCGACGCGGAGAGAGACTATTTGCAAGCCACCCACCGCAAATCGAGGCCGATCCACATCGGGGCAGCTATAAGTAAAAATGCAGTTACAATCCGTCGTCGCGCTTGAGATTTTAGTGGGATGATATCTCATCGGTGTCCTGCGCTAGACACACTGAAAGAGGAGGCACACACACACACACACACGACGCCAAATCCGGCAGTCCTTTGGATGCTGCTGCGGGCGGAAATACAATTGCCAAACCACGCACATACCCTTTCGTTGGGCCCCTTGTTCCTTTGCAAAAACGCTCATGTTCTGGGCCAAACTTTCAGTGGCCAGAACTAGGGCAGGCAATCCAAGCTGCGACGGCGTGTGACCAGGATGCGGCCTCAGTGGACCTTTCCAGCGCGACAGACTGAGGGGAGAGAGACATGCAGGCAGCCACCAGCACCAGCAACAGACGAAGGGGGACAGGCGACCAAGGTGAGAGAGTGTTCCGAAGCTGTTAGATGCCATCCGCCCTTGTAGCATTGTCTCAAAACGGACCCCTCCCCCCCTCTTGGTGGAACCAAANGCCCGCCCGCCCTCGCCGCCAGCGAAGACAAGCAATTTGTAAGGCCGTGTTGGATTGGCACTAGAACACGCTAGTCGCCGCCGGCCTGGCGAGCTAGGGAAAGGTTGGCGGCAGCGTGGTTGGTGGTCGTCCGACGGGGATCGATCTCATTTGCGCCGCTACCTCGTTGGCCTAGCTAGCCCGGGAGCTTCATCCCTCTGGCTGAGACGAATGGGCCTGCATGGATCGAAATTGGTATTGCGACGATGTCGACAGGCACGGCACGGGCATCATCCACGAGGTATTCTAGGCGTTGTCACTGTCGTTGATCCTTGGCGCGCGGGGGGGGGCATGAACAGTACGGTGTTTATAAAATTCCCCGCCAAGGAATGTGGGAAGGGGGGGCTGTTGGAATACTACTACGTTGAGTTACTTTTGCTCATTTTCCCCGGAAGTTGGATGAAACTTGGGGATCCAAGCTTGCACAACCCTTGGTCAAAAAGGCAAACATTATTCGGTCAAGCTTCGATGCTTAACGACCCGGTCCCTGTTCGGAGTCAACAGCGGTATTGGGAATCACCATCATCGCCTCCTCAGTTCCTTACAAGTAATCTTTGGTGGTAACTTGTGCCCATCAAAATGTTGGCATGTGAGTTATCGACGATGGCTGAGTCAGGAGTCACTCACTCACTCACTCATTTGTTTCGGTGCCAAAGGGATATGTATGCCCGAAGCCGTCATGTCAGAAGGGAGGGGGGGTGG
>NWBT01000050.1:2269362-2299584 GCA_003386485.1 Colletotrichum lentis
CTCTCCTTTCCCCATGCCACTCATGACGACGATCTGACAGGACTGCCGCCGCATCGAGAAAAACAAGAGCGACGCAGCACAAGACGAGACACGACGAGGGTGTTGGAGGAGATGAGGGAGGAGATGAGGACACGGAACCAGCGGCGCAGACCGGCGGACAAGGATTGCACGAGCCACTTGGGCCATCTCGTTGGTTCGTGTGTCAATGTTTCTTTCTTTCAAATGTCTCAACCAACTTAATTCAAACCGACCAACCTATCTCTCAGTCACCTTTTCCCCTCCCTCCCCCCGAGATCTCTCGCACTCATGCACACGCGCGCGCGCACACACACACACACACACACACACACACCCAACGCCGTCGCAAAGCTTCTTTTCGTCGACCCCTCTGTTTTGAGCCCGCTCGAACTTAGCCATCAGGGATACAACGGCCCAGGAACCACTGCCAAGAGAAAAAGCACAATTCTGATCGGAACTCTCTGTCATTTCATTCCTACTCAGGTCGCTCAAATCCTACATCCCGCATCCCGGCACGATACTTGGTCAATCGAACAAGACACACAATGACAAAACAAGCCGACGTCGCCGCCGCGGCTCAGTCCCCATCCCCGTCTCCTCGCGACCGCATCATGGCGCACATGAACAGCGACCACCAGCGGGAGCTCTCCCTCTACCTGCGGCACTACGCCGGTCTCGGCCACGCCGCCGCCGCCACGCCGTGGCTCAAGGACATGACTCTCGAGGGCATGACCATCGCCGCCGGCGGGCTCGGTGGCAAGGAGTACCACGTCGCCTTCGACCCGACCCTTGGCTCCTGGGCCGACGTGCGCCCCGCCGTCGTCGAGATGGCGCGCGTCTCGCGCCAGGCGCTGGGGCTCAGCGACGTTGCCGTCACCCACTTTGCGCCGCCGCAAGGCTTTGACGTCGTCGTCTTCGGCTCCGTTGTCTTTTACTTTGTTTGCTGGCTCACGCTGGGGTTTGTGCTGCCCGGCACTCCCATCTGGTCCTTCCTCCAGGCTGTGTTTCCTGGTGGGCCCAGGTTCTACCGACGGCTGGTCAAGGCCATCTTCCTGCCCGTGCTGGCCATCCATCTGACCGAGTGTTACTGGTTCCACAGGACGAGGCTCCAGAGGCACGGCATCGAGGCCGGCACGGGTCTCTGGTGGACGTGGATCGGGAGCTTGTTCTTCGAGGGGGTGTGCGGCTTCATGAGGTTCGACGCCATTGTCGCCGCCAAGAAGAAGGAGAACGAGGGGAAGAGCCACTAGGTCTTTGATGCTGGGAGAGGAGAAATCGAGGCGAAATCGAGGTTTCCCCCGAGGGCGCGCAGGACCCTTCCGCCGCCCACGGACGACGCAAGAAGACGAGAGACACTGTCGTCGACAACCCGAAAACGACCTGGACAGTGATCCAGCGGCAGCTACCCTTCGCAAGCCCTAAGAGTGTGTCTCGGAGATGCTAGCCTCGTGTAAAAACGCCGGGCTTTCCGGTGTCCATCTCCTCGGAGGCTCGCAAACCAAGCTTTTGGCAGAAGGAAGGGGGAGAGTCGAGCATCTGACTGCTAGCCAAGAAGAAAAACCGGCGGGGGAGGCTCGAGACTTTCGTAGGTCAGTGCCGCCCAACTTTCTGAAAGACTGTCGGGGGCCATGGCTACGACTGTAATGTTAATTGAGGTTGGTAGTCAATGAGGCCAAAGGCGCGTATCTCAGCACAAAGAAGTTGGTTGCATCAGCAGCAAGTGTCATTCTTTGCCACAATCGAGTGCTGTTTCGTGTGCCTGTCGAATGCTGCTCTTGTGTGGTGCATTACACCGCCAGTCCTGATATGTAGCCAGTCAGTCAAGAGCGGTCTCGTGGGAATGAACGGCAAAGCAGCAAGACAACACTCACTGACCACACACACCACGCATCGTGTGATGGGGCAACGAGATGAAGTAGGAGAAGCTGGAAGAGGGGGAAAAAAGACTGGAATGTCGTGATGCCGGCTGCTCCTGCCATGCTGCCGCGGCTGCCACGTGACGATTGTCTTCGCTTCGCTTCGCTTCGCTTCGCTTAGGGAGAAGGGAAAAGCCAAAGAAAGCCCAACGTACGGAGTACCTACCTGCCTTTCTCTTGGACAACTTTTGGTCACTCTCCCATTGCTCCAACAATCTCAGCCCAATCGACCTACCAATGGACCCAGACGACGGAAGCTTCAACCTGCATCACCGCCACCGCTCCTAAGGCCAAGGCTTTGCAATTCTCTCGAAGCGATGGCGGTACGTACGCCTCGTTGAAAAGCCAGCCATTGACGGGTCGCCGCTTCACTTCCTCGAATCAAGAGACATCCATCCCAAGAAGCCTGTTGACGATTGTTTTGCGATGTGTCCCCCGACAGAGACCTCTCGAATCAACAATGGCGAAGCCCGCATCCTTGCTATCCTCTTCATGGACAAAGTTGCGCGATGCTATTGGCTGATGCAAGTCCAACCGAGTTCAAACCGGAACAACGGCAAGCAAGTCTAGCCAACAGCTAACGTGCCGAGGCACAAGATTGTTTGCTCGAGGCCACAAAGCAATGCAAGATCCTCATGAGCGCCGATCCAACAAACGAAAGCTATGCAATCGGCTTGCCTCCGATCCTTCCTTGGCATCGATCCCGCCCCCGCAGCCCAATGGCCTAGATTTCGCCGGCATGATCTTGGACAGGACAACGTCAGAACGCCGAATGGTCCGCCGCCCTAGGATTGGACCGGGCCACTACGCATCCAGTCAAATCGAAAGCAATCATCCACATGATTTGGTTGTTTTCGCGCCGCCGCCGGCTGGGCAACATGGCTGATGGTGGCCACGCAAGCAAATCCACGGGCAAATTAATCTCAAGAGCCGTTACACCTCCCACTCTTGTGCCATTGTTGTCGTTCTTGGCAATACCATGGGGTGAATTGACTAGACTACTCCGACGTAACCTCGGATCCAAGTGGCGCTGTTCCGAATCGCAGCAAGTCCAAGTCACAGCGGATAAGCTCGGAAGGAAAACCGATACCCATGCGTCACCGAGACACTAAACTTTCACTACGGTCGCAATCTACCATGTCAATGGCGGACCGGGCCTTCATCCAGCCGCCTGCTGCTACGTTGTGCCGTGCGATGCCAATGATTACATCGCCGAGGGGGGGTCGGCTTGATTGTTGAACATACTATCCAGTTGAACCCCTCCTTCGTCATCCGCGGGGCCGCATCATTGTCAAGACTCAAGGATGAAGGAGGAACCCTGCGGCCACGCTTGTTATGCGCTGGGCGGGGCTCCCGCTCGCCTCAAAAAGAGGGACCGGAACCTTGGACTGCGGAGTCCAGGCCCTGTCCAAGTATACATCGTACAGGTACATGGTCTGCAGTTGGAACTGCGCGACTCGATCTCTGCTCTGACGACGGGATGACCCTGGCGCCAGCTTGTCTATCTGGGTGGTCAATAGAGGGTTCCTCTGGCCGTTGCCAATGTCTGTGTAGGACACTGATTTGTTCGCTATTCCGAACGTGTAGGCTCAGCACAAAGTTTCTCATGCCTTGCAAACGACTGCGTGACGGCTCTTTTCAAGACACAATATGCTCACCAGCGTTATCCTTCAGTGCGAATTACATTCAATGGCCTGTTTTCATCCCATCGGTTCTCTTCTCAGCCCTGTTCTGCGCAACGCTTCGTCCAGTCCTGCCCGGCTGAATCCAGTTCCAGAGTGGGCTGGGGCGGCAGTTGTGGCCGTTGCCGGAAGAGCCAGGACAGCGCGCAGGCCTGGGTATTGTACAGGTAGAACCGCACACAAAGCTAAGCTTGGTCCAATGCCGCTTTTGCTCAACGTTTGTGCCGCGTACCTGTATCTTTGACATCCAGTTGCAGCATGAAAAATGGCAAAAGTCAAACAAGATTGATTCTTCGGCCAACTTTGTTGGCCAAACTAAGAGGCGCCGGCTCTCTTGGCCCTCCCCCCCTCACCTAGATCCAGCATCGGCGGTCTTATTCGGGGAGTTAGTACCATTGTCCGCTGCAAACGCTCCGCCGCTCCGCCGGTTACAAGCTACAAGCACTTGTTGACGTTGCTGTTGTTGTTGTCGAGACTCAATCATCGGCAGCGGCCTTGTCTCCTCGCAACGCACCCCTTCTCGGGAATGGTGTGGAGGCTCTTCCCGGGAGATTGTACGATGTGAAAGAGATGTGGCTGAGTAGTGAGTACACAGCAAGTCGCGCCGACTTATGGGATGGTCCCGTACCGATACGATTGCGTCGGCCATCGACCCCGCTCGAGATTGGCTCCCGTTCACCCGGGTTCACCGCTGCTGTGGTCCCTCCACACCAGCGACGGGAGTCGTATGCGTCGCGTGAGGGAGGGGTACACGGTTGAGCGATGGAAGTTCCAAATGGCTTCCGAAGCGCATATGCGGCCATGGTTCTGCATTCAATAGCCGCACGTGGCTGGGGAAGAAAGAAGAATAAAAGAGAAGACTCTCCACTAGACTGTAGATAAGTTATCGCTAAGACTTTTAGAGGGGCAAACAAGATTTCCCGATCCGGACACTTTTGCGAAAGTACCCACTAGGTCGATCAACCTCGGCCTCCTTACAACACGTCGTAGCTTATTCCGGGCTTAACCCTGAGGCTCTAACCGTACCATCGGAGAGTTCCACGAACCCCTCTGCCATCCGCTTCTCGCCCCACCAACGCCGATGCGGACGGCAATGCTCCCTGCTGCCTGCAACATCCAGGTGGGTGGGCAACGCAAGACCGGCCCAGCGGTCAAGAGAGCCCACCTCCTCGATACAGGCTAGCTACCCGGGGTACCCATCGTGACAATGGGATGATTGACTGGGGACGGCTTCCATCCCCAAGGACTGAGGGATCGTCCTCGCGGGAGAAAGCAAAGCATGGTCCACTGTGGCATCAGCAAACTTCGCTGGCAGATAAAGACGGAGTCGAGGCCTGGCCCGAGGTTGCGAGCCCGAACACGTCACGGCCTCCTCCTTCAGTCTCGTCTACCCGCAGCTTTAAGGCCAGCCGGTCCCCGTCCCCGTCCCCGTCCCCGTGTCCCTTTTCGGTTCTACCACACCCGCCTCCTCAGGTTCTTGGTCTCCCGCCAGTAGAGCGGCATCAGCATCGCCATGAGAGCCCAAAATAGCCTCCACGGCCTCCTGGGGGTCGTGGTTGCCGCCTCATGCCTTGTTACCGCCAACCCTATTTCACCTCGGTGGACTGTCGGCCAGTCGGTCACGACCACCAGCGGCTCCGTCGGGGGTCACGCCGCCCCCGGCGCAGACCAGGTATGCATGCAGAAAATCCTGATTGCGGCGATGGCGCATTCACTGAACTGATGCTCTCACCAGGTGTCCGAGTACTTGGGCATTCCTTACGCTCAACCGCCCGTTGGGGCCTTGCGCTTTCAGCCGCCCGTCAAGTACAACGGCTCCTCTCCAATCAACGGTTCGGCATTTGTAAGTTGCTTGCCCTGGCTACTTCAGACACTCTGTTTCTGTGGTTGGAATCTGACAGTCATCTTCACAGGGACACCAATGCATGCAGCAGCCTACTGTGCCTACCTCAATCGAGGCCATCAAGCAGTTTGGGATTCCTGCTTCTGCCGCTGCTGTGTCCAGAACCCTCGGGGACACGGGCTTCCAGAGCGAGGACTGCTTGACCTTGAATGTGTGGACCAAGCCGCAGACCGGCGATGCGAAAAAAGCTGTGCTGGTTTGGGTTCACGGCGGCGCCTTCATCATCGGTAAATATGCGACCGTCTGTAGAAAGGCTGGAGGGCGTACTGACCCGGACTCTAGGAAGCGCCCGAGCCCCAGCTTACAACGGAAAGGCCCTTGCTGACGAGAACGACGTGGTTGTGGTGTCGATGAAGTGAGTTTTCCGCCGGATTTCGGTCTCACGAAAGAGTGCCAATGCTAACGCGGTTCAAACCCGAAAAGCTACCGCCTCAACATCTTCGGCTTTCCGGGAAACCCCGTCGCCGCCCCCAATCTTGGGTTTCTCGACATCCGCATGGCCATGGAATGGGTTCGGGACAATGTCGAAAGGTTTGGCGGCGACGTCAACAGAATCACCATGTTCGGCCAGTCTGCCGGCGGCTCTTTGGTCGACTACTACTCGTACGCCTATGCGTCTGACCCCATCGCCAACGGTTTCATCCCCATGAGCGGCGTTGCCCACGGGTTTGGCGTCTATACCAATGCAACCGTGAACGAAAAGTGGTTCCAGACGTCATCAAGACTTGGCTGCGGCAACAACTTGACGGACCATAAGGCCGTCTTTGATTGCATGTCCAAGAAGAACGCAACGGAGCTCATTGCCGTTGTCGCCAACACGACCGATTCGGTGGCGAGCGGACTCTCTTTCGCGCCGGTCGTAGACGATCGTCTCATCTTCGGCGACTACAGCATTCGCGACTCGGCCAAGGCGGGATACCTCATCGGCAACACTGACAACGAGGCTGGTTACTTCAAGATCGCGGCCCCTGCCGCCAACGAAACCTACTGGTTCGGGTTCAACCTCGTCGTTTACACGTGCCCCGCCGCACAAAGGGCGGCACGGGCAGTGTCCGCCGGGCACCCGACATGGCGGTATCGCTATTTCGGCGACTTTCCCAACATGGTCATCACTACGACGCCGCCCAGCGGGGCATGGCACACATCCGAGGTTCGCACCGCTTTCTTTTTCCTCCCTTCCATCAATAGTCTTGGCCCGAGACATCCCAACTGACGTCGCTTAGGTCCCTGTCCTATTCGGCACGGTGCCGCAGGACGCAATCAATAGCACGGCGCAGGAGACCGCCGTCGGCAAGTACATGCGCGGGGCGTGGGCGGCCTTCGCCAAGGACACGACTTCCGGTCTCCTCAATTACGATTGTCACGGCACGTGGCCGAACTACCAGGCGGATGGCAACACTCTGAACCGAATTTCGTTCCAGAACCAAACGGGTGCGAACTTGGCGTCCGGAAACACCTACGACGGGTTATGCGCGCAGGTGGGGATTCCCGTCGCTTAAGCTGCACGTCGAGCGTCCGCGCGGACGTCTTTTTTTCAATTCCACTGTACATATTTTACAACATGATATACGATACATGACATATACTAGATGATATATTTTAGAATTTTGCCCCGCACTCGTATCTCTAGAGCCACACCTTCTCGACAGGGGGGCCAAGTCCGATTTTGGCTGGTAATTTGACATGAACCTGTTCCCCATCGACCGTTGTCCAGAGTTGGCACCATTGATTCGAATGTCGATGGAGTAGAAGCTGGGGAACATGAGAAACCTATTTGGAGGCACCACACTCAGGTGATGGATGAAGGAGGGGCGATTCAGGCAGGACCTAGGGAGCTCCCAGGAAAATCCAGACCACTGGTCGCCAAGTCATGCAGGACGGTCGACCCCGAACGTGTCAACCACCTCATCCCGGTTATGGAACGCTCTGCACTCCCGATTGGTTACGGAAAGCTGTCCATCTGTCGACGGGCGGGAAGAGAGCGGGGCCATCGGAACCGCTTCGAAAAAGAAAAGAAGAAAGAAAAAAAAAAAAAGAAAAGGAAAAAAACCACCTGCCCGGCCGACGGTCACATTTTAAGTGGACACGGTTTTTGATTCAACCCACTTACCCGCTGCCTTTCCACCCCGATTCGGTCACCATCTCTCGCTTTATTCGCCAGATCCGCTTCCCTCCAACCGACTGTCGACATCATATACTTGACCTGCACCTCGACGCGAATGTTGGGCAAGCGTGACTATCGGTGTGCGATATGCGGTGGTCCCTTTCCGATCCAACATCGCCCTCCGGTCGAGGTCGCGAGACGAGGAACATCAAGAAAGGCTGGGTGATGATGATTTGCCGCAGGATTGGCAATATGACGGATTTGACCCTTCCTACTACCACCGAGAAGATGTTGAATGGCTGGAGAAAGCCCGCATCCTTGCGTTCAACTCGACCGCTGGGGTCAGCACAACTAGAGCATTCCTTTCGGGCGTGGGTGACATCGGACCGAGGTTCGGGCACGTCGCGATCGGTGACAGAGGCGACGACCTGTCCGCACCCGATTATTCCCTAATGGAATATTCTTGCTACTCCGACACATGCCAACACGGGCCAGCCTTTCCGTTCCATCCATGCTGTTATGAGTTGCTCCTTCTGAACTTCTCCGAACAGCACGACGTCCGGGCCGCGCAGCTGGACAAAGATTTGCTATACAATGTCATGTTTGAGCTGATGACGCCGTCGGTGGAGGACACGCTTTTCTTGGGGCTCGATTACGGCATGGATATAGACAGAGCATTCAACCCCAAGCCTGGTCACAGGGACCCTGTCACCGTTATTCCGCTGATCGGTGCCCCTGCTGCGGGTACGTTCTATGATCTAAGTCCATACGCCGCTATGAGGCCCGTTGGTGTCCAAGAGTACTCCTATGCAATGAGGAGCATCCCACCTACGGGCCCCGATGCTTTCGCCAAGCTACCGCTCGAGGTCTTGACTCTAATCGCCTCGTTTCTCGACGCGAGATCCGTCTTTCAGCTCATCAAGGCGTCGCCGACGGCGTTTTCAGCCGTCGCGCGGAACCGGTGTTTCTGGAAACGTCACCTCCAAGCCTGGTACCGATGGTACTTTGAATGGCAGGCAATTTTGCTCAAAGACACGGATCCTTTCCTTGGGCAAGCCGACCTGATGCAGGTCGCCTTCAACCTCGACCGGCCTGGGGAACCGGGTCTCATTTCAGACACGATCATGACAAACAGACGGCGCATATGGGGGGTCTGTGACCAGCTTGCCCGGCGTTATCTGTCACGACACCGGCTGCAACAACGCGACTCGGCAAAGCTTCCCGCGCCCAGTGGTATCATAGGACCTGTTCGTTGCAGCCAGCCTGCTGTGGTGCAACCCCGGCCGGCCGGCGCAAGACTAGACCTCGCGGATGCGTATTGGATCAGATCACTCGAGGATCACCGGCTTCCTCGAGTCTTTGAAGCCTTCTTCGACGCTGAAAACGGACTGGTCGGCCTGTCGCTTGCCCCCGTTGGGCAACGCAGATACTTCGGGCGACGCGGCATCGATGGCTTGGTAGTAGATCTGGAGGAGGTCCAAGCAGCCCGAGGGTGCAGGGTTGCGAAAGATGCAGTTGACACCCGTCCATCTTACTCCGTGAACGAAACCCGTCGCTTGTGGAAGCACACGGCCGACATCGCGCCGGGCCAGGCCATCAAAGGTCTGATCTTGCATGTGCAGCGGACAAACGCTCAGACGTACAGGGTATTATGGACGGTGCAGCCGCCATCCAAGACGATTGGAGCTATCCCGACGTACATTTGTGGCCTCACAGTGAGTGGGTTCTTTGTGAAGACAGCTGCGATGCTCCCTTGTTGAATTGGGACGACAGGTTGTTTATCTCGATGGGGAAACGGTTCTCTTGGGCAGCGCTGGTGACCCACAGGCACTGAGTAATCTCTGCCACCGACCTCTCATGGTCCCAGAAGCAAGCCCATCATCCACGATGTACTTCGAGCTCGTTGGGATGATGGGTCAAATCATCGTAAGTTCGCCTATGTGTCACTTTTTTACGCCTGACGGGGAGGTTTATGGACAAAGAGGGCTGCTTTTCGTGACCGAGGCGGCTGATAAACCATCCAGGGTGAAATTGGGGAAGAAGTCTTGGCCAGCCTCGCATTGCTATACGCAACAAGGCCGGTTCTTGAAGCCTCGCTTGATGTGAGCGATGAAGAGCCCTGGACTGCATATCACAACCCACTCGCAGCCCATCTGTGGAAGGACAGCTCAGCTGCGGTGCATGGCGGTTGGGTCTGGGAGCAGGATAATTGGCTCACCCTGAACACACTGCCACGAAGCGATTTGCCGAGGATGGGCTTTCTTCCTTGTTCTCACTCCGATACCATTCCGAAAGAGATGCTTCTTTGGGCTCGCACCCCCAGCGACGTCCACGTCCACGACCTGAGGAGGCTATCTGGATGGCTCGTCCTCCGACACGTCGGTGACATGTACGCCGACATGTACGAGCTCTGCGGGCTCCGCGCGGAATACAGGTCCTCCAGGGCGACGGAAACGATTGGAATGACCGAGATCGACGGACGGTCGTGGCCGGAGGACGAGCTCGTCCACTTTGAGATCGACGGCGGCGGAGGAGAGTGCGTCAGCGAGATCGGTGTGGCTTCCGCCTTTGGCGAGCCGAGCTCACTCTATGTAAGGATCGAGACCTGTGATGGCGACAACAGGCCCGTGGGCATCTGTAAGCGCTCATAAACAACAAAGGATCCAAACAGCTGAACTTTACTCACAACAGATGCGGACGAACCGTGGCCGCGAGGTGGTGTTTGCAAGACCGTCGAGTGCCCGGGAAGCAGCGTCCTGCCGGCGTGTGCGAATCAGCCCGGCCGGGAGCAGCGTCGTCGGGGTTGTTCTGGCTTTTGGGCGGCCCGGCGGGTGGGATGTGGACACCGAGGACTACGACGAGGAGGATGAAGGTCACCCTCTTGATACTGAAGTACGAGCCGTGAGTGAACCCGACGGCAGCCAACCCTATCTTGCTCCCCCACCGCTGACAAGTTCGGAAAACCACAAGAGGCACGGTGCAATGTCGTATGCTGCCGCTCTGTCTTGCACGTCGCCTCTATAGAACGAGCGACGGGGGGGGTGGGGTTTCCAATTTTTTTTTTTGGTGAATCGACCCGGATGGCGCTTAGACAAAGAAACAAAGAAAGGAGAATAGACTGCACGAGGTGGTTTGGTCTCGTGTTGCCTCTCTCTTCTCCTGGGCAGCTTTGTCAGCAACTGCGAGGCCAATTCCGTCCTCCTGGAAGAGAACGAAACAACAACTTAACTTGTTCTTCATCCTGCATGGAGCAAACACAGCTTGTTTATCATGACGACATCTCGTTTGCCGCCACTTGCTGCCCGTTGTCTTTTCCATGCTCAGCATGGCCTTTTGACAGGCCCAAACCTAGGGCGCCAGCCTTTTTCTCCATTCCCGAGCTCCTTTAGAGGCAGCGATTGTACTCGTTCGCGGTACCGTTTGCGGCTCCCAACAACGCCGCTCAAGGAACCGATTGCCTATGACTGGATTGACGGAGTCGAGTTTCTGGAATTGTACGAGCCCGACGGCTACCATCCCGTGATGATTGATACCTTACTACACGGCCGCTACCCGATCGTGGACAAGTTGGGATTCGGCGGCTACTCAACCATCTGGCTCGCCCACGACGTACAGCTACACCGCTACGTCGCTGTCAAAGTGAAGTCTTGGTGAAACTTCAATCTTCGTTCGACGACCTCTCGGTTGATCAGTTCAGGCACAAGTTCGGCGAGCCCGAGACGGCGCCCATTCGCCGCGTCGACGGGAAGTCGCTCTCCCCCAACGTCCCTACGCACGCCGTTATGCCTTTGTATCTCGGGAAAAATGCCCAGGACTTCACCCTGGACGACGCACGGAGCCTGATTCTCGGCGACTTCGGCGAGGCGTTCGCCCCGGCCCACGGAGCAGCGTCTCGGGAAGCACTGCAACACGCC
The DNA here is from genome assembly GCA_003386485.1 of Colletotrichum lentis. Classification (NCBI taxonomy): domain Eukaryota; kingdom Fungi; phylum Ascomycota; class Sordariomycetes; order Glomerellales; family Glomerellaceae; genus Colletotrichum; species Colletotrichum lentis. Next base: position 2,280,900 of record NWBT01000050.1, read on the forward strand.
CGTGGCGAAGAGGGCGCCCGAGACTCGTTTGGAGCCCGACACGCCGGTGTCGTGCCCGTCGGACGTCTGGAGCCTGGGGCTCGCGATGTGGGAGATCCTCGGCATGAAAGCCCTCTTCGGCCGACGGCGAGTCCGAATCGCGGGACGAGGTCGTGGCCCAGCAGATCGACGTCTTGGGCTCGCGGGTGGTTCCGCTGGCCTGGGCTCGGGAGTGGGATGGGCCGCCACATGGGAAAGAAAAGATGCCTCGCCGGCCGGTGACCGATGACCGAGAGACGTGGCCCCTTCTTGACGAGGCGTTTGAAGAGTTCGTGCAGAAGTACAGGAGGAGACGAGGGGCTGCTGAGGTTTTTGGAGAGGAGGAAACCCAAGCGGTTCTTGGCCTGATGCGGGGCATGCTCGCGTTCCGGCCCGAGGCTCGCCTGACGATACATGAGGCCTTGAGGTCCGAGTCGATGGTCAGGTGGGCGGCGCCACAGTTGAAGGGCGGTTAAGGATTATGATGTCTGTCTGTTAATGCTACCACACGTCTACCCTGGCGCCGAATACACGATGATGGCAGCATCAGCATCAGCAGCAGCGAGAATGATAACTGCCGTTAATCTAGAGTTCTATCACAACATACAAGGCTGTATTCCTTCCCCTTTCAGTCAACTTCTATACTGTTCCTGGTTACTCGCGTCTGGACTCTATAGAAGAATGACATGACAGGAGAAAGGACGGGTTTTGTTCTAATGATACAACAAACAAAAAACATGCTTCCAGGAATTCCGATGGTGCCGCGAAAACGACAGCGTCCGACTCACTTCATCAGCCCTGCATCGTAGAGGATTCGCCACCCTGTCTGCTGCGAGCGACTGAGGGTGATCCGGTCCGGCTCTTGCCTTTATCATCTGGAGAGCCAGTCAGGATATTCATTTGGCCCTCGCCGAGTTCTCCCAAAGGTCGGGGAGTCCTGGGGCTCTTCGGAGAGGCCCATGGGAGGCGCTTGGGGGAAGTCGACTGATCGAACTGCATGTCCCTCAGAGAGCTGACATGGATGCTCTTGGGGCGCGGTCGCTGGCGGGGGCGGATAGGAAGCTCGATTTTGGTGCGATGAGATTCCTACATCTCACCGCTCGTCTTCGGCTTGGTCTCCTGTTCTTTGTCCCGATCTCCCTCGGTCGGGAGCTTCAGCCTCGTCGACGTCTATGTTCCATGCTTCCACGTCGGGATCAACCAGGCTTGTAAGCTCTGTTTCCAGGTCGGAGTCGGAATCCGAGAGCACATCGTCGTTGGGTTCAGCTGCGCCAACCAATGCCGCCATCCGGCATAAGTTGTATTGCAGACGAAGGAGGTCCTCGCTGGGTAGATTGTCGGGGTTTTCTGAAGTGATCTGGAATCTGTGCCCGTCTTTGATGTATCTCTGAGTCTCGAGATTGATGATCCGGATAGGCACGTTGTGCTCATTGGACAGGGGCTCGAGGATGTCCTTGACATCGAGGTCGATGTCCACATGCTTGGCAGTCTGACGTTTCTTGTCGAATCGGCTTCCAAGCTTAGAGTTGTGCATCCAACGAACCTGAACGATGATCCAGTGGCAGGCTCCATCTTCGCCTGTCTCGACAGGCTCCAGAGCAACCATCGCTTTGCCCCAGAGAGTATGAAACGCACAGTTCAGGGAGATCATGTTGCGAGGCTTATCGTAGCCTTCGTAATCAAGGAGCTTGAGGGGACCCTCAGCCTGAGTGCCCCAAAGGACTGAAAGCTGCCGGAGCGCCTGGTCTACCGTGTCCTTGTACTGCCGAGCGCTGTGCGGAATGATATGGCAAACCTGAGGGAAAGGCGCAGCGGTCAACACACAGGCACCCTTGTCCCTTTCGTATGCCTGCAAAGAATGGTTAGGGTATTGGATCTGTGGACTGTATCAGGAAAAAGATGGACTCACAAGCTTTCTGGTCGTCAGGTCGCGGGGGTTCTTGCTTTTGCCCTCCGCCTCGTCCTCGTCCATCTTCCGCTTTTTCTTCTTGGCGGATCCATCACCCTTGCCTTCATTTCCCAAAGCTGCGCCTGGGCTTCTAGCAAGAACTACCAAGCTGAAGTTAGCAGATCATTGGTGAAAAGATTGAGATAGAGAAGGGGCGGGGGGGTGTTCTTACAAACGTCCATGAAAGCTTGCAGGTGACCTCGGAGAGAAGTTATTAAGGAGGAAATTCTGGTTTCGTGTAGGCGGAATTCTCTGAGTTGTTCCATAGGAGCGATTGCGAACGCCGACCACACCAAAGGCGTGAACAGCGTTGGGTCGAGCAACTCCAATGGCCCGTTGTGACGATGAGCAAACTTGGTCGTCTTGAGCCAAGTAAGAATTTCCTTGCGCTCTTCGCTGTCAGGGTCTTCATTCGAGTAGGGCGAAACGACTGAAGGTTTCTCCTGATACTCGAGATGACGCAGCATGTCGTGAAGGTCGTCTTGCTGCACTGCCTTGTCGGCGAGGAACTGAAGATTTCGCATCATGACCCTGGCCTTGAGCTTTGGAATCGGTCCTTCGCGAGCCTCCGGACCAAAGACAAGAGCGACCTGGGCAGCGATCTTATCTTTCATCTCGTCGAAGGAGAGCTCTGAGTCTGGATGCGAGTCGTCCGACTGGTGTGAACCGTCGTCTGACTGCACTGGGGTACTCATGGCGATGTCTGGCTCCGATGTGACGAATAGGAATGATGAAAGTACGATAATGGTGGAAGAATTCCGATGAGAGAGACAGTTGGATGAGTTGTCGAAGGGCGAAGGGCAGGTTCTCGGATGGATGATGAAAAGGAGGTAGACTTATCTATCTCCTAAAGGTGAAAAGGTCTATTGCCCCACTATGGCGGCCTGCAGGACAGACACCCGCCGTTGGCCAATGGGAGGAGAAACCTTGAAGAACAGGAGGGAAGGAACCTGAAGGGCCTACCTACCGCACTTGCCTACCTACCTGCCAAGCCGATTGCCTAAGGGATCTAGGTAGGCTCGTTAAGGTGTGTAGGACCCTACCTAGGTAGGCTAGTAGGCACCTAGGTACCTAGGTTGGTAGGCACTTAAGTACCTAAGCAGGTAAGGAAATAAACAAACAAAGCGCGTCACATCCAGGTAAAGATGCAGGCAGGTAGGTAGGTGCCTTGCTTTGACCTAACGCAGCTCGGATGAGCAGGCAGGAAGGAGCATTCCATTTTCTCTCATTCAACCCCATTGTCGCCTTTCAAGCATATTACTGTTGCAGAGAGGCACGGCGTATTGCTGGCGTTGACTACCTAGGTAAGAGGCATTCAGTTTGTGGTCGGGAAACCAATCTATATTTCCTTACTGTCTGAAGGGTATTGCAGCCTAGCAGCCTGGTCTGGTGCTAGTTGTTACATGTTTGTTTCTCTCCGCGTTTGGCTCTATGCTTGTGGTGTCAAAGGTCTAATCACACCCAAAGCGAACCAACGCACTCTTAGAAGCCTGGCCTGGTTTTCTCTGTTGGAGAGAATTCCGCCAGGTCCTTCCCCATCTTCCCCAGTCTTCTGCGTATCCTTCCAGACAGGATGCTGGGCTTCGCTTGCACAATTTAGACGCACCTATGCCGAGATATTGTGGCGGAGCTCCCACTCATAGGCGGCGAGCAGGTACGGGCCGACACCGCGGGTGTCGTTGTCGACGACGGGAATGCCGACATAGTACTGCGGATTCAAGTCAGCATGATGTACCCGCCACTCGGCACACAACCACGGGCGCAAGGGTTTCTTACCTCGAACGAAGCATCGCTGTTCAGGGAGCCGACCTGCACCGTGTCCGTCCAGGTGACGGTGCCGTTACAGTTCTTGGTGATGAAGTCGGTCACGAGGTGCGTGTACGCCTTGGTGGCAGGCTCGAGGTACGTCGACTCGTCGATGTAGCCGAGCCGCAGCCCGGCGAGCCAGCCCCACGTGAACATGGCCGCCGACGAGCTCTCAAAGTAGTTGCCCTCCTTGCCCGGGTACGGCTCGTTCATGACGAGCCACCAGCCGTTAGACGTCGGGTCCTGCGCCTGCTTGAGCGCCGCCGCGAGCGACGTGTAGTAGCCGAGGAGCCGCTCGTACCCGGCGTGCTCCTTGGGGAAGAGGTCGAGCACCTCGATCAGGGACATGAAGTACCACCCGACCGCGCGGTTCCAGATGAGCGGCGACGCGCCCGTCACGTCGTCCGCCCAGACGGCCTCCTTGCCCTCGTCGAACCCGTGGAAGAGCAGGCCCGTCACGGGGTCGCGGATCGCCTCCTCGATCTTGTCCCACTGCAGGACGACGTCGTCCCAGGCCGTCGTGTTGGCTGCGTCGAAGAGGGACGTGTAGTGCGCGTAAAAGGTGTCGGCCATGTAGATGCCGTCCAGCCACATCTGGTTCTTGTAGATGGGGGAACGGTGCCAGAAACCGCCGGTGGCGGTGCGGGGGTGGTTGTCGAGCATGCCGCGGATCGTGCTGGCGGCGATCTTGTACTTCTCCTCGCCGGTGCGCTGGTACCAGTAGAGGATGTTGCGGCCGATGCGGTAGTCGTCCAGGGAGTAGTGGTCGGTGCGGAAGCCGGGGATCGTGCCGTTCTCCGTGACGACGAGACCGTCGATGCGGGAGCGGTACCACGCGAGCAGCGTCTCGTTCTTGGTGAGCTCGTAGACAGCCTCGACGCCCGTGTAGAGCGCCGCGCGGCCGTACCAGTAGTCGCGCTGGGGCTCGTTGTTGTTGAGGATCCACGAGTCGATCGTGCGGGCCGCGAGAGGCTCGCTGACGTCGACGTTCCTCTTGAGCACGGCCGCGGCGGCGCCCGTTGCGAAGAGCAGGGCAGAGACTGGCTTCATCGTGACGGATATCGGCTGCAGGGGCTGGATCTCGTGGACGGGATCTCGAAGAAGGAAGAGCGGCGACACTGGAATCCTCGGGCGTTGCGCGCGCCGCCCTTTATACACACTCGCGCAGCAGCCGCCCACTCGTGTGGTCTTCTTTCCCCAGGTCTATCTCGCCAGACATTGCTTCGAGTCATGGTGCCTGGGAGGAGCTGCTGCAGACGCATGTATGTGCCAGGGGGAGGGGGGGGAGCTCTCCAAGATGAGCGTCCAGAGGCAGAGGTTCTGCCAAGCCAGAGACAGAAGCAGGCGAGGTCGCAAGCGGGACGGATGGCCTTGATGAGGTATTCATTACGATCTTGGCTCTTCCTGGATCAACTAACATCCAATCAGCAGTATCTTGTGCATGTACGACATCAAGGGGTTTATCCGTTGCCCAGGAACCTTTCCATCGTTGGCGAGGCGGTGCCATTACGAGGGTCCTGCCTATCATGGTAACGTGCAACTGAAGGAAACAGCGACGGCGATGAGAGAGACGTGGAAAATTACCGTCCGGGATAAGATGAGCTGTGAGGCTCTCCCCGCTCAGCGAGCTTGGCCTGGCCTTGGCGCATGGAGGGGAAAGGGGGCTGGGCGACTCGACGCGGCCATTGAGGAATCTCGCCCGGTCAATAGCGCGGAGCCCTCGACTTGGCCTTCTCTGGGCATCGTGGGGACGGAAGCCCACATGGATCTCCATCTGCCAGTCAGACGCGTTGGGTGCTGAAGGTTGACTGCGCGAGCGAAGGAGTCGGGATGTCAGGGACAAACAGGGCTTGGCATGGTTCGAGTATTACCTACCGACCTCGTCAGGTAAGATGCCGGATCTTCGCCTCAAGACGGACAATAATTTCTCCTCGAGGGAGTGTTGGGCCACTTGGCGTGCAGTAGGAACTCAGAGGCGATCATCATATAATGGCAATGAGGAACAATCCCNAGGAATTATATTGAACTTGGTGAGCTCCGTAGCGGTGTAACCAGAGGGCTGCATTACCGACTGTTTGCAGGAAACCCCATCATGGGTCTGATGGGAAACATACTGCAGCATGAGAGTTTTCTATAATGTGTTCGCTGGCTATAGAAATTGAGACTCCGGGTACATTTGCAAACATCAGCTTGCTTCGGTAGGTGAGGCTGTTTGTCTTTTTTTGGGATGCTGGTCAACCGGACGGGTAGCTACTTGATTGCCGGGTTCCAGCTCTCAGTGGTTACACTGAGTTTGTTGCTTGTGAACCAATGGGTCTGGAAAAGTCATCAGACAGTCCTGCAGCAGCAGCCAGAGAGTTGCTGTCTTGATACAGCCTCTGATCGCCCATGTCACGGGGCCTGAATTGGATCCTCGATTCCTCGGCGAGTCTGAGACGCAGAACATCACGCACATATGCAGGTACGGAAACACCAGTAATTGCCCAGGTACCCCCTCGGCGGCGGCAGCTGTGCGAATTGAGACTGCGGCGAGGTTCTGCCTGGAGTCGACAGTCTGGTCAATGTGGAGTCGTGGACTCGATATGTCTTTGCAGAGGCGCCACTTGAACTGCCGAAAAGCACTTTAATAAACCCACATCCTGGGTGATATTTGGAGCTTCCAGTAAATTAATGTTCGATCTTGTGTGGCTACTCAACATGTGACTGACGTCTTTAACAATTGTCTAAACTCATGGCCGGAATCCGTAATCGACCCACAATTGGATGATGATCTGATGAATCGATCTGGCAATACAAGCCTATTCAACCGTTTGGCAACACGTCTAGTACTGCGTTGCACTAGCTCGTCGACGTGTCGAGTTTTGTGTCTGCCTGTGTCTCGCCAGCAACCAATTGAATGGATGGCGACTGCCAATCCCCAAGGGAGGAAAAAATCGGTTATGGAATGTCGAGCGGAGGTGAAGCGGAAGACACACTAAACGGAAGCTCCCGAGGGCCCGCCACACAACCTTGCTGTGAAGTGGCCCCATGCAAATAGAAAGTGCTATCCGGTAGCTGTACGGATAAGTGACCAAGAGTCCTGGTACGGGGTCCGTGCACTTTTGTCCGCGACTAGGAGGCCAGGAAGGGCGCTTCGGTGTAGTGTTGGTTGGTGTAATTTTGTAAACGGAAATGCACTGTCGCCCGGACCGGTGTGAGTGCGGCAATTGTGACTTATGTAGGGCCTCTGCACCCATCACGACAAAAGTAAAGGGTCTGCTGGGATCTATCCAGGTGTCACGAGGTGATATAAGGCGTTAATTGCTGCCCGCAATTAACGGCGTCGTTTTTGCGACACCAGGCGAAGGAAGGTATCATGACTCGAATGGAACAATGAGGTGAGTCGGTGACCGGAATGCCCCGATGAGGGCCGGGATAACCCAGGAATGCTCGCACGAGCTGGGCGTCACGACAGCTACGTGCCTACAGAGTACTCTCTAACATCAGCCTGGATATAAGAAGCTGTCAAGATATGTGTTCGTGGTGTTGTGCCAAGTAACACGTCACGTGACCGCCCATGGGGTTCGTATATCTACAAGCCCCACGCACTTTACACACTTCCCACCCAATCTGTCTCGTGAGAGAAGCTAATCTGGCTCGTCACCAATGGTTGAACGAGACCCGCAGTGGAACGAAGGCGGCGCCACCGCCACCCGAAACCTGGTTAACCTGCTCGAACCGCTGCTCATGGGCGCCGCGGGGCATCCGAACCACCAGTCACGGCCTCTGCAAGAAGAAGCAGCAGTAGCAGCTGCAGAGAAATACTATCAGCAATCCAGCACCTTACCTCCGCCTTAACCCCCCGCAGTCCCCTTTTCGCAGCGTTCCACGATGGGCAGGTGCACGACCCGCTCGGTGCTGGCTCTTATGCGTTCCACAACGATATCGTAGGACCCGTCCTGTCTGCACTCGTTCACGACGAGTGTCTCTCGAGCGGCAAAAGTTTTGCCGATAGCAAGGGAAATGACAACGGTGAGAACAGTACGTCCAAAGAGGGAGAATCCAGCACAGGTGCGTCGGCTCGTGCTCGGCTTCCGACTCGTCCCATAGTTATCCACGCCGGGCTGCAGCCCAACAACTCCCCTCACGCCGGCACACTCGTCGTCTTCTGTTATGCTTTCGCTATTGCCCGAGGGATACGAGATCGCATCAAGGAAGCGGTGGCCGTCTCTGTTGAGATCACCTTCATCGATACCGCGCCGGTTAAGGAACAAGGCATCCAGCTGGACGACATCCAGTACCAGCGGTCGTATAGGGACGTTCCCCTAGCCCTCCAAACGAACATGGCCGACTATAACGAGGTGCTGCATCTCCTGTCTACCTGGTCCAGCATCCCCTTTACTGTCGCCTTTCAGGCTGACCTATTCTCACACCCAACCATTCCATCTATCCTCGGCTACATCACCCGCCACCACGAGCTTCTGGGAAACCAGCTTTCTCCCAAATATGGCACGCTGGCTATCCGGGCTGCCTGCCCTGTGCCGGGCTGCTGCCTGGCCGAGAAGCATGGCCGGCACAATGTGTACAAGCCCGCCGCCGCTGCCGCCGCCCAGGACGCTACGATCATGTTTCGCTGCCCCTTCCACGGCCCGCACACTGTCCGCGTCTCCGAGCCCGCTGACGTGGCGCGTCTGGAAGCTAACGCTCCAGTTCGCAACCTCATCCGCAGCATGAGCCATCTTCTCGATACCACCGCCCACCACATACGCGTCACCGGCGCTGACTATGCCGGCATGTACCAGGAAGTGTTTCTCTACCGCCCTCTAGCGACATGGTCAGCTGTCACAGGCCTGGCGGCAGGACGGACACCCCATATCCTGTATGCCCCGCTTATCACGGACTGGAGCGGTGCGAAGCTTTCAAAGAGTCTGTACATCCGCGAACACGGATACCAGGTTATGGAGCTGCTCGGCACAGATGGTCTTTGCAGTTTTGCCCAGCTGAAGCGCCGCTTTGGCAGCGACGGCGGCGCCACGGGATTGAGGCGCATCTGGGACGAGGTGGAGGGGTGGTTGGCAGATCCAAGAAAGCTGTTTAGGTCGTACTCGGTCGAATATCTGCAGCGTGTTGTGATAGAAGGAGGTAAATGGGAAGGTTAAGACAGACAGCACGGCAACGAAACGACAATGGGTTATTTGGTCATGTCTTTATCATTGGGTCGCGTAACATACAAGACCTCTCCCATACAGGCTACGCCAAGCCTTTGGCCTCACATACAATCAGTTCAGTAGCCAGCCAGTCACGAAATAGAGTCAGCATTGATGTTCAGTCTCAACCCATATGGCTTCAACCATCCCCTATCTACCCATTCATTCATGGTAAACCAGGGTGAGCTTGCGTAACGAGCTTCGGTTGGATGGTCACGCAAGCAGCATATAACCAAAAGTACAAAGTGGGAGGGATTCAGAGGTCAAAATTCCTTGGCAGATTAATAATGCTTGCGTTTAGCACGTTTCTGCGCAGCCACAAGGGTAAGCCAGCCACGCATATGGTGTGGGGCGACGGTTTCGATTATCGATAAGATAAGCTTTATGTATCACAAAGAAAAACCACGACGCGTCGGTGCGCGCGTGTCGTTCATGCCTTTCTCATGTACATCCCTCCACATCTATCCACTCTGCAACCAACAACACTCGACAACAAGACCTGAACCCCAACCATTTTCCTGAACGAAATGGCACCCTCACGTTCTACGTTCACACAGTCCACTCTGACCGACTGCTTCGTTCAACAAGCCAGCATGAAACCCGCCAAATCCACAACCCGCAACACACACCGGATATCCAAGAATCCCCCGCCGCCGCCGGCAGCCAAGCCCAAGTCTAGATCCAAGTCGGCAACCTCTAACGACCGGGTGACAACCGACGTGCTCCTCGCTATCAAGCCCGTCCACCTCGACAACATCATCACCCGGCAGAAGAACCACGAGTATCGCAAATATCGACTGCGTGACGAAGTTACGCGGCTGTGGCTGTACGAGACGCGCGAGGGCGGCAAGGGCCGCTCGTCTATTACGTACGTCACTCGCTGTTCCCCACTTAGCCTTTCGAATGCTGAGATAATTCTAGGCACATCGCAGTGATTCCAGCCTCCGTGCGTCGCACCCCTGGCACCGTGCCGACCGAGCCCTTCGGCATCGGCAATGACGACTTCAATGCTGGGCGCAAACAGTCAAAATACGGCTACCCTATGCTTGAACTCTACGAGCTGATACGCCCCGTCACAGTAGCGGAGCTAAAGAGCCAATGGGGGATGGGCGGGGCGCCCATGGGATGGCGCTACCTGACAGCAGATCTGTGGCAAGACCGATGGGGAGATGACGACCAGGGCAGGGGTGATAAGGTGATTCGGGTGTTTTAAGCTGCTGAGTTGGAGGGTGTAACTCACATTATTACTTTTAAAGCAGCCAGCTAAGGCAGCCAGCTAACAAGGCCTATCTCCATGGTATGCACTGTCCTTTGTACACTATGCATTTCACCCTCCAACCCAACAACAGCACTAAAATGTTTAGAGTAGAAAGGGGTTAGCAGTATCCGCCTCCCGCATCTTGCCGAGGACCTCGCCCCTCCTTTATTGACGTGGCAGGCCAGGGGCCATACCTTTCACCGGAGACCATTATCGAAATCGTCCCTAATCTGAGAGAGAGGGTTGGCGAGATAGGCAAAAACGGCCGGCAATCCGTGGTTGATACACAGCGTTGTCTGGTCGTTTCCCGATCGAGCTACCGTTCATGGTTGCGCACAAGAGAGTCGGCTCTCGTCGAATCAGTTAGACTACTTAATCAGGCCGTCGCAACTATTTACTCTCACAACTGCGGATTCTTTGTCCCTCGACCCAAACCTGATGCTGTGGTAAGCTACCTGGGTCCTGATTAGTGACTGACGTAGCTATTAGTCTACCACGATCCCGATTGAAGCGATTCTCGGACTTGCGCAAACGAGCAGTCCTAAACACATGGGCGCCACTCCACGATCGTATGCGGGTACAAATAAATGCGCGACATTGCGCACTCCATTGGAGCTGGGCATGACGGACAGCTGTCCCCCGGATCACCAGATCTTCGCGAGGGTCTTCCTGGGTTTGGGGGGNTGGGCTTACCAGGCCGTCATAATTTCCTCTCAACACCTGCACATGTCATTGGACTCCAGAATGAGGCGGAATTTCTCACACAGGCCCCCCTCTCATGGCGTCTATGCGGGAGCGGTTGTTCGCAAATGCGTGCGCGAGCGCGGGGCGTGGATGATATTATTGATGTAGGCATAAGCGGCGAACGCTGCAAGATAAAATGGACGAGGGATCGACTCGGTTCTGGCCATGTTGCCCGTCCTCAGTATCCAGACACGACACACTTTGACTTGGATTCCCGTCTCTTCTGGCTTCACCCTTTTGCTTTCTCCGCAACCTTCCGAGACCAAGGAGCGAACCAACATGTTCTGAGCTCAGCGTCGGCGTGCACTGCTCTAGAATGCACGCAACGTTGGTACCTGTGCATCCTACTACTCCTTGGCGCAACCCCATCCATTGCAGAGTCATCGGGAAGCCTTCGATCTTTATCGGCTTCGGCCCATTGATCGCCAGGTTCAAGGCTTCCTCTTATAATTGGTCCGGCAACCGTTCAACGGATATGCCTAAGGCACACGAAAACCGCTCCCCCAAGCCACACAAGTCCTCCACCACTCGAGCCAGTCCGAACCTTGCAGTGAGACAAGCACCAGTGAGTTATCAAACCTCTTTGAGCCGTCTGGTTTCTGACAGGAACAGGGAACCAAAAGCAACAGGTCCGCGCCATCTCGGGCCGAAAACAACGGGGGAGGAAGCGGGGCAGACAACGCCTCTAGCAGGTTCGTTGGCCATATCAAGAACGAAAAAATACCGGCGTGGATTGGGGAATTGACAAAGTGCTCACAGATCACACTCTCCATCAGCAACCCAGGCCTCGGAGCCGTCGCAGGGTCCGGCCAGGCGCTCCGACTCTGATAACAGCCCAAGCAAGCCCAACCTCGGGCCCAGCGCGTACATCGACACCTACGTGGAATATCGCAAGAGGCTGTTCATCAAGATCTTTATGGAGAAGGTCGACGAATGGCTCGACGAGAACGTCTGTCCCCTTGAAGAGGCGTGCGACTACGAAGAGGGGTCTTCGAGCAGCTCCAAATCATCAGGCAGTAGGGGGGAAAAGAGCAGCGGCAACCGGAGCAAGCCTCTGGCCGGGAGCAAGAGGCAGCTGAGAGGGGAAGAGCAAGACGAAGACCGCCAAGGAGGAGGCGACGACGGAAGTCGCCAGGACCGCAACAAGAAGCGCGCAAAGACGGACGTCCACGACGACCGACGGCGATTCGCGTGCCCCTTTTACAAGTACGACCCCAAGCGATACAAGCACCATCGAAGCTGTTTTGGCCCGGGATGGACTGAACTCCATCGGTTGAAGTAAGATTCTACGTTGAACAACGGGCATGACGTGTTTGTTTGTTTTGTCTTGTCTTATTACAACTGTGACTAACGACACATTGGATCTTCAGGGAGCACCTCTTCCGTCACCATCGCCTCTTCACGTGCAGCCGCTGTTTTGAGCAGTTCGGCGACGACGAAGGTCTCCAGAAGCACGTGAGGGCCAGGAAGGCCTGCGTTCTCCAAGACGAGAGCACCCACGAGGCGGACCCGGGGGCGGGGATGGACCGGGAGACGGAGAAGAAGATCAGGTCCCGCAAGCCGGGCAAGCAGAGCAACGTCAGCAGGTGGTACGAGATCTACAGCATTCTGTTCCCGGACGAGGTCGACATTGAGAGTCTTCCAAGCCCTTGTGAGTATCCAATAATACCATGAACGTTATCCGCAAACACCCTTGTGTTTACTTCTTTCTCGTTTTCCTCCTCCTCCTCTTCCTTTATATCCAATGGTTGACACCTCCGGGAACCTTCCTAGGGTACGACGACCCGGCCGGCTCGAACGGCAACAGCACGCTCTCCGACTCGGACGACCTCAAGACGCAATACCAGCACTTTCTGCGGCGGCGGATCCCGTCCATGATCCGCGAGGAGCTCGAGGCCGAGGTTGCCAAGTCGTTCAACGACGTCGGGTCCGCGATGCAGAGCCGGCTGTCGACCTGGATCCGCGACTCGGCGGCGCGGTGCGCCAAGATCTTCGAGTACATCCCGTCCCCGAGCGAGGCGGCGGCCCAGGGCGACCCGGACGCGGCGGTGTCGAGGTCGCGCGAGGGCTCGCCGGCGTCCGGGTCCGTCGGCCTCGTGGGCGCCGGTTCCTTCGCGGCCGGCGAGCCCGCGCTCGTCCCGTGGCCGTACGACTTCCCTTCGCTGGGGGATTTCGACCTCTCCTTCGAGATGCCCGGGCAAGACTATCCGGCGTTCGAGCAGTGCATGCACCCGACCCTGGACTCGGCTTACGAGTCCGGCAGCATGGGCGGTTCCTCCCGGGCCTGGAGGGGATAGTCCAGAAGGCGAGGTTTGGTATTAACATGATATACAGCTCTCGCACCCTGTCCGGCGTGGCTTCTGTTTCACGCAACGAATCCTATAATACGTTTGTCAAGCGCTCGAAGGACACCAGACGACCTTTGGAGTCTCGCTCCCGGCCGTTCATCCACAGCACTTCTCCCCTACTCCATTTGTATTCTACCATGTTCTCTCTTTTGTTCCACCACACTGTCGTTCTCCTGAGATGATGAAAAGGTGAGGGGAAGGGAGCAAACGAGACGAAGACTGCTGGGCAATTTTCATCAAGGCTCTTGTGTTGTACGCTAAACTGTCGCCCACAGGAGCTGCCTACTCTCTTTTTTGTCGCCACCTGTACTAGTTTAATGAGGATATGCATTGACTCAACCTTGTCCCTCAGCAAAGCGTCCCTCGTGGTAATAGTCCGTTTTATGGACTGGTGGAGTTTACGCATGCGAGAGGTCCATGCCGGTCCGGTGGGAATAAGATTCCAGCTCCCAATCAGTGCCCGCGATGCCGGGCGGATCGGTCATTTAACTTTGGGGGTATATTAACATGTAGTTTGCGGGGCTGGAGCCATGGGGTCCGGATCAGAATGCGTACAGCTAATTGAGATCGTCCCAGGTTTAGCGCCATCCGGCGACTCGGTATATGGGTGGAATATCTGTAGAGTGGTTGTACACGGCACTATTGAATGCTTGAATCGTGCGTGTTTGTTTTTCCATGGATGTTTGCGTGATTTGCCCCCGGGGCTCATCTGCGTTTTTGGTCGCTCGCCAAGAAGGAGCCGCTTGAAGCCGTTTTTACACGAACACGGCCGTCGAGAGAACGAACTGGAAGACTGAAGGTTTAGTGGATGGCCCATGGCGCGATTGGAACTCGGACTGGCCGAAGCTGTCACAGGTGACTGGATGCGGGATTTGGAGCGCATACTCTCGTCAGTTTATCAGGTAGTCTACTTGGGTAGTTAGTTAGTTACCTTGGTTACATAGGTAGTCGTTGTTGTGGCCTTGCGGCTTGACAGGCGCAACGAACGATCGATCCAGTGCACTCACTCGGCGCACCAACAGCAACAACCCGCGGGTGACAACAGTGCAATGCGGCTTTTAGAGTTGAACAGGGAACGCCTTTCGGGGCAAAACAACAGGCGGCCCTTGCTAAGGCGCCGCCCGCACCACGACGCAAACACAGCAAAGCCAAACTCACAACTTCATTCAGACCCCCCCCCCCCCCCCCCCCCCNNNATCCCCTGAAACCAGCGTGTGGTAACGGCGGGGAGTGGACAAGTGGACAGCTTCTGGTGTGCGGTCTTTGGCTTGTCACGTGCATCTGAGGGTTCCATCGTCGTTCGGGTTCCAGATACCTGCCCCCATCCACACTCACCCATCCACACCCACACACATATACACACACGCATTAGATAGATAGCCTGTCCAGCCCTGGTACATCGTTCATCCATCGTCTGCACCCATTCGCGCGGCACCAGATCGTACTCTCATCTTGGTCGAGGAACCCTTGCTCTCCCGGGAGAGGCACTAGGCGTGTCACATATGACCGCGCACGCGGTGTTCCGACGGGCTTTTACTGACGATCAAACTTCGAGCATTCGAGTGGGGGGGGGGGGGGNGGGCTGCATGCACGCACGCGCGTGGGCGTGGGCGATAGGGGCGCGCATCTTATGGAAATCCCATGGGGGAAGCGGGCGCTCTCGCTGCTCGCTAAACACCCGCGTTTCCTTTGCCGAGTCGCGCGCGTCACGATGTCTGAGGCTGAGTCAGACCTCCTGGTCTCTACCGCGTGGCGACCGGTCTAGTCCCCGTCAAGAGTCAGTCGCCGTGTCTCGGGTTCCAACGGGCACCGGGGAAGCAAAGGGCAGGTTTCTAGAGAAGGATCGGCACTGCCTCTCCTTTTTTACCGTTGACATACATGACTGGGCGCGGGGAGTTGGAGACACAGTTTTGCAACATGACACTTGGACAGCCGACACCTGCCAGACAAAGCCCGACAGCCACACGCGCAAAGAGCCGGAGCCCATCCGTGCATGCATTCAGACTCGATAGGGGCGTGCTGACCGGGCCCCAAGGTAACACGTAGGGGCTAAAAAAAAAACGCCGACTGGTGTTATGTGTGTGTGTGTGTTTGTGTTTGTGTGATTCAACTGCACAGTTACACTGCGCCGTCACAGAGAGACAGACATACACGTTCTGCGTTACAGTAGCGTAGCACCTGTATGGAGAGTACTTACACTGTTCTTGCCCCACCCCCCCCCCCNCGCCCGTCCGGGTTTCGAAAACCGTACCCGGCGTCGTTGCAGGGCGCCGCCGGCCCGCGACCGGCCGTGACCGAGGGATTCGGCCGTGTGTTCGTCCTGTTTTTTCTGCCCACGAAGAGCAAAAAACAGGACGGACGACCGAAACAGTGGACGCCTCCACCCCCCCTCCCCCTCCCAATACGATAGATACACCAAGATGGCTCAGGTCGGGGCGGCCGAGGACGGGGGTGGGGTTTGATTGAGTGAGGATCGACCATGAGTTGACTGTATTGTATGTAGGTAGTTGTTTTGATGGTTTTTTGAAAGTATGTACTGACCAGGCTATGCCCTCTCTCTCCTTTGTTCCTTTCTCTCCGTCTCTCCTGAGGACCCAATCATCAGAAAGTAAATACACAAATGTCGCTCAACCGGTCCAAAAAATTAACGCGAGTAATATATACAAGGGGCTTATCTGTGTGCCGGATTCAGCGTTCCCCCAACATGCCCTCAGTGATGATCGCCTCCCCCTCATTCATCCATCCCATCCATCGATGAGCTCCAGTCTTTTTGTCATCTCAATCAAGGTCGTTCCCCCCTGATGGGCGGCGGCCTATGACTAGTCTCCTTCTCTCCTCCCTCAACGGCGTGCGTTTATGATGAGTTGAGACGGTACCGGTCTTTGTATGAGCGCGTGATTGAGAGAGAGAGTGTGTGTGTGGTATGCGCAGTAACGGCGGCCAAGTCGTGTGTGTGTGTGTGTGCGTGTGTGTGTCTCGTTGCTGGCTCGGAGTTAGGTGAAGTGAATGTCGGTCGGTAATAAGGATTACAGGGCGTTTCTAATGAGTGTCTCTGTTTTCTGGTGCACAAACATCCCCCTTTTTTTTCGTGGATACAAAAACCAACTATTCAGGGTCTGTTGCTTATCCAACAAAGCTTTTTTTTTTTTTTTTGGGAGGGGGAGGTCGAGGTTCCTTATTTCACTTTGCTCCGAGAAAGGGAAAGAAAAAAACATGTCGACATTTTGCTGTCCCCCCCCCCTTTTTTTTTCGTCTCATGCTTTTATGGAAACCTGCGAGGCGGCGGCGGCGATAGTCCCTGCTGGACGTGTCCCTGCTCCAGGTCCAGATGCGAATCCGAATGGGGCTCGAACTCGAAGTCCAGGCTCTTGCCCGAGTTGGAGGAGCCGTTGAGGTTCGGAGCCTCGGTGCCGGACAGCGGCCACATATCGGGCAGCGGCGCCGTGGGCGGGCGCGGCTTGAAGTCGGTCTCGGAGGGGGACGTCGTCGAGTCGGACTGGCGCGGGTAGGACGACTTCCAGTGCGGCATCTCGTCGGCGGACTCCTCGGGGATCTCGCGCAGGGCGATGCGCTCGTTGCCGGGCTTGTCGTTCTGGACGGCGCCGGTCGATATCCGCTTGCCGCTGCTGAGCTTGCTGCCAAACGTCGTGCTCCGGCCGTCCGCCGTGGACTGGAGCCGCTTCGACGTCAGGGACGTGTGGATTTCGCGCAGGATCGGGCGCAGGATGGGGATGCACTGGACGATGATGGTGCCGGTAATTTCCGACGAGTACCTAGGCAATCTTAGCGGGCGTTGTCCACCGGGTGGAGTTTGGATGGAGTCCAAAAACCAGTCCCATATGAGACAATAAGAGAGATTTGGGGGCTCCTGATTAAGAACAAAATAAATGAAAAAAACTCACCAAACTTGGGACATGCCGTTGCGGTCTGATGGATGATGATAAGAGTGGTCAGCATGCGTGTAAACTCTTGATGGTTGGTTGATGGTATCCCAACTTACAGATGTACCAAGGGTCACGGTCGTTACCCTCGTCTTTCCAGCCGACTCTGATGGCCGAGACAATGGCGACGCTGTAAGAGAGAAAAGGAGAAGAAAATCAGTCCCATTTGTCCAACGGGAGTTGGATGACTCCTTGACTCTGGGTCGGAGGTTCGACGACTCACATCATTCCCAAACTCATCGTGATGCAGAGGCCGACTTTCTCGGCGCGCTTCATCTCCAGTGTGCGGGTGATCAACCATGGGAAACACGCAAAGACGAAGTCCATGATGATGTTGTACACTGCGGGGATCGAGTCAGCCGGGTGTGAACAATAACAAACAATCCACAACCTTGACGGATGGGGGACCGCAATCCGCGGAGGGGAACTGCAATCCGGTGCGCGCGCGCAATCAAGGGAAACTCCTCACCATTCCCGCCCTCCTTGAAGTCGTTGCGGAAGTGCCTCTCGAGACAGAACTGGAGCCGGTAGTCGCCCTCGTAGGTCTTGACGCCGCAGACCTTCCCCCACTGGATGACGACCTTGGCGACCATGTACGCGTTCATCGTGGCGATGCAGAAGTACAGGATCCATCGCTGCCACTGGTTGCTCATGCGCAGGAGCGTCACCCCGAAGGCCGTCTTGGTCCACGCCTGGCCGATCAGCGTGCCGCAGGACGAGATGTTGATGAGGATGTGCATGCGGTCGTCCCACTGCTGCGTCGAGTCTTCGAGCACATAGCCGGTCGCGAACTCGTAGACAATCAATGTGTTGTTCGCCAAAAGAATGATCTAGGGCGGAAAAACGTGGTCAGCCCAGAATGGGAGTGGTCGGATAGCAGGAAATAAAACAAAACAAAACAAAACGAAACCCCCCCCCCCCCAGGTGTTTGCCTGTTCCCGTCCCGTCCCGTCTTTGCTGCAGGACTTTCTTTCTACAGCCCAACTCAAAAGTAAAAAAGTCGGGTTGCTAAGTCTCCGGAAACGGGCCGAGGGGGAAGGTTGTTGTACGCGCAGAAAAACTCACCCAAGTCACCAAAAGAATGTAATCATCGTACCACAGCCCGTGTCGTCTCGTGACTTTACACCATAGGCGCAGTGCGAGGAAAACGGTCGCACCGGTAAAAAGGCACCATAGCCCGACGTTCAACTGCACGAAAGGGTTCACAAAAGTGTGTACAGAGTCGTCGTGGTTCCGGGTTTCGGCGTTCATCCTTTACATTCTGGGCCGGGCGTGATAGCCGCAAGCCTTTCGGGAACGTGGAAAAAACCAAGGTCCGGTGGTCCTGGAAAGAGTCGGTCGTCGTTGTCGTCTTCGTCGTAGGGATGGGGTGGGTAGGCGGACAATAATAAACTCTCTCACACAGACATACGGCACGTAGAAGAGATGGTACGGGG
>NWBT01000050.1:2299669-2367037 GCA_003386485.1 Colletotrichum lentis
GGGGTGGCGCGGCGGGATGCCGGAAAGTATATGAGGGCGAAGATGGGGGTCGGGGTCGGTGGTGAATTCTTAGTAGAAACAAAAGACGAACCAAATGAAGACAAAACGCGACCAGGCGCGGGAACGGAAAGTCAAAAAAGGGCAATAATGGGAAAAGAGGGTGGTGTAGAATGGGCAGACGGGCTAATCAAAAAAAAAGGTGTTAGCTGTGCAGAAACGAAGAGACGGGGAGAACGGGTGGGAAGGACGGCGCAGGATCAGGCACAGGCAATATCCAGACATAAGCAACTCACACACAACCATCAGCAGCAACGGACAAGGATGAGGAGGATCGGGAAGACAGGGGGAAGGGGGGGGGGGGGCTCAAGGNTGAGAGAAGGGGAAAATGGGAAGCCAAGGGGAAGATCCGGCTGCTTGCTGCCCAGCCACAGCCCGTGGCCTCTTGTTTCTCTGGTCTTTCTCTACGGATACTTCGTACTGCATCCGCAGTCCTCCCACCAAACATGCGAGGTTCTATGTACCATAGTAGACGAACCCTGCGCGAAGGCGAACGACTCCTGGAACTCCTGCAAATATATGAACGACCAGGGGGGGTGGGAGGCGGCCTTGCTCCACCGAGACTTCTCGAGCACACCATCGGCTGATTGGGCCCATGCCGATGGAGTTGTTTCCCTCGTCATGTGCTTTGGCTCCGCGTAAATCTCGCCAAAAAAGATACACATCATCCATCACGCACAGCAGGTTGGAGCCCTGCCAAGGAGGCTTTATGCGGGCTTTCGTCCACGCATATGAAATGCAAGTATCCCCCTCTCCTCTCGGAGGGTGAGGAGCCAGACAGGCAGGTCACCAGGTGTGACATACACACACACACACACACACACACACACACACACACACACACACACACACACACACACATACTATGGTGTCCGTACGGATACACGCGCAACTACGGTAAGGTTGGGATGCTGTGCAACTGACAACTGTTGTTCCCGGGAAACGATGGGAAAGAGAGCCAGCAGCCCTGTGGGTGGAGAAGTACGCAAAGCACGAAGCCCGAGAGAGAGAGAGAGAGTTGAGCTCAACGGCGATGCGCTAGACGGATAGAGGCAGCGGTGCAACTCACTGAAACCGGCCTGTTACAAGACCAGAGGATTGTCGTTGAAGTTGACTCTCTTGGCCCTTTCTCAGGTGCATCTTCCATGACTAGTCGACTACGACCTCGCCCCGAGTCAAGATCGATCTCCTCCCCCCTCACCCCCTCAAACTGGGGGAAAACGGGCTGTGCAAACCAAGACAAGACAAGAGAAGAGAGGTGGTTTCCACGATATCAACCCTCTGTTGAGGCCGAGGAGGGGGTAGAATTGTTTTGACCTGTGGTTTCGGCCATCTTTGGGCTTGGCGCGGTCACAGACCTGCCCTCCGGCGATTACCACACCACCAACTCCCCGCTCGAAGCGGCCCTGGGATGATGGGATCTCCCCTTTCCCCTCCCCTCCCAGGCTTCTTCTCCGAAGGCTGGCTGCCGACTCATGTTGGGGCGATTTAGATGAGACATGCAACTTACCCCCTGCCCTTACCGGCGTACCGCTATAACCCCCCTCCCCTCCCTGTCTCTCCTCCAACCTTTTGCATCCCGGCAGATCGTTTCTCGTGTCCACCGGAAGATAGAGAGAGAGAGAGGAGAGAAAGAGAGAGGGCGAGAAAGAAGGAGCCCCGGAGATTGGGCCGATCTCCTTGCTCATGACCAAAAAGTCGCCCACAAATTCTGCGAAGCGGCCCCATCTTCTCGACCGGGTGTGCGGTGCGCTGCGAACACATCACATTCTGGTGTTCCCGGATGCACGTAAGTGCATTTGAGAACCCAGATATCACGGGCATGGACAGGCCTGAGCGCGATTTCGGGGACAAGGGACGGGGACGGGGGCCGGGGGAGTATGTGAGACCGTGCGGATGGTGGGCCGGATCGGATGGATGGGAGGGCGGCGGCGGGTACGCTTCAGACCCGAGGGGGCAGTGTGGCGTAATCCTTCCACCTTGGGTTGCACTCCGGTGACTCTGGTGACTCTGGCCTGGCTCATCCTGGTTGAGTCCTGGTTTACCAAAGAAGAAGAGAGGGGAGGGGGGAAGGGGGGTTGGCGACTTCTTCCTCCAATACTTGTTCGCTTGGCTATCCGTGGTACACATTTTTCCCACAACCCGGTTCTACGATATAGTGTATAATACTCCGTACACTATCTGTACATCGTACACGATCCGTGCGCCCACGTGGACTCGTTGCGAATCCGTCCCAAAGGTGAGTCTGAATCGAGATGGAACCTCTCCTCGATCAAGCTCCATATGTTCTTGCTGCGTTCCAGAAATGGAACCTGTCTGCCCGTCACTCGTTCTGTTGTCTCCCATCCCATCTTTTGACACTTTTGGAGTGACCGAAACTCAAGAACCGGATGGGTGGCTCTGGGAACCAACCCGCGCCGGCGGTAGACCAATGAGGACCAGAAAACCCCTCCCGTCTCTCCTCTCTCTCTCTCTGTTTCTCTCTCTTTCTCTCTCTCGGTTTAGGACGATCTATACTGGATCAGGGGGCCATGCCCGCTCCGGGGTGTTTGGTGACGGCGGTCATCACGAAAAAGCAAAAAGTCGATCATGTTTCCGACCCGACTCCTTACTCCCTTGGTATGACGCATTGAAGGCGTGCACAAGTATGAGGAATAAGAAGAAACGATGGAAGTGAAAAACACGGTACACGTGGTATGCGCAAATAGAGAAGAGAGAGAGAGAGAAACGGAGAGGGAAACTGAAAGAGAACCTCCAATGGGTGGCGGGGTCGGACATTTTTCGCAACGGCAGCACACTAGTGACATGTGTCAATGGTGGGTTTGTGGGAACGGACGTCTCAGGAAAAGAGGAGACTTTGAGGGAAAAAGGGATAATGGCGTCGGGGCTTTTTTTTCTTTTGCTGTTTTTATCCTTCTTTTTTTTTTTCTGCCTTGCGGGGGTGTGTGATGGTGAACCGTGATGGTGAACCGTGATGGTGAACCGTGATGGTGAACCGTGATGGTGATGGTGCGGTGGTGTCACTTGCGGCTTTCTTTTCTTTTTCGTCGTCTTTTTTTGTTTGTTTGTTTCCTGTGTCCTTGGTTCCCCCCGCTGCGCTGGCAGCCTGGGGGGGATTGGGTCTTTCTGGCCCTTCTCGGCAACATGCGCATGACGAGGGGTTGGGGAAAGGTTACACTCCCGCCTCCTTTTGGAGGCCCTGAAATTCTGAATTGGACAGCCCGCGCGGCTGCCATCATCCTCTTTGGGACGATATCGCCAGTCAACCCGCCAGCTTGCCTATCTGAAGCGGGCCTTGCCTCGGATGCGAGAGGCTCGGCCGTTCCAGGAGCTTGGCCGCTGTCTAACTGATTCATGATAAATCACGAGATGGCATATATGAGAGAGAGAGAGAGAGGCACAGGGAGAGGGAGAAAGAGGCAAGCAGAAAGGGCAAAGGGCGAAAGACTCAGCGTTGCAGTGGAACCAGGGCACGAGCGCTTCTCGGGTTGCAGTATCGATGGGGTCACGCACTCAACAACAGACGCCGCACGCGGCAAGCCAAGAATTAATTCCTACCGACGCAGACTACTTTGGTGTCACAATAGGCGCAAAGTAAAAGAAGCAGAACCCAAAAACCGGGGGAACTCGAGTCCAGTCGGGCAGCCGAGAAAATAAAGAAAACAAAAACGTCCAGAGGCGGCCGAAACATCCTCCCTGACCCCCCCCCCCAATCCCCTCCAAAGCTCCACGTGTGAAGACCCAGACCTAAGCGGAATTTCGTTGTGGGGCCCGCTTGGGATGTTTTGTAACCGGTTGGACCCCGGCCGGGGACGTCAGTCCGGAACACTCTCGTCGGTCCTTTCAACAACGCGAGATTCCAGGAGTACGGGTAGCCTTCCTGATCGGAGATGATGATGGATATCGCTGGACTCCCGGGCCCCGGTTCCAAGGCGGCCGCACCAGAGTCTTCATCCTGTGATACTGACGCCACGCGGGAAGGGGGGGAAGAGTCGGTAGGCACCCTTTCGCGCAAATTACGTAGTAACGACACCGCCTCTCGGTCGAGGCGGGAGGCGACGTTGGTTCTGGTAGCGAGCCCACGCGAAAGTGCCTGGCGATAGACGAGAGGTGGCTCTCCCACCCTGTGACGACACCAGGACGCAGACTTTGCAAGTGCCGGAGATGGTTTCCCAAACGGCCTTGTCATCGCCGGAGATGCGCAGTTAGGAGGCGGACGGAGACGGGGAAGAAGGGGAGGGGGGGGGGAGGAAACACAACAGTGACACCACCCAAGGCACGGCGAACACTGGCGCCTTGGCTCCCAACGGGTAAGCCACACGCCACCACCGCAGCAAACTGTTCGTCCCGACTTTGGAGCAAGATCTTATGCTCTTTAGTGCGCGTCCTTGGCTTCCTCAACGTAGTGTAGTACTCTCCTTTCCCGGGGACCGGGACGGGGGTCTCTGTCCGGTTGGGGAAAAGCCCGCCGAGCCAGAAAGCCATAAGTGGCTTTTTTTTTTTTTTTTTTTTTTTCGCTGGCAGCGGTCACTTCACCGAGTGACGGGGAGGGAGGGGGAGGATTGTTCCCAAGATGATCAATTCCGAGGCTGCCTGCCTACCGCCTAGGTAGACGAATGGTCATCTTGGCTTGAGCATTTTGCTGGCGCCTTATCTAGAACCTCGTGACGCGAGGGATGGTCTTTCATGCCTTTTTTTCATACAGCCATCCATCCTTTGGCCAGAGACCCTGTCTTGGGGAGATGTACGAATAGGCGAGCTGGAGAATTAGCGTAGAGTCAGTTTGGATTAAGCAGCCACCGGTCTGCCGGAAGACGGGGACCCTATTTCTTCACCAAAAAACGTGGTGCAGTCCACTGCCGACATGTGCAGAATTTTGTGAGGAGGAGGAGGAGGAGGAGGAGGAGTCGGTGGTTGGCTACAGTGGAATGACTGTCGATGTGCGCTTACGAGCTTTGTAAGTCCATCGTTCATGCGGACGGAGGCGCGCATGGAGGCAAAGGTATGTGTGTGTGTGTGTGTGTGTGTGTGTCTACAAATTACGTGTGCCACCACATCACTGCAAGCCAAGCTGCAGGTTGAGGAAACGACTCGCGGTTCGAACTGTTCCGCCAATGGAAACAGAGGCTGCTGGACGACCTGCAAGGACCCCGTTCGGTCGGACGAGGCTTTTCTGGGAGTCTCTACGCCGAGGGGTGGGTGGTGGTCATGGTGGTGTGGCGGAGCGGAGAAGCCTGCGAAGCGGGGTTGCTCGACCCCGATCCAATGCAGATAGATGGTCGTGGCAACAGCTAGTTGCTGCTACTGCTCACGAGACCATGGCATGCCACCTTTTCTCTGTGGTTCGTGTGCAGATTCGCGAGCATTGCTCAAACGTGGGCAGGGCGAGAAGGACTGATGGTGTAGCTGCTGGACCATGAAGCTTAGGGATGGCGATTCTATCCGATGGATCACTTGGCGAAGTTTCTCAAGTTGAATTCCGTCAATGGCCAGGCACACAGCTAGACGGGACTTTTCGAAATGCTTCCAAGTTAGAATCGTCCAAGCAGTTAGCGTATCTGGCTGGGGCAGATCCACGTTCCAGCCCTTATAAAACTTAATTTGGCGACGGCAGTATCAAGGACACAAGCATTTTTCAACTCTCCTGGTCGCAACCCCTCATGGAACATGGTCAAAAGTAATCTTGCGGGTATCGCTGCCGTTGCGGAGAAAGACCCAGGAGACTGGTTAGTTTGGCCGGCGTCCGTGCGAAGAGAAGCTTCATCTTGTGAAACTATCGTAAAGATCTGTAAGCTTGAATGATCAATCTCCAAGATATGGGCAGAAATCCATCTTTGCTGCTTACATCCCACGTTCCGACGTGGCTCGCAAGACACAAACTTTGACCATCCCAATGTTGCCATGCTGGCAGTATTGGTTATGACTTTTCCAGCTTCGCGGACAGAACACAACTCTTGATACGTTGATATGATACGCCAGACTCAACCCGGGGCTTGCTGCACTTGTTCACACTTAATTGAACTTGGCTCCCTCTGGCCGTAATTTTCTTCGCCCAGTGTCATCAAGCCATGGGTTTCAAGCCTCAAACGTACTCCTCGACCCCCCCAGAGTTGCAGGGGCGAGATATCTTGACCACCTTGCCTGCTTGTTTTGCTGCCCTCACTCACAGTCAAGGGGCTCATCTAAAAGGGTATCTCATAGCAACCTGTTTACTATTCCCTACACACCCCTACGTAGCGATTAAAGGAGTTACGCCTGTTCTTGAATTAGCTCACGAGTCACAAGAATTCGGTCCACCGTTTTGGAGACAGCAAAAGCCCATTCAAATGTTACTTGGTGTGTATTTGAGAAGGCTTCTATAGCAGCTCACAAATGATCCAAGTTGCATTCCAGGTTGGAGACAATGCAACAACCTGAGACAAGCCCAGCACGTAATGCAAGGTATGCTGGCACATTCAGATATCTACCAGACGGCACAATCCATAACAACCTATTTGAGAAACTGTTCTCATCGACAATTCAACACCAGCAAGGCAAACCAAGACCGAGATTCTGTTTTATTGTTGTCTCATAAAATCTGGCTTGTGAAGTCTTGAAAGCCAGATCACAGACGACTTGCTTTTACCTGAAAAGATTGGCACCTTGCCCCTGTGATAATGTGTGTCATCCCTCATCACATATCACTCCCTACACCTTTCTCTCTGCTTGTGGCAACTAATTTCACAGGTCTTGATTCGGTATTGCTGAACTATCTTCCTTTAATAAAAAGATTACATGTAAGACATGTCATGTTCTGGCCCTTGCCCATCTAGTTGCCCTTCTTGCCTGTGTTTGGCTTCTTGCCTGTGTTCGTCGTCGGCGTCTAGCCTGCGGTCTTGGGCGTCTTGCCTGCGGTCTTGCCAAAATCCTTTGCCTGTACTTCATTAGTGCTTTGATTTTCCTAGTACATTACTAACAACACTTACAGCCTTTATGTTGTCCTTGTTCTTGTTAATACCAGCGCTAAACTCTCCCTGAACAGTCTTAAGGGTCTTTTTATCAGCCGCAGAGGTGTTGCCCTTCAGGCCCTTGACTTGCTTTTCCTCCTTGCGCTGCGCATTTTCGACCTAGAAGTGAATAATTAGTTAATATCCAATCTTACTCTTCTACCCCCTATACGGTAGCTCTCAAGGCTGACTTACATCTTGTAGACCTTGTTTAAGCTTTTTGTTTCTTGGGTCAGCAATCTGTTGGTTGTTGCCCCGGACTTTCTGCCCATCCTTAATAACGTCAAGGAGCTCGGTCTTTTCCTTCTTAAATTCCTTAGGGTTTTTAGCCTTGGCGACCTCCTTCGCTTCCTTCTTCTCATCCTTTTGAATCTTAATATTCTTCTTGAGGCCAGCGACCTCGGCCTTGGTCCTTTGTTTGTCTTTGTTGGTGGCTCGCGCGACGACTGCTTCTCCCTGTGCCGGCACAGGCAGAGCATTGACGAAGGCAAAGATGCAAAAGAGGGAGAGGATAAACTGAGAATAATGCATGGTGAAAGATTTAGCGATATTAGTAAGCAAACTTGAGAATAGAGTATGAAATAGTGAATGACTGTTGTGTGACTTGATGACTTAAAGAGCCTTGAGGAGTGGGTGTCTACGGCGCATTTATATAGCCATCTTCTCGACTTGGTGCTGAGATCGTCACTTGCGAGTCATCATCTCAAACGGTGAGGCGCATGAACTCCGTCTGAGGGAACGTCGAAGAACCCGACAACCGCGCGACTGGAAGTGCCCCCCTCCATCCCCAGCCGAGATGCTGTCGCGGGTAGTGTTGCCGTCTGGAGAAAAGAGGCCCCTTGATCGCATGCACGGCCACCTCACGGCCATCGTCGAGTCTCGTCTGAAGTCAGGGATTGGCGAACAAGTGACAAGCTTTTTGGGTGGAATCGAGACGAAGAAAGTTCGGCCGCATCCGTGTTTTGGACTGGATTTCTGCGGTACGTTTCACCCCTCCTGGGAGAGGGGCTGTCGACGATGTAGTAAAGGTACGGCTAGCTGTCTTTTTCCCCAATGCATACTGGCCAACCAAGTTCTGATCCCGCGCACTCTACAAGAGTTGCCTCACCTTCGGACTGACCATGGATCATGGGTATCGGCATTAGGTTTGATAATTGTCAAGCCTACGACTTCAGAAGTCTCCGCGCAGGCACCAGTCACGATCCCTTGGCGAGAACGGTTGCCCTTTGTCAAGATCACACGGTCGCGATCCCTTCGGCCTGGATTTGGCCTGTAAGTATTGGCTTTCTCGTCTGAATTTCGGTCGAGCTTTCCCAAGGGCACCAGGTCTCCATTACGTTTTGCTCTGGTTAGCGTGCCTCAAGATTGTCAATACGAATCCCACTGTTCCGTACCGTACCGTTGGTCTCACGCCATTCTTGACCACGGGGGTCCTTGACTCGCCAGAACGTCGCCTCACTGTTGGATACGCCCGCCCGTCTTATGGACAGACTTTCATCCCTGCTCTGGTTTGTCTGCCGACAGCCTTGGCCACCGTAACCCATTTCAAGCTATCGTGTCTCAAGATCAGTCAAGTCGCCAATGGCGTATCCGACCAGCGCAACAACCCGATCAATCAATCAATCAGACCCCCTCATATCTGATTGACTGGCTGCCTTAAGGTCTAATATTTAATTAATTAGCAGATATCTAAGATATCTTAATGTGTTACCTATTTAGGAAGTTAGTAAAGTTATTATAAAGTGTAAAGATACAGCAGAGTAAGCTATATCTATAGTGTTAATATACTTATCCCTCTTCTGTTTAAAGTAATACCCTCTTACTGTAATCCTACTGCTATAGAGCTAGTTCTATAGATATTATATCTTCTCTAGTGTAAAAGGTATTATTAAGAGCCTCTATAACGTTAAAGTTAACTTTATAAGGCTAAATACCCTCTTACAGTCTATTACTATTATAGGTATAATAAGGATATCTAAGGTAAGTTTACTAAAGGTAGGAAAGGTCTAGTAATATAAAATCTACTACTAAATTAGATTATTAATAAGTTATAAAATAGATTAGTAGAGGTATTAGTCTAGCTTAAATACCTTATTTATAATAGCTTTAGTAGTGTAGCTATTTAGCTATTACTAATACTTAGAGTCCTCTGTAGGTAGTATAGATAAAATTAGGGTAAATACTGCTCTTAAAGACTGCTAGGGTAATCCTAGCTAGTGTAAAGTAAGGTTATTACTAATATACTATTACTAATAATAATTATAAAGTCCCTCCTTAGCGTTATAAAGCTATACTTATTATGTTAGGTTAGTTTATTACTTCTTAAGCTATCTTAGGCCCTAGCTAGAATAGAGAATAATTAAGGCTATATAAAGTACTAAATCCCCTAGCTGTATATAGTACTTATTTAAAACCTTCTATCTATTAAGTATAGATAAGTAGAAATATCTATAGGAGTTAAAGGTGCCTCTATATAGTTATTAAAGTTAGTTATAACGTTACTATAAGGTATACTTATTAAGTAAGTGCAAAGGAATACTATTAAGTAAGGGGGCTAGTATTACAGTTAGTTATAATAATATAGCAGCCTATAAAGATATAACGCCTTATAATAATACAGCAGCTTATAATAGCCTTACTTTTTAATTTATAGACTAGTAGGTAGAAGAGAGTTATAAGGCTGTAAGATTAATTTCCTCTACTATTAGCTTATTAAAAAGACTTTTTTATTCCTCTAGGCAGTCTATAAGGTATTTAATACTAACTATTACATCCTATAGTTAGCTATAACTATTACCTTTCCCCTATCCTTAGCACTATATTATCTAGTTATAAAGTAGCTTAAGCATATTATAAATCTTAATAAGAAGATACTAATCTTCCTTAGTAAGATAGTCTTTAGTAGGTATTTAATTATTAGGGTAGAAAAAAGTTATATTATTATAGATAAAACCTATAATCTAACTTTACTTAAGGAGGGTATATTAAATTATAAGGTATATTAAGTTCTACTATATATTATTATTAAGTATTAACTGTAACTCTTATAGTAAGGGCTTAAAGAGTATAAAGCTATTAGATATCTTATTACTAATCTTAAGGAATCTTTTGTATTATTAGAGAGAGGATTAAATATACTTAATAATATTATAGAGCTTACTAATTAGGCTGTATATACGCTAGAGCTTAAGGTCTGCCTTTAATTAACTAGCACTAAGGACTTTATTAGCTTCCTACTTAAAAGCCTTACTGTTAGTACTATATAGAAAGGCGTAACCTATAAAATTAAGGATATACCTATAGTATTATATCTGCTAATCTAGTACGTCTAACTGCATAAAGTTAAGAGAGAGGTTTATAAAGAGATATATAGTATATATATTATTATTACTTATATTATTATAAATAATTATACTAATCTAATTAGTAATCCCCTACTTATTTATAATGCAGAGGAGCATCTAGGCGATATTTAAACCCTTATAGGACCTAAGCTAGCAGCAGAGGGTAATAAGATACTAGGTCTGCTTTACCCTTACGTTAAGAAAGTAATAGAAGACAGTAATAATAACGTACTTATTAGGTAAAGTCTAGAGGTTAAAGGAGAGGTAGATTTTTATTATTACGTTATATATCTTATTATATATCTATACCTTCTTTGCTTTATATATAGTACTTAGATACTATTATATACTTTTAGCAGACTATAGTATTTAATATAATAAGTTAAAGTTAAATTTAAAAAGGAGGTATTATATCTATTAGTCTAAGAAGGTTAAGAAAGGGTTACTTATATTAATAAGAAAAGCAGTAGTAAGGTTATAGTAAATTATTACTTAGCTCTTTATAATAGTAATAGGGGCTAAGTAGGCTTATTTTAGCAGTAGAGGTAATATATCCTCCTTATCCTTAGGCTTAGTATTTATATTTATAGTATTTATATTTATAGTATTTATATTTATAGTCTTAAAGACGTAATAGATATTATTAAGATATAAGGCTAATAAAGACGTTAAAGTTATAAGAAATAACTTTAGGTAGCCTTTCTTATTATATTAGCAGTATATTTAGTATACCTTACCCTTAATCCTACCTAGTAGGATATAGTAAATAAAGAGACTATAATCTTTAATCTAAGCAGTCTAACCCTTTAAGCCCTTTATTAAAAGTAGTAGGTTATTAATATACTTACGCCCTTTAAATACTATATATAGTAGGGTATTAATTATATCTTAAGTATTTAAATTACAGCTAGACGTATTACTAGTATTAGATTAAGGCTAGTTAAGTTAGGGAATAAGCTAGTGTAGCAGTAGCGTACCTAGAAGTTAGAAAGCTATTACAAAAGGTTAGATAGAAGTAAAGAAGTTAAATAATTATAAAAAGGTTAGATTTTATTATTATTAGTTAATTAGATACTACTAGTATAGTTAGTAAAGTTAGTATAGTTAGTAAAGTTAGTATAGTTAGTAAAGTTAGTATAGTAAAAATAGTATTAATACTTACTATAGTGTAATATATACTACGCTGTAAGGCTAGGGCTAGGCTAGCCTATATCTACTTCTAGGCCCTACTTAGGCCTAGAAGATCCTCTAAAGTTAGAAAAAACACCTAAAGTATACTTTATACCCCTTTTTTTTTTAGAAGAGAGTAACTACAGTAGTGTAATTAGTAATAAGGCTAAGACTAGTACTTTAGGGTAAGGTGCTTTAGGTTTAAATCCTAGCTGTAGTAGTTACCTTTAGGGGTCTTAGCTATAAGGGTTATAACCTTAGCTGCTAGCTGCCCTAAAGAAACCTTCCTTTTTGCTCTATATTTATAGAAATCTTATAATCCTATTAGTCTAGCTGTAGAGTAATATTTTTCTAAAAACCTCTAAATATCTAAGATATATTAATTAATTAACCCTCTGGATATCTAATTAACTAAAAAAACAGCTAAGGCATATCTAACTGTTTGATTAAGATAAGTGAGGCAATATCTGATCAGGTTGTTGCGCTGTATCCGACACGTTCTCTACTATTCGTTCGAAGTGGACCTGCTTGTGTTAGACGAGACGAGACGAGAAACGCACGAGAGAAGTTAAGAAGAGGCATGGTTAGAATAAAGATGGCGGCCATACCAACACAATCGATTGACTGTATTACCTCTCAAGCGAAAAGTCAACCGACAGCACGCCATGCTTCATTCTCAGACCTTGACAGCGCCTGACTCACAAAACACTAACTAGCCGAGCCCACCACCACACGCAGTGGCCATCCTCAGAAAGGCCCATCAAGGCGGAACCTTTGCACAAATAGGGATGCCGTGGGCTAGAGCCGATCCAGGACGGATATCACAAGCCGCCGCGTCTCAAGTTGGCCAGTTTGGCCCATTTGCGAACTGGGACGAACTCAACGTGTTATGGCGATGAATGCAAAAGGCACCTACCTTTACAATTTCCCGTCAGACCGCATGCGTGCAGCGTAACACCCGCGCCTTCAGGAAGATATCGTTGCACTATCTCCCAGAAAGAGGACCCCACAGTTGTATTACTGAAAAGAATACGGTTAATCTGGTATCTGACAACCTGTCAGTACGGTGGTCATGGCTCTCTCCGCTCCGTTAGGCGTGGGGCTGGTGGTCTTTACCTCGATTCCGCGTTGTCGCTGTACCGGCCGCGGAAAAGTGGAGAAAACAACGTAGGCCTTTTGGGGGGCATGGGTGGTTTGCTCGAGCCGAATGTCCCAAACTAGCACTTCATCGGTGTTTTAGCCATGTTGGAGGATCAAGGTTCCGGGACGCGTATCCCACCTCGCTACCGATCAAGGGGTAGTTGGAAGAAGCGTAAAAACTGAAGTTGGGTTCTTCATGGCTTTATTGAAGGGGTATCCTAGTTGGTCAAATAGCCAAGAACCAAAGATTGTGTTTGCAGGCAATCTACTGCAAGATCTTCCTCGTCCACGGGATCACGCCAAGACGGCGGTCGCCAAGCAGCTGTCAGTGTCACATCCTTTAGGTAATACAAGCATCATGTTCTCTTCGAGCAATCTTCCCCACGCTGAATAACACGTTCAATGCATCGTTCCGAGATTACGTTCCAAACAAGCTTTGCTTCATCAGGTTGATCATCTAGCTTAATCGATGCCCGCTAGCACGGATGGATCCATTTATATCCAATATGCAAAAACTTAGTGCATTAACTTACGTACAATGCCACGACTAGGATTCTTTATCGTGGCATGACTCCAAATACAGCTGTGAACATCGATGTACGTGGATTTTTCAGCAACTGACCGAGTCTTCAACTGCCTAGACTGACATCAACTGTCCATTTTGCATCACTGGGGCAATGAAAAGTTGATAGGGCAGTAGCTAAAAACCGCCAGCTAATACTATGCGACAGACCCGAAGAAATGAAACATTGCTTCTCCTTTCTCTTTTCCGAGTAGGACTTGTACCTATCTCACCCGCTATGAGGGTCCGCTTCCCTAAGAATTGACGGCTTTCTAGTTAGAGTACTGGTGTGAATGGCTGGCCCGATTCCATGACAACAGCCTTGACACGGGGTAGGAAAGAAACAACGTCAAGACTTCAAGTGACGCCGAGCTGCTCTAACTAATTATACAGAGCGCTTGGATCTTCTGCCAAAAACTTTCCAATATCTATCTTACTCTCTACTCGGGCTAATCTGGCTTGTCTCGCTTTCATCAATCCACTTCTAACCTTTAGACTTAAGCACCTGCATCAAAGCTGATGCCAGCCCGCGCTTGAAAGTCAAATGCTAGCTTCGCATGCGTGACAGTATGGACCTTAATCGAGTCCGCGGCATCTGTTGCCCCGTGCCCCTTCTCAATAATAGACTTCAGTGCTTGCTTCCGTCCCGAAAGTAAGATGTGGAATCGGTGTGCCAAGACCGAAGTCGCCGCTTACTACACCAAGAGCAAGATCTCGTATTGGACAATGGAGGACGAAGTTTCTTTCGGGCGACAACTACGTGAGCATCGGACGCAGGCTCTCTTTTTCAAATTAGTTTTAAGCGTGTTAAGAGAGAACATTTTCATCGTTATCTTTAACGAGAAACGTGGGTGTGACAAGTAAGATGAGGCACAAAAGTGGACCCACAATTGCTGTGCTGCAATTGTGGTTTTGTCACGAGCTAGAGCGCACAGCTAGGCATAGGTCCGAAGGTTTGTAAAGTGCTTGAATTGAGAAAAGGAGGATTGTGAGCTGAGCTCGTAGAAATACAATCCCCACAAGTGGTCACGTGACGTAGCTCCTGGCAAGGCTGTACAGCTGAGCCACAACACGGCCACACAAGGCTATAGCTCACGAATATCTCGTGACAGGTTTATATCCTCGTGACAGTAGGTTTCAGGGGTGAGTGTACGTTGAACTAGGTGTCCCGTGGTCTCAGAGACAAATAAAGAAAAAACTGCGGTTGACTCGGAATGTGCCTATTTGACGTGTTCAAGACGAGTTTATATACTGACGATGTTTTCTTTGGAACAGTTCGCCTCCAGTCAAAGGCTCAAAGCTCATATTCAGGACACAAGGTGTCGTGGGAAATCGTCGAGATCACCATGTAGATACACTGAGTAATGAGAAACTATCGCGAAAATGGAAGCGCTAATTGCGGACCGGCTTGAAGCGACCCCGAATCCACCCCCTTGATCAACCACAACTAGACAAGCCTGCCCTCAATCATTGCAGTGACGTTCAACTGTGTTTTCGCGGAACAAGAAATTACTTAGTCAATCATGAAGGGGTTGCGGGATGGTCGCGGCGCTTGGTGGAGCCGTACAGAGCAGGGCTGGGGACCGGGTAGCTGATGGCGTCGCTCCAGACGTCGAGAAGGAGACCCTCGTCTTAGGCGATGTAATATCACAGGCTTGTGCCATCAAAGTCATCTGCTATTGCCTCTAGTGCTTGTTCTTTCCTTCTCTTTGACTGCTGCATACTTCAATACACCTTTCAGACCTGCAGACCAGTAATTCCTCTGTGTCCTCTAAGCCAGTTACTGCGTAGACCAACTTAACCGTCAGACCAGAACAACTTCCAGGTGAGCTGTGCAAATGTATAACCACCCAGTCTTCGGATTCCTTGTCCAGGATCTGTTCAAACTATATGGATATCTCAAGTATACCAACATACTTTTTGTACGGTTGTACCTACAGATATATATGGTTCTGGTGCCAGGCCCAGCTTAGTATCTTTGGAGTTTCTGTTCGGCTGCCGGCATAATGTAATTTCTTGACTAAAACCTTTGAATCCATATGTGGTTCACGACTTATCATCCCTTGTGGGACGAGGTGAACTCGACTGCAGCTCAGGGCCGCTAGCGCAGATCATGAGAGCACGTTCGCTCTAGAAGATCATATGATTCATAATCCCTATGTCCGCACTAGATGGGATCCTAATCCAATATAGTAAAGACTGAGCAAAAGCCTGCCTGCGCATCAAGGCAACGACCGAGGAGACACCCCCTCAGTCGACAACAACAGTTTCCAAATCCATCCCTTATCACAGCCGTCTTGAAAGCCTGGAAGGCATCTCGTGTCACCGACAGCGGCGACTCGCTTAGCAACCAGCGTAGATGGCTGGATACAATTGTCAGTGCTTCACCCCCAAATCAATATGTAAGACAATGCGAATGAGCTTACATTGAGCGAAAAGGGTGTAGGTGTCGGCGTGGTTCAGATTCTGAGCCGCGGACAGGCTACGGACAAAGTTGTATCCGTATCCGCCGTAGTCGGAAGTGCCCTTGATCTGGCGAAGGTGGGTCATCTCATGAAGGCTGTCACGAAGAGTCAGTCACCCTACTCACTTCCAATACCTCGGCCATGACTGAAAAACTCTACTCACATGGTGGTCTGCTGGTCCTGGGCGTGGCAGGTCGAAGAGGCGGCGGCCATGTTATTGAAGAAATAGGGGCAGTTGACCATGTAGTTCTGGGCCGGGACGGTGTAGGCGATGACACCGCCGGAGCAGGCGCCATATACATCAGTGCAGTACTGGCGGGAGACGCCGGAGGTGGTGCTGCCGCACTCGGAGACGATGTTGCGGAAGACGGTGGCCACAGAGTTGCGGGTGGCCGTGGTCGAGGACTTGAAGTACTCGGTCATGCGAGCGGCGGGGCCGGAGGCGGCGGCCTGGGAGGCGGCGACGGCAAGAGATCGGCATCGGCTGATGGCGTTGACCTGGTGGGAGAAGTGTTAGTGCAATTCCCCAAGATGCGATAGCCAGGAGGCCGGCGGCTCGGGACCCGGCCCGGGACCCACTCCGGAGCCGGGAATGGGTGCCGGCGGTTGCCGGCAAAAAAAAAAAAGGGTAACCCACAGTTGCGGTGCGGCGGGTGCTGGTGCAGTCAGACTGGACAATGGTGCGCTTGGCCAGGAAAGCGGCGCGGGCGGAGGCGGCCTCCTCGCCGTTGATCTCGGTGTGGACGCTGTTGCTGGAGAAAGGGACGGTGCCGGCGATCTCGGTGGAGTCGGCGTCGGCGTACATGAACGAGCCCTGGGTGACAATGTCGACAACGCCACCCTTGCTGAGGTCGTGGAGCTCAGCGGCGTCGAACTCGACCTCGAGGCTCTGGCCGGCGCCGACAATCTGGAAAGCATCCTCGCTCAGGCCGGATGTAGCGATCTGGAGACGGACGCCATCAAAGTCGATCTTGTTGCCTGTCCGCGGGTCAGCAAGTCTATTCTATCGGTAGAAGGGACATACGGAGTGAGTATTACCGGCAGCGAAAACCTCAACCTTCTCGACGGGGGCGCTGTCAAGGAAGGTACCAGTCTTGAAGAGCTTGATGTCGGAGTCGCCGGTGTTGGTGAGGACGGCTTTGACACCGGAGTTGCCAACTGCCTCAAGCTTGACGTCGAGAGGGGACGTGTCGCGCTTGGCCATGTCAAGGTTGACGGCGCTGGCCAAGGTGGCCAGCAGGGAGACGCCGATGGAGAACTTCATTGTGAATTGACCGTGAGGCAGGACCTGGTGGTGATGAGGGAGATATTACTGCGGGTGGTGAGGCAAGAGAAGCGACCCAAATCTCGACGGCTTAACATCGTCTCTTTATATAGATGTTTCTTGCGTATCCCCCTTCTCTAGATGCCTCCCTCTTGGTGGCCTGTCAGCCCCAAACCATAGGTCCTTGGATACTGAACTAAAGCAAAAAAGGAAGATGCAATTTCGCCCAGGCCGCCTAGACGGACTTGGGATGACAGCATGGAAGGTCGAACGTGGGAGCCCAACGATGCCAAGGTAGCTAGTATCAGCTCGGGTGGTCGGCAAGGCCTGCTGCAGCTGTCAACCAGATATGAGGATGGCAGCATCTACTATAGACCTCACAAGCGCTTGGAGCGAGTCTGCCGATCGTAGCCCCACACAGGACAGGGCCTCACACTCCGAGCCGGTGGCGAAGAGGTCGAACCAGCGGGAACAGGTGCTCGCTTAGAATTTGCTTCGGAGCACCGTGACATGATCAGTTGACAGGTGCTACAAACAGCTCTGTTCAAGGATATTAGACACGTGGACATCTCACAAACTCCCCCAGGAAAGGAATCTTGAGATTGCTTTCCTTCTCTTAGGACCAGCATGAATCCGCCATCTCGCCAAAGTTCGCCACGATTTTGGGGTGGGCGAGCGGCACTGGTCGGAACCCCGGATCGGTCCCGTTGCATTCGGCAGTCCAGTCCAGAACAAACAACCCAGCGGTCAATGTGGTTCAGTCAAGCGTATAACCGAGGTCGGCGATCGTCCATGCCCAAATCAACCCTCAAGCGTGGGCTCGCCAATGAGATGTTGCCAAACTCCATGTGCCATGTCAACGCCAAGTGCTCAACCCGGAAATTAGCTCGAGGAAGGAAGGAGGTAAAACAGTGGTGAAGCTATTGTTGCTTTTGTCAACTCTGGATACGTCTCAACTTGACAAGCTGAGGCGGGAGCTTTGACTGATTCGGGACTCGTTGATCTCCAACTGGGTCGATCGATAAGCCGCATATACAAGTGTATGACACATCAATAGAAGAGCTTAAAGCGTGGAGTACTTTCGTTATCTCCGTGGCTGTAAGGACCTAGGCGGCAGAGGTCCTTAATAGGTGTGTGTGTGTGTTGCATTGATGGCACAAAGTGCCATCACTGGTTGATCTTTTGGGCGTTATGTCTGAACGGTCTATGGAGGGGCTTAGCACACCACCTGAGTTCCCTGACAGTGGCGTTGTAATACTCTAGGGAGGCTTGGGAACTGTTAATCCAAAGAGGGTGCTGTGAGTTTGCAAACACATTGCTCAAGATCTATATCGCTGTACAAGAATCAATGACGTATAGACCAATTTGATGGCGAGTCCCAACTTCTGCCTCACGGCCACAGGGTTTGTACGGAGATCGGTGGCCCCCATAGACCTTCCCTCTTGGGCCCGGCTGTTACGGTGCGAGTGGCACAGCAGTCGGAGCGTCTAGAGTTGAGACTGCAGCCCATTCCGTGTCATTTCTTGGCGCTCCCTTGGCGATAAATAGGTACCTCATTTTCGTCACTCTCCCCGCAACCCATCTCCCTGCTCAGCACGCCAAGCTCAACGACGCCAAAAGCTCGTCTATGGTTATTGTCCTGCTCGACCCATGGCCCTGTGCTGCCGCCCGTTCTATGATCCTGAGGCTTGCATCCGTACCTCGGAGACGACTGTTGAAAGAAGGAGGTCTTAACGAAACGTCAAGTCGTGAGCCCTCGTGGCTGTTCAGGTCTGGGATCTTGCCAGTAGCATGACCTGATTTTTAAGCGGTCTACTGCACTTTAACGAAGAACTAGGTAGCTCTGATTAGATGGCAGGAAACCAGTCCGACATACCATGGTATGCTAAGCACGTCCGGGATGCAGGTAACGTTGGGTAATGGGTAGACGAACGATTGACCTCCCTCTTTCGACCGTGCGGAGCTGTAAGTCCGATGGATCGACATAAACGTGTTGACAGAATTCATTGTGAAAACTTAGCCTTGCGAGTTGAGGAAACGGTTTGGAGAAAAGCTAGCTTCCAAGTCATTTTTTGACACGGATACAATACTATGACAACGGAGTTGACGAAAGCTAAAAATTGCGAAGCGGGTTGGTTGTGTCACAAAAACGACGCCGTTAGTTGTGGGCAACACCTAACGCCTTATATCTCGTGACAGGTTGTTTGGCCGGTCGCCTCGACTACCCAGCTTGAATTTTGGATGATACTCGCTGCTATCTTGTCTCTGGCCCGAGAGCCTGACCTTATCCGAATTGGTAAAACCTTGGTCAGTTATCTCTCCTCGATTAAATCCACAAACAGATAACAATCTAACTTACAACTGAACATGACTATGAAGAGCCAGCGGTTTGCACTTGATGATATTATCTGCATAGCTTGCAGTGATGCTAGGAGCAACACATATTCAACGAGTCTTCTCTTTTAAGACAGAATCACCTTGGAATTCAAAACATAATCCTGTGGAGTTTATATGAACTATACAACTAACAGCATTCATGGTTGATTACCTACGTAATGCTGACGCACCATGTTGTCACTACTTTAGTACTTGTTCGTGTCTAATGCTACGCTAGGCCTGACGTGACTGTTAAAGAAGACGGACATGAGGTTAAAGTATGACGATGGCCTTAGCAAAGTGGAAACAGATGGAGAAACGTCACATCCGAAGCCGAGTCGCGATACCGTACTTGGGAACCATATGCCAATTAAACGTCTCAACGGGTCCTGTAGCTTATGCTGTTCTCTAATACTTGAACACGGTCCCGGAGAAAGGGCGAGTTGCAATTTCTTTCCAAAGCCACCTATTTTAGCTCGCCGGCTTAGTCTCGGAAATGCACTCGGGTTTTTCTGTCTCTACGAACTACCCCAATAGTGACCTACACACCTAGCTCATTTCCCTCAGTTTGACATCTGCACGTCCCTACAGGCTACAGCAAGCGGCAAGCCACCTTCTGTAGAGCGGCTTCGGCTCTTGGTTAGCTTGCGCAGATTGTCCGTCATCATTACTAGACTGCCTCCGCGGTATGTCAACAACCTCGCCATCGAGGCGCCTGTTTGTGACGGCGTCCTGCTGCTTGCCCAGGTAGAAGTCGGGCATGAAGAGGGTCGCGAACGAGGGAACCGCAGACAAGAGGAGGGTGGTGTTACGAGCATAGGACTTCGAACAACTGGGGTGTTTTGAGGGGCCATGGAGAGAGGATCCCGTTGAAATGACTATGACAGTCGCGGCTATCTATTTTGTTGTGAAAACAGCAGACATGGCTCGTTTACCCTGTTGGCCTGGCCTGCGCATTTGGAATAACACAAAACCTTGCCATTTCGTTGAAGCCCGTTACCAGCGAAAATATCTCACTTCCCTCTTTCCAATACTCGTCTCTAGCCAGCCATCGTTTTGAGGCGCCTATTTGGGTGTAGTTTGATTGGCGCATCTGTGGCTGTTCCTAGTGCGACCCCTGTAGGTTGGAAATCAAAGTTTCGTATAGTACGTTCCAGTTGCCGATGTCACCCTAAGTTTCTGACTGACTATTCCTGTGTAGGGACAAATATTATGAAGTGGCCAACGTCTCGATGGAGACACTTGGTGCTCTACGCTCTAATTCTCAAAGAGTCCGTCCGTTGATCCAAACAAAGTCTACTGCCCCCTCCCTTGACTGCGTGTAGGATTTCCTTAGTTAACGCTGGCGAAGTGATGCTAGTAATGGACTTTGATTAGTAAAGTCGTTAGACAAGGAGCAACAGCAAGAGTGGGTCTTACCTGTTATTTCGGAAGTCTAAAAGGATGTGCCTCAGTGTTGAAGACATACTCGTCCAAGCTAAGAAGCCCAGGAGGGGAGAAGATCAAGTAATAGTACTTTAGTGTCTCGGAGAACCAGAAGCTCTGAGAGTGGGATTGTGTTAGTAAGGCCCTCGTGCTTTTGGGAGTGAGATGAGGAGGGAAGTAGTGGGAACATGCCTCCATCGAGTCCGTCTTCTGCGTCTTGTCAGGAGGAACCGTGACGTCAGCAATGGCAGAGTTGGCCAACTCCGTCCCCGTTGCTTTGACGACCGACTGGAACATTTTCCAGGCGGTCTCCTGCAGGTCCTGCCGTCCGGTCATCCTGTACAGCAGAAATATACTCTCAATGGCCTCGGGACGGAGGATGTACTTGGGGTCGTACGCTTTCTTGAAGCCCTTGCGCAGATTCTTATCGCCCTCCTCCTGCCATTTTTTCTCCTCCCACCGGCACTTCTCCGTCGTCGAGAAACAGCCGATGAGGCCGAATATCTCAGGCATAATGCCCGAAGGCATGGCGTCGTAGGCCCAGGCGCAGCCACGAGCGAGGCGGTCGCCGAGATCGACGTGGTTGTCAATGGCGAACAGCTTGCCGCCCAGACCCAGCATGCCTCCCGCGAAGCAGGAGAGATGCTGGCCGTCGGCGACGTGGTCGACTCGGTCGAGGTGGACGTAGGCGTCGCCGGCGAAGAGGATGTCGGCGTTGTCCTCCGTCATCGGCCGGAACAGCAGATGCTGCTCCACGATCGCCATGGCGCCGACGTACATTTTCTCGTATGTCTTGTCCAGGCCGCCGAGGAGAGTGTACATCTTGGGCAGATACTCGTACAGCGAATCCGCGAGCGCGCCCAGCGTGAAGCTGTTGTCGGTATCGACTCTCTCCTCCCGAAAGTTGATCATCTTGGGCCACATTCCGGGGAGCTTGGACCGGTACTGGGTGCGTTCGAGGAAGCGGATGATGCGGTTGACGGCGTCGAAATACTTCATATCGCCAGTGAGCTGCGAGAGGTGTGTGAACTCGAGGGATAGTGAGCCGGGAGATGCCGACGGGTCATGTGTGCCGGCCAGCTGTGATCCCTTCTTTGCGTCTTCGAAGTTCAACCAGAACCCGGGGATCCTGTTGGGCGTATCGAAACCCATGTAGAGCATATCTCCTAGCTCCTTCGCCTTCTCCAGGAGGGCCGCCTCACCACTGAGATCATAGGCGCTGAGAAGGCCGCCCAAGTGTCGAATGGTCGTCTCAAACATGTTGGCACTGGTCTCTGTCGTGTTCGCCCAATCGATCTGAGCTGCGACCTCGGCGGCAGCGTAGAACTCGGTACGGAAGTCCATGATCCACAGCGTATCCAGCGAGTCGACCAACGAGGCGGCCCATCCTCCAAAGGTGTCCTTTCCCCCGCCACTCACGGGCGCGAGCTCGTCCCGAGTCCACGCATGGCGTTTGTAGCTATCGTAGCCCTTTTTGAAGACGTCCCGGACGGCTTTCTGGCGCTTTCGAGCTTCAGGGTGCGGGTTCGCGATGCTGAAGTCGTGTTGGACGCGCGGGAGCCTGAGGGGCTTGCCTGTCGGGAGCGACGTGAGAGGGTCGGAAACAGCATGAAACTGGTGGGCGGTCGACCAGTTGAAGGAGCTCGGACGGAACCGGACGCTGACTGGCGGCGACGCGGGCGCCCTTGGGCTTGCGACGGACGACGCGGACAGCCGATACGGGTTGTAGAGCAGGAAGATGGCGACGAAGGCGAGGGCGACGATCAAGGTCAGGCGCGGAGGCCGACGGCGTAAAAGCATGATTTCGGATGCCTAGCCCAAGAGGAGGGTTGTCGAGATGGCATGTCCATCTTTTCTCCCGCTGCTGTTGGGACCGAAGGGGAACACGGGACAGCAAAGCAATTTGGCCAGAGTTGCCAAATCTGTCGCAGATCAAAGGTGCCAGAAAGCTTATTCGAACTCTCGGAACGACATGGACCCCTGACCTCCTGTGGGTTCATTGGTCTTCAGTTCCGTCGGTTTCGGAACAGAACGTGCGCTGAGTCGCTGACACAAACGGATGATGCTCGGACCGGTATGTATCAGCTCAATGCTGCAGTGAGGTAACATCATAGCGAGCGGATCAATAGAGCGAGCGGACTATGGAAAGTGGAGGCATTTTGGGTAGGCTACACGCAAAAGTGCTGTTACAAAATTGGTAGAAAATGCCTCCACTGTTCATAAAGTGATCCGCTCGCTCAGCATACTGTGTGCAATCCTTACAATATTCTCCGTCATTTGTTTGCGCCGACTTGGTTCGGACATAGGACGAGGACGATGAGTTCAAGAGTCGTACCGTCACTCCCACGGCCGAGCCTCTTGCCTCCAAGCGATAAAAGCTCTAGGGTAGGGCACGAGAAAAAAAGGTCATTGTAATGAAGATTCCTCACCTGCGTGACGCAGTGGCATGCGTCTGGCAGCGTCTGTGCGCTCTGCGCGCAGACGGTCGGTTCGATTCCGACCGCAGGAAGCCACTTTTGCAGAAGTCTGATTGGCCACTAGAGCCCTGCAAAAGTGGAGCCCTAGGCCCCACATGCACAATAGGGCTCTGACAATAGTGCACCACACCTACGTATTGTGTTTTCCCTTTATAATAATCCTGTATTGTGTTAGGTAAAAACAAGCTAACCTTCTAATGTTTAATAAGATAGAGTAGTTTTCCTCCTACATAAATTGCAGGAGGTTTTTCTCTCTACCTGTATAGATTAATAAGTACTGTGTATATAGAATAGTGTGAGGGAATACCTTACTAGTTCCTACCTAGGTAGTGAATAATGTAAGACTCCTATTGCTGGTAATGAAGATTCCTCGGGGTTTTCGGCGTCTCTTTTTGTCATCCATAGCATTGGGGAGTCTTTCTGATCACGCCAAA
The DNA here is from genome assembly GCA_003386485.1 of Colletotrichum lentis. NCBI lineage: Eukaryota > Fungi > Ascomycota > Sordariomycetes > Glomerellales > Glomerellaceae > Colletotrichum > Colletotrichum lentis. The sequence continues at coordinate 2,323,370 of NWBT01000050.1, forward strand.
AGTTCATTTCATGCCGTGGTGCGGCGTGTTTTCTGGATAAAATCGACCGTTGCCCGGGCCGCTCTCGATCCAGGAGGGTATCGGAAAGGGGCCGGAAGAGTGGATCCATCGGCAGCGGTCTCGGTCCCGGTTGCCGGAAGCATTGTTTAGCCTGACTGACTGTCAACACGGAGTGACTCTAGATTTAGTTTTTTGTCATCATCCGGATTCTTTCGAGTCCCAGCCTCCTTGCAAGATTCGTAAAGATCCCGCCAAACTCGAATCAAGGCCTACTCAGCACATTGAAAACAAAATACAGGAGGACTGATCCAACTACATTGGTAAAAGAAAAGAAAGAAAACCGGTTGCACCTGTTTTGGCCGGCAAGAGCAAGCTTCTGTTCTGATAAGTCCGCCGCCAGCTGCCTCATCGGATGTTGGCCATCATGTCGAAGATGCCAACCTCGACCGCGACCTCCTTGGCGATCCAGTTTCTCACCTCGTTGGCAACCAACCAAGCTATCAACATCATACGCGTTCAGCGGCTTGCCGGCATCGAAACCGTTCTCAGGCATCATCATAACCTTCGCCAGGCGCTGCACGAGAGCCCAGGCGACCAGGTCCACCGCCTTGCCGTCGGCCTTCCCGCACCGGGCGAGCTCGTCGCGCAGCGAGCTCGACGCTGGTGGAGCCGCCGGTACCAGGCCCGGAGGCCTTCTTCCTGAAACCCGCAAAGCGCTGGTCCTGGATCCAGTACCAGGCGTCGTCGTGCTCGTGGTAGGTCAGGCCGCACATGACCTGGGCCGGGTAGGCGCCGGGGCCCGTGTTGGCGAAGAGGTCGGCCTTGCCGATCTCGAGGAACCGGCCGAACTCGGCGAGGCAGTGCCACGACTCGCGGAGGAGCTTGCCGGCGAGGGCTTTGAGGACGACGTCCCCGCCGCAGCCGTCGGTGGCCTGCATGACGGCCCTGACGAAGCTGGCGTCTCGGCTGCGGGCTGCGGCATCCGTGAGGTTGGAAAGTATCGGGGTATCCCATTCTGCAAGGCAGAGACAGTACTTGCCTTCCGCTTGGCTGTTGGAGGCATCTTCGAGGTCGTTCCACTGAAGGAAGGCGACGTCCTGAGATGCAGAGATGAGCTGTTTCTGGATAAAGTGGGAGAACTTCTCAAAGGCTACGGATCCCGTGCTGACGATGACGAACCGAGACGGGCCGGGGGCTTGTTGTGCCTCTGGCTTAGTCGAGAGAATCACGGAGACGGGCTCTCTCGAAACCTCTCGATCACCGCGGATATCGACATCAACAACCGAGAAGCCAGCTTGGACCAGCGCGGCGCTCCACTCGTCGACGTCCAGCAGGAGACTGCCCTTGCGGCCGTCGTCTTCGCCGTGCCACCAACCGGTATTTCTCTCTTGCAGCCTGCATGTGGAAAGAGTGATAAGCAACGTCCATGGGCAAACGCGTGCACGCCATCTTTGCCGCTGCCAGAATCTCCTGGCGCTCCTCTGACACTTGAGTCCAGAAGGCTTGTCAGCTTCATGTTATCTGTTGCCGGGAACTTTACCACGCGTTCTGAGGAATTAAGCCTCTTTCAACGGCCAAAGCAGCCTTGATAATACCGGCAACACCAGCTGCGCCCTCCGAGTGTCCGGTGTTGGCCAAAAAGAAAAAAGACGTGTGTTAGTTCTCCAAGCAGGGTCATCCAGGTGTTGAGATACGCGAGGGGGAAGGGCGTCCCATTCGCGTCTCATTCCGGCCAGCACGCCGTGACGACGACGATGCGCCACTTGAGGGGCGGGATCCTCATCGACATAAGATCACTTAACAAGCTCGGCTTCGACGCCCAGAAGCAGCGGGTGACGGTCGGGTGAGGCCTGCCAATAGACGACTTCGTCAAGTTCCTTCAGTCGGTGGGAATGGAAGTCAGTAAGTAACGCGAAGCTTCTTCCCCTCCATCTCTCCCTCCACCTCGACAACATGTAATCAACACCACAATGTTCTAAACTAATTGACGCGCCGCAGAAGATGTCGGACCGTGCCCGACAATAGGCGTCATCGGCGTCGCGTTCGGGGCCGGCCTCGGCCGCCTCCAGGGCAAATACGGCTTCCTGTACGACAGCATGGTGTCCTGCAAGCTGGTCCTCGCCGACGGCCGCGTGTTGGACGTGTCGGAGGAACTCGAACCCGGACCTGTTCTGGGCCCTCCGGGGCGCCGGTCACAACTTTGGCGTCGCGATCGAGGCGACATTCCGCGTCTATCCCCAGGCGAACAGGGAGGCACACTACACCTGGGTATCCATCCCTTCCCATCCCCTGTGCCTGACACCAAAGCCCCCTCGCCCTCCATGACCCTCTCAAGTTTTACTCCGCCGTGCGATGGAACGTCGTTAGATACCCATGTTCGTTTTCGCGGGTAACCTTTCGAGCCAATGCCAAACTCCGGCTTCAGCACGTTGTTAATCATGAGAGTAAGAAAGTTGTTCGGTGGACTTCTTCCATATAGACTACTTATTTGGCAAGTAAAATGGGTTCGTGATGAATTCCTAAGTCGCCAGTAACATTCCCAGTTCCATCAATTCCTCCGTCTCGACAGGCCAAAAGAAAAGCTCAACGGAAGGAGTGCAAAGTATCATAGGGTATCATAAAAGAGAGGCAGAAGTCGCAAAACCCAATCCATTTGCAGCCATACTCCCGTCCATGCTTCCACTCAAACCCCTTCCCTAGGCTTCACCGGAGAAGCCCCAATCACACTAGTAGCATCATCATCGTCCATCGATCTGCCTCGGAAAGTCGACGAAGCCTTGCCCATGACGATGCCGGCCTGGCCAGCGGTAACATCCCGCCCGTTATGCAGCTCCCAGCTGCCCTGGCGCTCATGGTGTACCCCGCGCTTCGACACCGTCAAGTCCGGGTCGCTGGCCATCTTCTCGGCAGCCTTGAACCCGCCGAACCCGGCGACGCGCCCGTCTTTGTCCCTGGGCTCGGGTTCGGTCCCGTCCACCTTCCGATAAATGCGGAACCCGCCGAGAACGGCCGCCATGACGAAGAGGACGCCGAGAGCGGCGAGAACAATGACGGCACCGATGATGCCCGCGATGACGGGCTTCTGCGAGTCCGAGCGAATTTCCTCGCCGAAGGTGGGCCTGGTATTAGTGCTGTGGCTCTCCCAGTCGCAGAACACCGCCACCGAGCCGCAGATGCTGCACCACGTCGAGACGTCGACGCCGAACTTGAGCATCTCCTGTTTAAAGTAGCTGTATGTCATGCGGTCGTCGGCGTCGGAGAGCCCGAAGAGGGAGTACTCCTTGAATGGCGTGTCGGGGTTGGCGTTTTCCCTGTAGAGGAAGCGTACGTAGAGGTTGTCCTCTGTCGGGTATGTGTTCGGCTCGTTGGGCTGGTCGCCGATGAGCTCAAATACCATGGCAGCGCCGTTCTCAGGGATGTCCCAGAAGGGTGTCAGCAGAGTCTGGTACTGCTGTTGGAGATGGGCGAGGGCGAAAAAGGCCAGAAAGGGCTCGTGGGAGCTGAACATTATGGTCATCTTGTTGGAGTAGCCGGCGTAGTTGCCGTTGGCCTCGAGGGCATCGACGACCTTCCGAGCAAAGGTCCTGCCGGCGATGGTTCTGATCATATCGCCTTGCTTCAAGCCAGATGCCGCCTTGTTGGACGTCATGTTGAGCTGCTGCTGCCTGGCGTACATAGTAAGGAACTGACTTTGCTGTGCATAGTCGTCTTCCATGGCGTCGTAAATGGCCTGCTCGTGCGTGTAACGGTAGCGGACGTATTCGTAGAGGTTGTAGGCGTCCCACAGGTTCGCGCTGGAGAGAGAGATCGTGCCGTCATTTAGAGGTGGGGTGCTGAACAGCAGATGATACCCCGGAAGGGAGGTTTCGTAAAGCTTTCGCATGTAGGGGTCCAGCTGCATGACGGTTGTTGTCGATATCTTCCATTGCGGGCACTCCGTGTTGCCTCGGATACTGGAGGGCGCTTGTAAGTTGTCTGCGTCTGCGTCTATTGCATGGATGTAGAGCTGCTAGACTTACTAAACGGACCTCTCTTCCAAGGGACCCAGGGTCTCAATCACAGGATATTGATAGCCGCCCAACGGGTACTGTGTCAAGTTACCAGACAAGGTCGACAAGGAAATGTTGGTCCCGCCGGTTTCCGCGGCAAAAGCTTGCGTGATGGGCGGGTACAGGCCTTGCATGAAGGCGCTCGCGCCAGCAACGACATGAGCATCGGGGACCGAAAAGATGGAGAGCTGCTCGTGCTCAATTACGTTGCGCGCGACATTTCTGATGGCCGCACGGGAAGTAATCCGGCCTTCGGAGATGTTCGTCGGCGTCCCGCTGGCAAGGTATCGCGCTCTGAAGGCACTGCCCTGGGCATACAGCTGCTGCGCACCCCGGGGCGTCAGGGTGTTCTGAAGCTCACTGCGCAGAGGCGTGCGCTCGCCGTGCATGATCATGGCGACGGATGCCCATACCGAAGGGTTGGATGACTGGGCTGATGACGTCGAGAGCAGAGCGCCCATTAGCAAGACCAACGATAAGGTGCCCATGTTGAAAAATGGTCGCAACAGACAGGTTCGCGGCGGCGGTGAGGAGCTTCGCTGGCGGTGGTCAGCTTGAAGGAGACGGACAGAACGGCCAAGACACAGATGGCGGGGCGAGCTCGGCTTAAAAGAACAGAAAGACGGCAATGGGACAAGTGGAGGGCAGGGCCGAAAGGTGTAGAGGATGTAGAGGATGCACACTACCAACGCAACGGGGAGCTATCCTCTTGGCCACTGAGCTGGCTGTCAAATTCCGGGAAAGGTGACAGGCAGCCCTCACCGCACCGCGATGGTAAGTCAATCTTCCCGCCAGGAGGCTTGCCTAGGAGGGAATGAGGTATGTAGCAGTACAGTGACGTGACAGGGAGCCAACGCAACAGAGCGGGTCATGGCACAAGCCGGCCATGGCGAAGACGACGAACATCGAGCAGCCACCGTTGGAACAGTCGAGCCTGGCTGGATGTTCATCGCGAAATCATGGACGGGCCGAGTCGGAGGCGATCAAGACTCGGTGTGGGGGTGACTGACTGCATGGCGCGATAAAGCTCCAAGCTTGGCTGTTCGTTGTATGCAGCCAGGCTAGCGGATCCCTTCGACAGGTCTGGCCAATGAAACACGGGCGAGCAAGCCATCCAGCCACAATGGCGGTCGAGGGTAAAGGGTGGCAGATGCCGCAATCAGCTTTCTCTTCCGGAAGAAGCCTTGCCACGGCCGTTTTTAACGCGCGAGAGTGTCGATCAGCCGCGGAGAAACCGCCGCGATCGAGGCAGTGAGACACGGGATGCTAGCCAGCAGTGGCTAAATCGACGTATGGCTTGGTTATACCTAGACATAGGGTCAGAGGAAAGCATTTAAGATGGCGAAAGGCTGGGAGTGGAAGACCGACTGCTGTAGTTTGGTGGTTTTGGTCAGCCAGCCCATCCCCACTCTCTTCGTTGGTCATTGACCAATAGGCTTACACCAAAGTGCTCACATGTCCCCATGCGACAGGGGATGGATAAGGAACACTATGCTGTCGTCCAGTAGGCGTGATTCTCATTAGGTAGCCGGGCGTTCTGGGTTGGGTATGATCAAAGCCAGCGATGAGGACGGATCGAGCTAAGATCTGCATTTGGCGTTGGTCTTTTGTGCATTTGCAAGTTGTTGTTTTTTCGAATGTTTGAGCAGAGTAAAAGTCGAGATCGATAGGTACTGAGACTTTTTTAGGTACATCATCATTATCATCATCAATTGACAATGGCTACTTAAGGCAGGGACGTATCAGAATGGTCGTCACGTGTTCTGACGGGTGGAGACGAATTGTCTTATCAATAGCAGGTACTATCTTATCTTATCTAATCTTCTTCTTCTTCCTCCCTCACAGCGAACTTTCCAAGTCCACCAGACTCTTGAGCACCGCACCCCTCTCTCCCTCAAACTTTGCGCTGGCAACCAAGCCGCCGTCTGCTCCGGCCGCCTCCGTACCCAAAGTATCTGTCCAGCGCCGTCGGCGACGCCTAGCTGCACCAGCGCCCACCCAGTCCGCCTGGCTCAGCTTCGTCTGCAGCTCCTGCGCCTCGGCGAGCTTGCCCTCGTCGTGGAGCTGCAGCAGCTTGACGTGCACTTTTGGCGTGAAGTTGGCCGCCGCCGCGATGACCTGCTGCCTCTCTGAGTGAAGCAGATGCGCTGCCTCCCCGTTGGACCGCTAGATCACGAGTCCGGCCACGCCCGACTTTGCGAGCCGCTCGTGGGTCTTGAGGGCCGAGAGGTCCAACGTCTCGTCTTCGTTGAAGAAAGCCACGACGGGGGCGTAGATGCCGCGAGGGGGTACGCGAGGAGCCATTTTGTCTTGTCCATTGTCTATTGATCGTGAAGTGTGTAAGAGAGGCCAGAGAGGGGGAGAGAGAGATCAGAAGCCAAATGCAATTGCACCACCAGCCCCGAGACGATGTGTCACCTACTCTTATTTGGCCCATACACCCATCCCCGAGATGCCTGATTTTGGCCCTCATGTCCTGCCATCCTCGGAGCATTGGGTAATCGGTTCATCGAGCTCCCTCTGCCAAGGACTGTAGAAGTGGACTGTAACCCCGCGGGCCCCTCATCCCAACTAACAGCTTGCACGCCGGTGCCGGACCCTTGACCGGGGTGGCCCTCGGCTGGGATTGCCTCCGAATCGGCTAGAATCCCGATATCCTCTCCTTGGCCCTCCTTATGGCGCCATCATGAACACCTCGTCTTTTGAGGGGGCAGGACAGCACGACATCATCGCATACCATCGCACAGCATACCGTCCCATCGCACGCAACGCGCATCCATAGGGGTAGAATCACAGAATGGGCCCGACCAAGCAGCAGGCCTCCGCCTTTGAGCGATCCGAGTTCATCCCGCCCGACGCCATCTTCGACGTCACAAGGCGCTACGTCGCAGACGCAGACCCCAACAAGCTCAACCTGGGCCAGGGCACGTATCGCGACGAGAACGGCCTGCCGTGGATCCTGCCGTCAGTGCGACTGGCCAAAGAGTCGTTCGAGGAACCGGGGCACGAGTATCTCCCCATCGCCGGCCTGAAGCCTTTCCGCGATGAGGTTGTCAAGCTCGTCTTCGGCACCACCAAGCCCTTGGCGGAGAACCGGGTAAGCGTGGCCGCGAACAGGTTTGCGATGGCGTTCTCCCTCTTTCTGACGAACTCTTTCCAGGTCGCATCATGTCAGTCGCTCTCGGGGACCGGCGCCCTCCTCCTCGCCGGCCTCGCCCTGAAGAAGGCCGCCGCGGGCATCAAGACCATCTACATCACCGATCCGACTTGGTCCAATCACGAACTCCTCTTCGCCTCGCTCGGCTTCGAGGTCAAGCAGCTCCCCTACTACAAGGACCGCGCCTTCGACTTTGACGGCTACATCGCGGCCCTGCGGTCCGCCGACTCGTCCTCCGCCGTCGTCCTGCACGCCTGCGCGCACAACCCGACGGGCTGCGACCCCTCGCAGGACCAGTGGGAGAAGATCGCCGCCGTCATCATCGAGCGCGGCGTCTTCCCCGTCTTCGACTCGGCCTACCTAGGCTTCAACTCGGGCTCCGTCGACAACGACGCCTGGGCGATTCGGTACTTCGTCGACGATCTGGGCCTCGAGGCGGCCGTGTGCTTGTCGTTCGCCAAGAACATGGGCCTCTACGGCGATCGCGTCGGTGCCGTGACTTTCGTCGCCGACTCGGCGGACAGGGCCCGGACGGTCAGCTCGATCTTGGAGAACGTGCAGAGAGCGACCGTGTCGAACCCGCCCGCGTACGGCGCACGCATCGCCGCCGCCGTGCTGGGCACCCCGACGATCAGGGAGCAGTGGGCCAGGGACCTCGTCACTATGTCCGGGCGCATCCGGGCCATGAGAGAGAAGGTCTATGACGAGCTGGTCCGCCTGGGGACGCCGGGCGACTGGTCACACATTGTCAAGCAGAGCGGCATGTTTGGCTACACGGGCATCAACAAGGCTCAGGTCCAGCATCTCGAAGGTTTGGTGGCCCTCATCAATAGCCGGAGTTCCTGTCACAGTCTGCTAATCACTTTTGCTTTGTTTGGTACAGAAAAATACCACGTTTACATGGCCGATACATCACGAATCTCCATTGCGGGGCTCAACGAAAAGAATGTCGAGTACTTTGCAAAGGCGCTCGACGACACGGTCCGGACTGTGAAATGAGGGTAGTTCGTCTCGGTTTGCACGTCAATATAACGCAGCTCTTCAGTCTCAAATACCATTTACAATCACCATACAGCACAGTTTGATGCTGAAAGCTACGGCGTGACTGGAACCGTAGAGGTAAAATCACAGTTTGACAGACTGATAGTCTTCAATCTCTCCGGACCTTAAAAGATGCCGGGATTATGCTAGCACCGTCCACCGAACGGAGCTCCACCTTCGGCCGCCCCTCCCGAGACCGATAACCCGGGTGACCCCGCCACCACCACCAATATCTCTCTGCGGGAACGGAACGCTGAGGGGAAGGTGTCCCCCATCGTCGCATTGCTTATCGGTTGCTCGAATGCTGCAAAGCAACCCAACAAGGTCTCCCCTCACTCCGCCTCCACCCCCTCTATCGAGCTGGCCAGGTGGAGCATCATCACGGTCTATCGGTACCTCATGACCTTTGTGAAGTCTGCCGAAGGAGCTCCGAGATAATCTTGGGGAGGGGGGGGGAGGTTTCGGGTGATTGCCGCTTTGGGCTTCTCCAGGTTCACGCACGCAACTTGGAGAAAGCTGTATATTGATGGCGATTCCAGCTTCAGCCCGGCTCTTTTCGGTTCGATACAGTTCACTCCTATCGCATTCAACATCACTGAGATCCCTAANGCCCCCCCCCCCCCCCCCAAAACTTATCATCTCATACGCCCGCCCACTCACTAATACGTCAATCTCGCTGCCAAAACCCTCGCCGTCATGGATTCCCTTGCCGGTCCTGTCGAGGGTATCAGAATATCCATTGACCGCGGCGGCACCTTTACAGACGTGAGTATCGAGTATCCCCCCTAATTTAGAATCCCCAAGATGGCATTCTAGTGCGTGGCATTCGTCCCCGGCCAAGATGACATCCGCGTCAAGCTGCTCTCCGTCGACCCCAGCAACTACCCCAATAAATCCGTCGAAGCGATCCGAACAGTGTCGGAGAAGACGACGAGGAAGGAACACCCCAAGAGAAAGAAGAGCTCATTGGGAGGAGTTGGTGGGTTGAGCACCGGGTCTCTGGTTGCGAAAGGGATACGGCTCGCGCTGAGCGGTTGTGCCAGAATCCATCAAGATGGGAACCACAGTCGCCACAAACGCCCTCCTCGAAAGGAAAGGAGAGGGGACGGTCTTTGCCGTCACCAAGGGTCTCAAGGTAGTTCAGAATCCTCGTGGAGGCTTCAGCGACTTGTAAGCTTACGCGTGTTCAAGGACCTCCTTCGCATCGGAAACCAGTCGAGGCCGAGGCGCTTCGACCTCGCCATCCGCAAACCCGATGTGCTGAACTCCAAAGTGATTGAGATCCCAGAACGAGTGATGCTGGAGGCATGGTCAGAAAGCAACAAGCCCCAATTCATCGACGCCTCCTCAGACTCAGCCCTTGTGACGGGTGTTACAGGCGAAGTCGTCAGGTTACTGGGGCCCCTGGGTAAGTAAATCCCTCTCCTCGTCACTTTTGTATACGTGGCAAGACTAACTACAAACGCACAAACCAGACCTGGACGACTGAAAAAAGGCACTCCAAGAGGCCTGCGACGAATGCTACTGCTCCATCGCCGTCTGCCTCATGTATAGCTACACCTTCCGCGACCACGAGGCGGCCGTCGCGGAGCTCTCCGCCGAAATCGGCTTCACCCACATCTCACCTAGCGCGGAGCTCTTGCCCGTCATCAAGATCGTGCCGCGCGGTAACTCGTCCACGGCGGATGCGTACCTCACGCCCGAGGTCAAGCGCTATATCGCCGGCTTCGAGTCCGAATTCGCGGACCTCGCCACCAGCGACTGCCGCTGCGAGTTCCCTCGCCGAGTTCTCGGGCCTGTCCGGCTTGGGAGCCATACTCTCGGGTCCCGCCGGCGACGTCGTGGGCTACGCGAGGACGTGCTATGACGAGGCGGAGGGAACCCCCGTGATCGGGTTCGACATGGGCGGCACGAGCACCGACGTCTCGAGGTGCGTAAAGCTGGATTGACGATAGTCCGCGGCGTTGACACTGACTGCCATCTCTAGATATGCCGGCGAGCTCTAGCAGTTCTTTGAGACGACAACAGCCGTCGTCATGGTCCAGACTCCCCAGCTGGACATCAACACCGTCGCCGCCGGCGGTGGCAGCATCCTGAGCTGGCAGAGCGGCATGTTCAAGGTCGTTCCCGAGAGCGCCTCGACCCATCCCGGGCCGGATTACTATAGAGAGTGAGGCCCCATGACCGTCACCGACGCCAACTTCGTCCTCGGCCGTTTGCTGTACGGCATGGCCGGGGACGCGGACAACGAGCGGAGCCGCAATATGTGGGTCAAGAAAGGCGGCCGGGTCGTCAACCTCGGCGGCATGAACACGGCGAGGATGGAGGCAGATGACCGCATCGTCATTATGTCGCCCGGCGGTGGCGTTTAAGGCAGGCCCGAGGACAGTGTCGAGGGGGGGACGAGGTGGCCGGGCGGGTTTGTGGCTGTGGCGAACGGTACGATTGATATGATCCAGAGCTTGGGGGAGTCTGCGTAGCCGGTTTCTGCTGGACGGCGTTGGGTCGTGGGAGTATTGGGTAGGAGTTGCATGGTTTGTTTGGCGTTGGTATCCAGTCTATAGTGTTCAGTCTCATGTTCCATTGGGCCATCTCTACTTCGGTCCTCTCTTGCCAGGATTCATGAGACCCAAGGGTTTCGGTAGGTTTGCCATGTCAAACAAACAGGTCACTTTTGAGGTTGTGCCATTCACCGGCAAAGGCTGTTTGAGTCAGTATCGAAGATGCTCTTGGGAAAGCAGGTTAATCAGTAAACCTGTGTGAAACACCTGACTCCCAACTCTGCTGTTACCCACTGTTGATTACCTAGGTTGAAGCAGGCAAAAGTTGACAAGGACATGCACTTGTGATATTTCTCAAAATGAGCAGATTTACTAAGTCTGTATAAACCACACGTAACTTATATGCTTCCAATCCACAGGGCCAGTGTCTTCATGATATCCAAGTCCCAAAGACATACTTTCCCCTTGATGGAAAGCTATTCCCCCAAAGATTTCCAACACTCCAAACTTGCCCACATGCCATCCGACCGGTTGCAAAAGGCTCTATCTACCCACTTTACCTCCAAAACACCCCATCATCAAATCTACTCTGCCTTTCCTAATCTTCTGTTCTAGTGAATTTTGATATACATGCAGACATGAGCAGCCGGTTTCACTGGGACAATATCGCTTGATTGATCCCTATCTACCTTGTCTACCTTCAGGCTGTTCTTTCTCACTGCGTCTTGTATCTTCTTTGTGCCTTCCACGCCCTCAACTGCCCGCATTCCTTTCCTTCTATCTAGTTCTTCTCCCGGAAGCCTGGAAAGAAGCTTGAGTGACTCCTTCTCTATCCAGGAATAGACCTTTTGCTCTTCCCCTACCTCTCCTCAGCCTCCATCTCCATCCTCCCACCACCGAGTCCGATTGTCTCACTTTTCACACACTTTCTCCATGCAAATCATTCTCGCGCAAGGCCGTTTCACCCATCCACCATCACGAATCTTTTGCTTCTTCGAAGATCATCATATCTCGCAAGCTTTGCCCGTCCTCGGCCACCTTCCACATACCAGCAGCCGACCTTGACATAATGCAGACCGCTACCGGCACTCAAGAGTCTCCCTGCAAGCAGAACGCCGCCCGCCGAAAGGAGCGCAAGGCCGCCAAGGTCAGAATCATTCATCCTCATGACCCTTCCCTTCCTCTGTCCCTAACATGCCATAGAAACGGAACAAGCGACAGTTGCAAAATAGTAAGAAGTGCGCCGAGCAGGCCGGTCTGCAGCCCCCAACAGCCTCCGACGTCAACCCCGTTATCAAGAAGGAGCAGCTCGATAGCCCTACCAATGCAGGTCCCATCACGAACTCCGATTCCGAGAGCGAGTGGGAGGGCTTCCCTGACCCGCCCGCCCGTGCTGCGCACATCTCGTCTCCCACCTCCGAAGCGGACATTGTCAACTTTAACAATGCAGACAACGAGGACCCTGACAGCGAGGAGGACGCCGACAGCAACGACATTGACGACCTTCCCGCTATCGAGGGGAAGAACGGCATCAGTGCCCTGCAGGAGAGCATCGTGCACCAGTTCCCAGGCGACCCCTGCCCCGCCACGCACGCCCTGCGCGACCTTCTCGACCCGGAGCTCACCAAGGAGCTAGGCGGCGTCCGCGGCCCCTCACACCCGAGCCTCCACACCGCCGACCAGCTCGCCGTCGCCACGCGCTTCTGGTTCCGGAAGCACAGGAACAAGAACGTGGTGATGGGCATCGTCTTCAAGAACGGGGACTCCGTGGTCGACACCGCCGGCGACCGCCGCAACGCCAAGATTCTTTGGGTCGGCCTCAAGGACGTCAGCATACCCCGTCGGGGCCGGGGCCTCAAGATCAATAGCTTCCTGGGGTTGCCCATTGTGCCGGCCAAAGCTCGCGAGTATGGCAAGAAGTATCTGGCAACCGGTGGCTGGCGTTAGGGGGACGATGGAAATGTCAGTGTGCGGGGTATGTCTAGTGACGCGGCACTGGACGCGTGTAGCAGGTCGACGATGGTTCTAATAGAGGGAATTGCGTTCCTTTCGCGTGTCTATCTGTTTTCTTTTCTACGTAAACTTCAAAGTCGGACGGACAGGACAGTCAATACCAAACCGGACAGAAGCTCTCAACTCAACAAAAGTCACCATAAGTGTGGCACAGAATCTGACTGACATGGCATTGCAGTAATCCTGCTCTCAATTCATCCCATGTCGCTATGCAGTACTGAGGTGGTCTTCTGTTCTCTGGTCCCTTCACGCCAAAAAAGAAGACGGTATTATCGCCGTAATCGCCTTATCCTCTCTATCCTCCCTCCCTCCCGGACTCTGTCATTCGTGGTATCATGAGCAAACAAAAAATCGCTTTTTGGTGCCGCCCCTCCCTCCCCTCCCTTCTCCCTTTTCTTTTTTGGCTCCAGTTTCTGTCTTTGGTTTTCTTCGTCTTCATTTTCCTCTTCTTCTTCTCGCGCCACTGCCCCACACGATAAAAACATGCCTTCCGATATATAGTGGTAATATCCCCCCGGGAAAGAATACTGTGTCTTCAAAAGGTGTCGCATCCTTGAGGGTGCTCTCGTCGTTCCGCTTGATCCGACAACCTCGAACACCGTCTATTCAATCATGTCACATTATGCAGAGTATCAATGTCCTGCGTAGAATCTTCGCCTCGGGGTTGTTCCGCATCCACAAGGTAGCCTTTCCAGAGTCGATCGTGCCAATGGCTCGAGCGCCTAGAGACCATGCGGCATGGGGGGCACATCCCAGTCGCCCTGCTCCGGTTGAAGGGCCCCTCTGGTGGAGTTGCCCAGCATGCGCTGGTAGTCGTCCGTGATGTCGGGTTGGTGAATGTATGAAGCGTAGAGGCGACTGTCATTCTATGACAAGCTGGCACTGCCGCCGCTGTATGCCTCAAGCTCGCGCAAACTCTGCATAAGCGCCGCCTCCTTCAGATCTTCGTTCTCTTGACTGTACACCGGCGCAGACGAGTCGGTCGAGTACTGCGGCGCAGGCTCGGCAGCCTGGGAGACCTGCGGCTGTACATGCTCGGACTGGGGTTGCTGGGGTGGCTGCTGATGTTGATGCTGATGCTGATGCTGATGCTGTTGCTGATGCTGTTGCGGTTGTGGTGTTCCCGGGTGTGAGTGAGGTTGGTGGATGTGAGAATGCGTCGGCGTTTGCGGCTGGGATTGTGCTTGTGAGAGGGCGTGGTGTGGGGTCTGGGATAGCTGAGCAGCCGTTGCGGCGTACGGCGAAGACGCATGCGGAACCCGGGCGTGGGTGGGCGTGGCCGCGACCGGTGTCGCCGGCGGTCCCGGCGCAGCAGCGTGCGTCGGCGTCGTGGCGTGGGCCGCCATGTGGTGCGACATCTGGGCGGTGGACTGCAAGGGCGTGCTGGGTGCCGTCGGCGGCACTACACTCGGGCGGCTCTGCTGCGGGTGTTGAAGACCGCCGGCAAGAGTCATGATTCCCTGTACACGAGCCTGCTCCTCCTCCGAGTTCATACGTGCTCGCTCTTCAGCTTCCTTACGAGCTGCTTGTGTCGGCGCTCGCGTCTTGAGTTCGCCAGTCACAGCCTGCAGGTAATAAGGCATCTCCGAGTTCGTCTTCAGAAAGAATAGTTTCAGGTTCCGCGCCTTGTCTTTCAGTTGCACTTGGGTCCGGTCCTTGAGTATGTTGGAAAGCGTGCCTTCGGCGCCAAACAGCGACAAGATCTGGCTCCAATGCGGCCCCTGAACCATATCCAGTCCAGTCATCAGCGCCTTCTCTTCCTCTTGCGTCCAAGGTCGTCTTGTTGAAGTGGTACCCTCCCGTCTCTGTTGGTTATTGGTCTTGCTCAACGCCGCTTGGCGAGCTCTGTCGTACAACACGGCACTGGGCAAACTTTGGCTGGGCGGCAACTTCTCGTTGCTGTCATGTGACGCAGGTGGCGGCGGTTGCTCGACTGGAGGAGGGTATCCGTAGTATGGAGACTGCTGCTGCGTCTGCTGTAGGTGTGACAGATATGTCGTCTGTGTGACTGGGGCAGCTCCCGTCGGCGTGGGCACGGTCGGTTGATAAGGCGCCGGCGAGAGGTTGTTGAGAGTAGTGCGGACATATTCCTGTGTGCTCTGGGCGACGAGAGCAAGGATATCGTTTGTATCTTGGGTTTCGTTCGTGGTACCGTTCGTAGCTGGCGCGGCGGAGGGTGTCGATTCGGGGGCGGCGGTCGTGGTGGGCTCTGCAGGGGGCAAGCTGGTCTCGGTGGTCGGGACTGGCGGCTGTTCCGAGGGCAAGCTCTCGACGGGATCGCTCGGCAGATACTGCGCAACCAGGCCATCCGTGGCCTCCAGTAGGGATGATATACCCAGGTCGTCCAGATCGGGAGGCATCGAAGAGTCCAAGTCCCTGTTCGTCATGATTGGTGGTAGGTCGATGCCGTGCCTCGACGCGAGTCCAGAGAAGGCTTGCAGCTTTTGTCGAAGGTGCGCGTTCAGCAGGCGGAAGAGATCCTCTTCCGGGTAGCCAATCTTCAACAGAACTGTGCCCAGAATGTCAGCTGTTGCCCCGAAACACAAGATTTTGTTGGCACCGTACCGGTATCTGGAAGGCCTGAAGCATAAGCAATCAGGCCCGATTTGCGCTCCTCCACGGTCGTCACCAGTGCTCTCTCCTCCGGGGTAAGTTCAGTCCCATCATGTCTCGCGCGCAGCTTTCCCTCCAGGTCCGAGAAGAAGGCCTCGGCAATCAGCTGGTCAACCGGCGCTGACTGGTCTGCTGTTGTCACGGACTCGATGACCAACTGTGTCTTGACTGCGACGAACAGCTCGGAGATCTCGTGCGAGATGCTCTCGCCACCAGACAGGAAGATGGAGAAAAAGTGGTCTTTGAGAGCCAGAAGCTGCTGCGAAGCCAGTTCATGGTTGCCGTCAAACGTGAAGAGTTCGCAGCAGAAACTTGCGAGGTTGGCGACTTGAATATCGGTCAGGTTGTCTGGGGCCGTCAGATCGAGGACAGCGGGGTCTAGGATAAGGTCGGTCGTCGAGTACATGGATCGCGTTTTGCAGAACAGCGTTTTGAGCGTGCTGTATGACTTGTAAATGTCCGTGTCCTTGTCTTGCAGCTGGCGGTACACGTCGTCGTAGACATGTTGCGACATGATGACGAGAAGTTGCATGGCCTGGAGAAGGGGCGACGGTTAGCGGCGCCTCCGGCATTGACGAGACCGCCACGTACAAAGTTTGACAAACATGAGGTGGTTATGCGCCTCATCAAGGCCAGCGGCTCCGAGAGAACAACGGCGTGCGGCTCGGCGGAGTGGCTGGAGTCTTGCGACACGGAGGCCAAAGCCTCTGCCGTCATGTCCACGTCCGTGACGGCGTCTAGACCGTCGACCTTGCCCATCTCGTTACTGATGTCCATCATGACGCCCTGGATCATGGCGTCCATATCGAAGCCGAGGTCGAGTGACGGGGCCTCCTCGTCGACCTTTAATCTCTTGGACTCGGCATCGGGGTCGTCCGGGCTCGGATCGCGGGGTCGCTTTAGTGGGAATTGGGGGGTTTCGCCGAGGTCGGCCACGGCGGTGGGCGACTCCTGCTTCATCTCCGGTCCTTCTAAGAAAAGTCAGCATGCTTTGCGACGCTTCCGGAGGCGTCCTCTGCCCGGCATGGTCTCCGACACTCGAGGGCGGCGTGTGAAGATCCTTTCACGAGGTGGGATGGCTGGGAAGCCAAGGCCGTACCTGTCGGGGAGTGCGCCTCGGCCTTTGCGGCCTGGGCCGACTCTGCAATAGCTTCAATGCCCTCCATGAGCATCGAGAAGCACGTCGACAGCGGTTTCGGGTCAGACTGGTCGTCATGCAGCTCAATGGCGGGGGGGTACCGTGATCTTTGCGGTTTCTTGGACTGCGGCGGAAAAACTTTTTGGAAAGAAAATCCGAGCGCCGATGCCCTTATAATCTGCCCCAAAGAAGATGTCACTCCCGATACACAGGAAGGAGCGACTCCTGCAAAAAATTCACCGCCGCTTTCCATTAAAGAATGGCCTGTCATTGGCCAGCTTCATCCAAATGCAACATGGTCAGTGCGTCTGTCCCCGCTTCTGCCACTTTATCGCATCAATTTTTTTCTTCCTCACTTTCTCCTAGGTTCGTCCTGCCTACTACCCCTCTGAGCTTAGTCGCCGCAGAGGTCGCCCAGGAGCCAATGCAGATTGCCATCCCAACCCCCCCTCGGTTTTTCCGTGATTGTNGGGGGGGGGGGGGGGGGGGTTTCTCTCACGACCTGAAAGGCATTTTCTGCCTGAGGACAGCCATTGAACAACGATGTTCCTTTTTTCTTATCGCTCGATATGGCATGGCTACCTAGTCGTCCCAGAGATTTCTTCATTAGTGGAATGCTCATAGTCAGATTAAGAAACGACGGCACTTCAAAGCTCCATCCGAGACCCATCGGATGTCACTGTCGCCTGGAGTGACGTCATATCCCCCGGATTCATCATTTAACTCTGGGGGCTCGGCAGATCCTAGTCGGTGGTCTTGGGAGGTAAACGGCCGGGGAATCAAAAATGAGATGTCACTGGCCGGTTCTTCGTTCTGCCAGTCGAGACCGCCAGAGGCCACATCGGTGTGTGACGCGATTGAAGTTGGCAGAAGGCAACTCGAGATGACTGACGCATGCAGGAAGAGGCTGAGGTGTCGCTGCTTTCCAGATTCTCGCACTTCGGCTCTCGTGATAGTTACCTCCTTAGGTGTGAAACTCGTCAGCAGGAGAGGGAGAGGCAGATGACGATTTCTTCACAAACATAGACATGTCTGGGGATGTTTTTGGTCGCTGTGTTGCCAACCTTTCACAGCCGGGCCGCTGGTCTTGATATCTGTCGAGCTGGATTTGCCGGACTCGCCTTAAACCCTTTTGGTCCCTTTTCTTGGCAGTGCTATGGCCGGCCACCTAATCGGCCGCCTGGTAGGCATTATAGACACGGCTTGCGAGCAATTTGGCACTGTGTATCTATAAATTATCCAGTTGCTGGTCCAGTCAATAACAAGGTACGTCGAAAGACTTTCGCAACGGCCAGCCATCATGTTGCGAGCGTCTATCCATGGTTGCGCCAATAGCACACTCGCTTGGGTCAAAGAAAATCGTATACGGAGTAATGGCCGGGGAAATGGCAACACAACCCCGAAGACGGTGCTTCGACTTGCCAACCCGGCCGCTTTGAGGGCTTATAAGAATGTCTAAGTTGAGAGTGCTGTTCTTGTTGCAAACCTCCAGCCGTCATTTCTGGTTATCTACATAGGTAGCTCCCTTGACGTCTGTTGTTGACAGTCCAGGCTGTAGAGTCCGAAATCTGACGGCAGCAGAGGCGGAAGGACTGCTGCGGCGGATGGCATGCATATTTCTTATTCTTTGTTGCGTTCTTGGACTGCCGAAGCTTTGGTAACTGCTTCCCTTGACACCGTTGTAGATGTTGGCTGCGGCAAGAAGGAGGAGTAGCGACAGCATAGTATTTACTAGGATGGGCCTAAGGTTTTGTTAGTTGAGAGTTGAGTCTAAGATCTTCTAAGCACGTCAATCTCTGGTTGCCCAACAGCGACGCTAGATGCCCGGAAGATCGAATGGCTATGACGCCGGCGGCCCATCGGACAATGTATGAACCCTCGAGAAGGGAAGGCTCAAGAAGCTGGGCTATTATGCCTGGATGCGACAAGCTTCTTTGTCAGCAGGGGGGCGTGCGAAGCTGTCAGATCTCCACCATCCGATTCGCCGAGGGTTCAGGAGACCGCCACCACACGGATGCCTGACAGAATATCGAGTCGGTCAGCGGCCCGATACAGTCGGGGACACGGCATCCTGGCATCTGCAGGGCTCCGGGCGAACGGTTCACTAGACGGCTGCAGTGCAGCCCGCTGCCTACGGCTTACACGCCATAATTCGACCTACCCGGATTCTGGAGCGATGAATGGGGGTGCACTCCTGGATTCGGAGCCGACATATGGCACATGGGCGGCACGTATTCCAAGGAAGCACTCTGTTCCAACAAGCCGCAGGTTGCGGGGATCCGTGGATGGTCCGGGTATGGCGTCCAGGCCGGAGCAAAAGCGGACAAACGGTAAGTAAAATCCCCTTCAAAAGTGACCAATTGCGCCCCCCGTCCCCCTGATCGCGACCTCCCCATTGGGCCATGACGGTGTCGTGGTAACCAGAAGCAGTGACTGCATTACTGAACAAGCCGCTCTGGGCCGCCTTAACGCCGCCACCAATTAGTAACAGCACAAGACAAGTGCGCATCCGCATCGATTAACTGTCGATGGTGTCCCGGCTCTTGCGCTCCGCGACATGTTCGGACGCAGATCCACCAGCCCGTTGAAGGTGGTGGGGAAGGGGGTAGTACACACTGCTGGCGGCTTTCTGCGGAACTTCTGAAGGTCAGAATAGTGGAACGAAATTCGGAACCGGTCGGGCGCGGGCGCGGGCGGCGTGCAGGGCTGGAGGCGGTTAGCATCGCGAAACAGAAACACGATGGGGACTCCCCTCGTCCGGTCGAGACCGCGATGGACTGACACGACACAGTCGGGC
The DNA here is from genome assembly GCA_003386485.1 of Colletotrichum lentis. Taxonomy (NCBI): domain Eukaryota; kingdom Fungi; phylum Ascomycota; class Sordariomycetes; order Glomerellales; family Glomerellaceae; genus Colletotrichum; species Colletotrichum lentis. The sequence goes on from NWBT01000050.1 coordinate 2,342,679, forward strand.
AGAGTTTAAAGTCTGCCCTGTCCTATTTGCGTTCGGAGTCCGTCTGTCATTCCCGGTCGAAGGCTAAGAGTTGAGCAGCAAGTGGAAAGAGAGAGACCGAGAAAGAGAGTGTGTGTGCGTGAGCTCTGAACTCCGTGTCGCCGTGAAACTGCCATCAGACCGAGGTTTCCACCAAGCCCGTCTCCCCCGCAGCTTCGGCCAAGAGGGTTCGTTGCTGTCGAATGATGTCGGGGACAAGGAAGACGAGGCAGGGGGAAGGCGGCGTTTGCAGGATGATATATTGACATCCCCCGAAGGCCAATCAACACGCCCCTCCCACAACCCTTTTGGGCTTTCGGTGCGGGGAATCTCAAGCAGAGGAGACTGCTGAGAAAGCTCGCTGGGCTTTAGCCCGAGATACAGAGGCAGGCGAACCAGTGGCAAAGACACCCCGAAGAGCGCGACCTACGATGGGGTCTAACGTCAAGCTCGTGGCATAAAGCACCGTATCTATAGTCTCGACTCCCCTCATTGCGATTTTTATTTTCTTTCACTTGCTTAACGCCGGACGTTGAGGCCCTGGAGACGTAGGAGTTAAGCGGGGTGGGGGGCAAGACCGATGTGCACGCTGTACCTACGGTTAGGTAGTGTGGGTCGGGGACCACGAGACGCAGAAGAGCCTGTGTCGCCGAGGGGGCCAACTCTGGGGCTAATACGCTACCTGTTACGCAACGATTTTTTTCTGGTGCCTCCGAAAGAGTGAGTGATTCCGACGGAGTTTGGGTTGGGTTGTTGTTGGGGGAGAGACGGATAGACGAGCTAGATGGTTCTGACTCGACAATGCGACAATGCTGCAGTTTGTCAAGCGCCCGCACGGTGCACTTCCGCCCATCCATGATTTAGTTGGGGAATGCTGGAATCGAGATCAGCCCATCGAGGGGCATGGCTTACAGTAAACTGTAATGGAGAGTCCGGGGTAAACACGGTCGGTCTGGCGTTAGCGATCAGTGACGGGTGGCAGATGCATGGGCGACTTTGCGACGTTCCGACCTCGGTTCAGAATTTGCTGTTGCTTGCATTTGTCACACAACGGGTTTGTGTAGCTAAGGTAGCTAGCTGTTGGACTCAAACTCGGGACTTCCAGTGGGTTGTTGTGTTTGGACAAACCGGTATTTCAGTGGCGTGTGATTGGTCAGATTCTCGATGGAGGACGCAGCTCTCGATGAGAGAAAATGCGGGGTTCAGAACCGTCTGAGAGGGGGGCAATAAGGAGGCGGTGTTCTGGAGATCCCGTAATGCGTGCGCTGTGGCAAAGCTTTCACCATGGCAAAACAAGACAGCAAACGGAGGCGAGAGCACTCAATGCACATTGCATCTGTTCTGTCTGATCATCACTAAGCATTTGCTTACTGTAGCCCTTGCACGTATTTTTCAAGCAAGCTTCTTGCTACCTGCCCTGTGTGCTGGGTACCTACCTATTCTCGTACAGTAGGGAATCTAGGAGGTGGTATCCGTATTTGTGGTGAACTCGAGCCGAGTCGAGCAGGTATCACCTGGTGAGCCTTGGGGAGCTGCCAATAGGACTCGTCTCGAGGTGCCCTAGGTACATGTAGGGATCGGGACAATAGGTAGGTAGGTACAGTAAGTACTGTCGGTACCTGAGTGTGTGGGTGGTGTCTGCGTCTGTGTCACTCCGCCCCTCCACCATCCCGGTCCTCTAACCCCATGTCGGTGCCGCTGTGCTCCCACGGCTCAGCACTAACCTCCTCACAACCGCCCCTCCAGCATCCATCCCACTTCACCTGTATGCCACTGACGTCCCAGTTGCGGCCCACTGAGTGGCCGTGTTTGACGATTGCTCCGGTCCGCTCACCGGATGCTGATTTGGCCCTCTGGCCCTCCTCCTGACATCCATCCGCACACCCACCTCCGTCCTGGACTCGCATCCCATCCCATCCCCCATCCGCCCCCTCCCCCCCGCCGCGATGCTGCTCGCGCTAAACCCACACTGCCCCTCGCCTCTAACAATTCTATCTGCCTCTTCGCGGCATCACTTTCGGGCTTCTCCCCCCTTCTCCCCAAGCTCTGGGTTGCCCCCCCGAGGCCCCCCGCTTTATATACAGTCTGCTGTCCCCCGCTCAGTTCTGGTCGGATTGCATTTCTTCCTCTCCCTCTTCCTCACCTACTCTCAACTCAACAAACCCCAACCCTCACATTGACGCCTTTTCTTTCTCTGTGATACCTTGATACCATTGCTCTTTTTCGTCTGTTCTAACTATCACCATCACACACATACACACACACAATACACAATGGGTTTGTCCGTTGAGCTCAAGACCCCGGTGACGGGCACCTACACCCAGCCTACCGGACTGTGCGTACCCTTTTGTCCCACAAGTCTTGGAAAGATCTCACAGCTGACGTTGCCTTTCCCTCCCGTAGCTTCATCAATAACGAGTGGGTCGAGGGCGTTGACAAGCAGACCTTCGAGGTCATCAACCCCACCACCGAGGAGGTCATCACCTCCGTTCACGAGGCTACCGAGAAGGATGTCGACATCGCCGTCGCCGCCGCCCGCAAGGCTTTCGAGGGCGATTGGAGGAAGGTCGCCCCCAGCCAGCGTGGTGTCCTCCTGAACAAGCTCGCCGAACTGGCCGAGAAGAACACCGACCTTCTCGCCGCTGTCGAGTCCCTCGACAACGGAAAGTCCATTTCCATGGCCAAGGGCGACGTTGCCGCCGTTGTTGGTTGCCTGAGATACTACGGCGGCTGGGCCGACAAGATCGAGGGCAAGACCATCGACGTCGCCCACGACATGTTCCACTACACCCGCCCCGAGCCTGTAAGTTGAGAAAGAGGGAGAGATCTGGAGGAAACCATCGGCCTCCAACCCCAAGGTCGCCCAACCTGCGAGTCCCTGGACCCCTGAACTAATGACCTTGTTAGATCGGTGTCTGCGCCCAGATCATCCCCTGGAACTTCCCCCTCCTGATGCTTTCCTGGAAGATCGCCCCGGCCCTGGCCACCGGTAACACCATTGTCATGAAGACCGCCGAGCAGACCCCGCTGTCCGCCCTCGTCTTTGCCACCCTCGTTAAGGAGGCCGGCTTCCCCCCTGGCGTCTTCAACCTCATCAACGGCTTCGGCAAGATCGCCGGCGCCGCCCTCTCTGCCCACATGGACGTCGACAAGATTGCCTTCACCGGCTCTACCCTCGTCGGTCGCCAGATCATGAAGGCCGCCGCCAGCTCCAACCTCAAGAAGGTCACCCTCGAGCTCGGCGGTAAGTCCCCCAACATCGTCTTCAACGACGCCGACATCGAGCAGGCCATCTCGTGGGTCAACTTCGGCATCTATTACAACCACGGCCAGTGCTGTTGCGCCGGCACCCGCATCTTCGTCCAGGAGGGCGTCTACGACAAGTTTCTCGCGGCCTTCAAGAAGCGCGCCGAGCAGAACAAGGTCGGCGACCCCTTCCACCCCGAGACCTTCCAGGGCCCCCAGGTCAGCCAGTTGCAGTTCGACCGCATCATGGGCTACATCCAGGCCGGCAAGGAGGAGGGCGCCACCCTTGAGACGGGCGGCGAGAGGCACGGCGACAAGGGCTACTTTATCAAGCCCACCATCTTCAGCAACGTCCGTCCCGACATGAAGATCATGCAGGAGGAGATCTTCGGCCCCGTCTGCGCCATCGCCAAGTTCAAGGACGAGGACGAGGTCATCAAGCTCGGAAACGACACCACGTACGGTCTCGCTGCCGCCGTCCACACCACCGACCTTAACACCGCCATCCGCGTGAGCAACGCCATCAAGGCCGGTACCGTCTGGGTCAACTGTGAGTCCCTCCCCCCCGCTCTGCTTTCGCGGCTTCCGCTCTCTGCAAACTCGACTAACATGTCATCTCTAGGCTACAACATGCTCTCGTACCAGGTTCCCTTTGGCGGTTTCAAGGAGTCCGGAATTGGCAGAGAGCTCGGCGAGGCCGCCCTCGCAAACTACACCCAGAACAAGTCGGTTGCGATCCGTCTGGGCGGTGCTCTGTTCTAAGGGATTCGGCAGGAAAAGGGTAATGAAAAGTGGGACTTATTGGCGCAATGTGTACACGACCTTGATATAACTTTTTCAATACCATGTTGAATGATACCAAATAACGACAACCAACTCGGTTCGCTCACCAGCGAGTGGATAGTGTTGTCTTTTCTCAGTATGGGTGGCGGCTCAACTGTGTCAGCACGGCATTTGTCCCCGCGATCCCTGTGCTGACAAGCATGGGCGGCAGAACGGTGCGCAGGGTCTCAACTTAAATTCGACATCATGCATCGCCTATATCTCACTACCCAATGACACGAAAGGGACCAACGTGTTCATCTTGCACTGACGCGTCTTGGAAGCACAAGACGTCTTGCAACTTCCATGATCCGCCACGCCTTTTTCTTCCATTTTTCTGGGGTGGGAAGGTAGGTAGCCAGGTACAGGCAGGCAGGCAGATAGACATACGGTTGCTTGTTTTCCGACAGTCTTTTTTGCCCCAAAGACTTATCTTTACCCCCCTTCTTATCTACCAAGAGTTGCAAAAGGTTGCCTCCGGAGTGTCCCCCCGCGGAATTCTGGGTAGTGTGGACAGCGACCGTTTTGGTGTATCGTCGAAAGCAGGGAGAATGCTCCGAAATCACCTTATTTGCGTAGGCAGCATCGAACTGAACCGTTGAGTCTGCAGCTTACGAAGAAATGCTGCCGTCAAAGGAGACATTCCATGCCATTCGAATGGGCCCAACGTCGTCATCATCGCCGTTGGCAACAACGTGGGCAAATGAAAGATGGGGTGACTAGACTATATCCACGGCCGACAAAGAACTCCTGTAGGGTTATCTTGAGAGCATTGAAACTATCGCTATGGTCAGTCTCAGTGCCGCTGCTGTGGTAGGGCAGAACGTTTCTCGTAACGCCGGTCGTCTTAAACAAGTCGTCCGTTGCATTGACTCGTCGGCTTGAAAGGACTCGGCCATCAGAGAAAATCAAGGTAAATAGTATCTCTTTCGGCTTCCTTTTCAGGCCTCCAGAACGTTTCAGTAACTAGTTCTTCATGATGTTGCTTTGAGATCCGCGGAAAAGCTCGGATTCGATGATTGCGAATCCTGTACGCGGGAGAAGTTGGGCCTCGGGGACGATGCACCTCGAGTGGGAAGTAGCCGCAGTCTTCGTAGAGTCGATCGCCCCTATACTCTTCAGACCTTACATTTTTGATGGGTACGACTTTGGCTTACCACCAGTCGTCTTGCGCAACTGACTGCGTGATCACAGTCGCCGCATCGTGGCGACCGTCGAAGGAATACCTGACTGGATCTTGACGTGCTGCTCGGTTCCCAAACGCCATCTGATTCCTCTATGTGTCGATGTCCCAGTGGTGTCTGGTAATGAGTTAGATTAGCTTGTTTCGGTGGGTTCCCACAAAGACTTAATATGAGTAGCTCAGACGTTTCCGTGAAGGCTTTCAGCGATGATCTGCTTCGGTGCAGGTTCGAGGAAGCTAGCCAACGAGGGTCTGATTGCATTTCACACAAGAATCATGAAGCTTGTCTGACCAATGATGGTTTCAAGGTAACATCCTCCTTGTATGTTGTACGCTGGCGAGGACTGAAGAATCTGGGATTCCGGGCCTGAATCTCGCGCTCGAATAAAGAGTGCAGAAAGAGCGGCGGTGAAACTAGTCAGAAGGAATGAGAGGAAGAAGCTGGTAGCTGATAGATATTAATTCTCTAAGAAAGGATCGTTGCAAACTTGAGGAGGCGTCTGGTTTCCGATTAGCAAACAGCACTCGAAAATGACATGCCTGCCACCTGGTTATCCCCAAAATCTATACCATATGTTCAAGAGCGAAAGCAATTGAGCTGGATGGTCAGCAAATAAGAAGGGAAAATGCGCATTAATAGATAACAAGTGGTCATGTAGAGAACCCAAATGTGCTGTACTGTACACAACCCCCAGATTGGCGAAATAAGCACTGTGCATCCCTAACCCCACTCACTACCTACCTACGGATACCATTATCGCCAAACGCGCATTAAATTACCCCACGGCGCGCAATGTCCCTTTCAACACCCATCCTCAACCCAACATGTCGTCACATCAGCGCTCGTTCTCCCGCTCCCAGTCCCAGGCCGGGACAAGGGAAAAGAACTACTTTGAGCAGCAGCGTGAAGAGCTCCTCGGCGAGATCGCCATGGTAAGGCTTTCCATCACCCAATGAACAATTAACAAAAGCACACACGGGGACGCTAACAAAGAAAACAAAAACAGAGCTTCGAGCATGTCCTCGCCAACATCAACAAGCTAAACCGCTCGCTCGAGGCCGTCATCACGGTACCAACCCCATCAGCTCGACACAAAGACCCCAGGGAACGCGCGCTAATGGATATTCGCGCTGCAGGTCGGAAATGAATTCTCCTCCGTCGAGGCGCTGTGGTCGCAGTTCGAAAACGTCATGGCCAAGCAGCCTGAGCAGGATAAGGAGGGCGAGGGCGGCGGCGAAGGCGAGGCGAGGAACGAGGAGAGGTCATGATACCCACAACATCACGAATGAATGCGAAACGATAGATTCCTTTTTTATTGAACACCAAACCAGTCCGGCCTACCATTCCCCGCCCCGCGCCGAAGCTCGCTACCACCACACCAGGCGGCCAGCGCTGGACGCGTAGGACCTCTTGGCCGCCTTGGCCTTCTTGGCCGCCTTCGTGCACCGCTTCCTGTCCTTCTGCCCCTCTACGCTATTCGCCAGATCTTCCAATCCAAACATCAGATCTCCAAAGTTGGATTCCTTGAGCGCATTCAACCTCGCCGCGACGTAGAGACATTTGTTACGCGCCGCCGCCAACGGCTCCTCTTCCTCATGCAACTCGCTGCTGAGCCTCGCAAGCTGCGCCTGGAAAACCTCCCAGCGGACTACCATCTTGGCGACGAGCACCCGCTCAGCTTGATTCTTCGCGTCACGGACCCGTTGGAGCGACTCGACCTTACGCTTCAGCATTTCCACCTCGGACGCAACCCTCCGGATCTCTCCTGTCAATACCGTAAGGGACGAAAGCATCTCCACGTTGTGCTTGGGCGAAACGTCCATCCCTACGGCCTCTTCGCCTGACGTCAACCCGTACAGGCAAGCGCTACGACCCTCACTCCCGGTCTTATACCGGCCCGCCATGGTAGTCTGCTGAATCCTCACACACTTCGGCTTCATCTTGATCTGTTGCTCACGCTTGCGCATGGCCGCAAGCTTCGCCGCCTTGCGCGACCACATTTCCGATGATATTTTGATCTCAGCGTTGAGAATTGTCTTCTTGCAGTTGTTCAACTCGCGGATCGAACCCCCCACCTGCTTGGCATCATCGCCGAGACTCTTGGTCTTCTCGCAGAGTTCGGCCAGGGACCGGGCGACATCCCGGTACCGCCTGTCGGCAGTTTCGTACGCGACCTGGGCGACTCCGACATGCCTTCGTAGCAGATCCTGTTTCTTGAGATACTTGGACGGGTGGCAGATCTGCCAGATCGTACTCTTAGTACCGCGCTGGACCATCGCCACGATGAGCCCGTCGGCCACTCTCAGATCCGCATGCGATCCCTCGACAGCGATTCTATCAAGTCCCTCGCGCGCTTTGTTCAACGCAGCCAGAGTACTCTCCAAGCCCTGCATCTGGAGATCGAGGACGGCGACAGATGGGCCGGAGGGAAGGTTGCTCTTGGACGGGACTCGTGTGGTGGGTCGGCTGTCACGGCAACCATCCGTGAGATCACGTCGCGGGAGATCGGCAATGTGAACCCGGCGAGGAGACTCCATGATTCGCAAGGATCGGCCGGTAGTGTTACTGTAAACAAGATGCGGCGGGATGGGATTCTTGGGTTTCTGGGTTCCTGGGTAGATTTCGGAGTGTTGGATTTCTAGCACAGAGACCAGAGTCTGATTCTGCGGAATCCCATCTTAATGAGCACCTTACCGGACCTTTCTCCGATGTACACACTTCGACATTAACTTTTCCTCCCTCACTAGATATGCCGTTTTCGTATGTCGTGCGTGCCTCTCGGTACCACCGCACGTTGAACCACGGCATCGGACCACTCAATAGGCTAACAGGGCTAACAACGGTTGAGCTACTAACGCCTCCCGCAAGGGTTCCCTTGCATTTCACTTTCACTGCTGCGAGCTTAAACACTTCCGGTTTTAATGCTTTTGACAATTCATGTTTCCTATCCCCTCGGAATGCCCTATCAAGACAAAAAAAAAAAAAACCCCCCGGTGCTGCTACAGGAGAGTGTGACTGAAGGGTGGAGGGAAAAGTTTTGGAAAATAAAAGAAAAAATGTGCCCCACGGGGTAAAAAAGTACCCAATGGATGCAGAAACTGCTCAAGGTCTCCTCTGTAACCGGTCCGCTTGCGTGTGTATGTTTGTTTGTGTGTGTTTTGCGTCAAAAAGAAAAGGGTATGGATGAGTCTCGAGACTCCGATGAGAATACAACTTACTTTCCCTCCCAACCCCTTCATTGGTCCTGCCCTTTATATACCAATCCTTCTCTGTCGGAAAGAAGAAAACACTTTCCGCATCCCTGGTGTCAAGGGGAAAAAAAAAGATTTGTCCCTGGTCTAGAGTACATCCAGCCCCAGAGCAGGAGACGCCCCTCGCTAATGGTGGCGCATGCTTTCTCCAGATCGTAATAGTAGCAGGTCGTAACGAGATCATGCAGATAAAACCAAGTCATTCATTACGCCCTCCGCCAGTGCCCAATGCCTGTCCGTCACAGCCCCTCGATCCTCGGCGAGGATCTTACAGGATCTTGCAATTCCTCTTCTTCTTCTTCTTAAGAGCGACGCTGGGGAGGCCTGCGCTGCTCCCGGGAGGACCGCCGGATGTTGACGACGAAACTGCGGCCTGAGCCTCAATGTTTTTCCGGTCGTTGGCCACTACGGTCAGGATGGCCTGCTCAAATATCTCGTCGACACCCGTCATCTCCTTGCTGCTGCACTCCACGTACTGGGCGCCCATCTTGCGTGCAACAGCACGGCCCTGTTCCTGAGTCACTGGAGTGAGGCCTTGTGTCTTGAGCATGTCGATGCACGTCTTCTTGAAGCGGAGGTCGGACTTGAGGCCCACGAGAACCAGAGGAGTGTAGGGGCAGAAGTGGAGGACTTCGGGATACCACTGGCGGCAAGAGAGATTAGCATTAGTGGCAAAGGGGGCCCGAAAAAAAAGGAGGGGCTTGTTATCGGGGGCGTGATTGTGATTGGATTACCTTGTCCATGACGTTTTCTAGCGAATTCGGGCAGTCAATCGCAAAACAGACGAATATCAGGTCGGTCTCGGGGTACGAGAGCGGTCGCAACCGGTCATACTCCTCTTGGCCGGCCGTGTCCCACAGCGCAAGCTCTACGGTCTTACCAGACGGCGGGTGCATCGGGTACGTGATGTAGTTTTCGAAGACAGTGGGGACATATTTCTGTTGATTGTTAGAGTCGGCATTGTTTTGGCTCTTCATTTCGCTTCCGGGGGCGTCGCAATTGGCGCGCGATGCCTCGAGACCTCGGGACGAAAACAATGAAAATAAGTCTCACCTCTGGAAAGTAACCTTGGCTGTAGCTGATGAGCAGACACGTCTTGCCGCATCCGCCGTCGCCGACGACGACAATCTTCTTAGAGTAGGCAGGACCCTCAGTAACGTGGGTTGCTGCGCTCTCGCGCCCTGTGGATGAGCTCATTGTGGTACTGACGGTACCGTCGCTGCTTCTCAGACGCGTGTTGCGGCGAGATGTGGCGGGGCGTCCCAGGCCTTCGTCGTACTTTTCGCTGATGTTCTGGGACGACGAGGAGTTGTGGTATGAGTTGCGGTATTGGTATGAGGACGCCATAGTGCGGCAGACTCAAGACGGGTGAGTATGGTGTGATTTTGGCACAATGACGATAAGGGTCGTTTCGCTGCGCCGTCCCTCGCGCGTGTTTGCGAGATGGGGGAGATGTGTTGATGTATACCGGGGGGGGGGGGGCGCCGGTGCGTGCGCTCGTATGGAAGGGCAAATGAGGTTGTTGTTGTTGGGGAGACTTTAGTGGTTTGTGCTTTTATGCGATATTGCTCCCCCCGTGTAAGTAGGTAGATGCTGGTGTTTATTGTTTCGCGATGGGTCGATGGGGATGCTGGTGCTGATATTGGGCGCCTCTCCTCGACCAAGAGTAAGCAAATTCCTGACTTCTTAAAAAGCTACCGCTTTCAGTCGGATGCCGTTGGGATACGGTTTGGGGTTTGGGAGAGGCACGCGAGGCGGTTGAGAGGCGTTGCGGCGGTTTTGAATGGAGGAATGTTGGAGAAGAGCTTGGTCTGGCTTGGGAGTGTGTATTGTATGGGGGTGGGTTTGTGTGGTGAGGGTGGATGGGCGGGTTGTGCTGTGTTCTTGAGGAGAAGGGACGGGAGCAAGGAAGACCAAGTGTAAACAAGTCGACGGGGCAACCAGCCACTTCTTGCTAGGGTGATGACGGCAGGCGCCAGAGCAGCAGGGGGAGCCACAGCGACAACGCAAAACCGGGGCGCGCTAACGCGGATCAACTGCACCCCTGGCGGCCGGCCTGGCTCTCTCCCTCCCCCCCCTGCCGTCCGAAAACAGGAAGCTGAGGGTTTTTCCGGTACCTAGCCCCTCGCTTCCGGGACGCCGAGTGGGATGATGTGGCCCGAGCTCCACTGGTGCCTCCTTCAAAACCGGCGCGTGAATTTTTCGTTCTTGGATATTTCGAACGAACGCGTCAACCTTCAATCGAAGGAGCGCTTTTCCATTCCGCCACGAGCAAGATCCAGAAGCGAAGAAAATAACAAACACGCACAAGGTATTGTGTGGTTGTGATTCCAGGGGGACCACCTAGACGCAGAGACACGGACACACCGGTACGACGCAAGCAGGACCTCATTCCCTCAAGAGTTCGGATCTGCCTCAGCTGCTCCCTGCTCGCCACCATGGACCCCAACGGCGCGACCGAGAGCAAGTACGTAACTCTAGTCTCTAGTGATGGCTACGAGTTTGTTGTCTTGCGCGAGGCTGCCTTGATCAGCCCGGCCATCAAGGGAATGTTGGACACGAGGAACAACTTCCGCGAGGCCGTGCTGGGCCGTTGCGTCTTTGAGGAAATCAGGTAAGCTCCACGTTCTTTCGCCCGTTCTCACATTCACTGGCTGGTTGCTATGATGAACCAGAATTATTTCGCTGTGTTTTTACTGACAGACCGCCGCTGCAACGGCTGGTCTGCTTGATTGCCCAACTACACTTGATCTGAAACAAGCAACATTTTCTTCTTGCCATCCTCTCTGTCTCTTTCTACCCAGCCACCCCTCCCTCTATTTCAATTCCCAACGTTCTGGAAGCATCTGACCGTTCTCCCTCGGCAGTGGCGTTGTACTCGAAAAAGTATGCGAGTACTTCCAATACTGGTACCGCTACCGGGAGCGAGAGGATGTCCCTGACATGGACATTCCGGTCGAGCTGTGTCTGGAACTGCTGGTCGCAGCCGACTACCTGGGTCTGGACAGTAAGACAACTCCCCAGCCTCCCTCTCTGCCCCAGAGTGACGGGGTTTGTCTCTGGCACGAGGCATTTCTGACATGTCCTCCTCCCAGAGCAAAACACCGGCACCATCTGATGGCGATGAGCACATGATTCTTTGGCTTTATTGTTATTTTATGACGGAGTTTGGGTGTTTTGAGCATCATGGCCTGGTTGATCGGGCGAGATACCATTGCTCTTCATGACGAAATGCCATGCCCCAAGCAGGCATGATTCTTGCTCGTTTCTGTTTGTTTCTCCTCTCCCTTTGCCTAGGTGATTCATCCACCATCAATTTCCCCCACTGAATTTAATCGAAACAAAAACACCCCCCCATCTTAGCATATGCGTTCCTCTCTTTCACTCATCCGTGGGTTGAACGTCTATTAAAGATGGAAGATTGACTCTATTCCACTCACTCTGCTCGACTCAACTTTCTACCATTGAGATCTACGCTTTTTCTGTTGGGATACATGCATACACTCTAGACTATCTTGGGTACATGATAAATACAACGTTAGCCTGTTGGCCACATCAATGCTCCCGGATATTGAATGCTGCTGCTGTGATGTGTTACCTGTATCTGAGGAATGATTGCTTGCATCTCAACAAGAGTAAACAAGGGCCCAGTCGGGCTTAAAAGAGTCGGAACGAGGTCCATCCATCACCTACAGTCCACGTAAAATCAATGCCAACCTCTGCCTCGACCTCCGCCGCCCCTTCCCCTCCCCCAGGCCCCCCCGTCCACCTCCCCGATGGAACCCTCTACCGCCGCCCCGGTGTCCCCTAAACTCCCCGGCCGGCGGTCCCCGGGCCCTCCTCTCCATCCTCTCCTCGTCGCCGGCATCCCAGAGGTTCTCAAGCCCCAGCATGGCGCAGAACGCCGCCGTCTGTGGGCTCGTGTACTCGAACGGCTGGTGCGGCACCGATTCGGGCTCGCCTTCGGCGTGCGGCGGCGCCGTGACCGCAAAGTTGAGCGGCACATCCAGCCCGCCGTCCTTGCCCGCGATGACGTGCTCCTCGACCCACCGGCGCTCCGCGTCTATGAGCGGCGCGTAGTGCTCCTCGCCAAGGTCCAGGCTCGGCTGAGCCGACGGGTCGCCGATCGTCAGGGACGAGTGGAAGACGCGCGTGATGGCCAGCCACTCCGGGTCGTACTGCAGGCGGAAGGGCCGCGTCGGCGACGGCCGGCTCGCGGGCGGAACGTTGTGCGGGCGGACCTCGAGGAGCTGGAGGAAGTGGCGGCGGGGCAGGCACTTATCGAGCGCGAGGAAGTTGACCTGCTTGTTTGTGATCGTCGGGGGTACGGGCTGGCCTGGAGTCCTCTTGGGCTGCGGCGGGGGACGCGTGAACGAGGCCGGGAGTTGGGCCCGGAGCTCCTCAGGGACGGAGGTCTTGGCGGTGGATTCTTCTTTGCTTGTTGTCTTTTCAGAAATGGCAGTCTGGCCGTTCCTGTTCTCGCCCTCGTCATCATCATCATCGTCGAGACCAATCTCGTCTGGGTTCGCAGATGCTGCCGGAGCAGGAGCATCCGTGACCTCCTCATCGCCGTCCAGGTCAATTTCGTCGGGATTATCGGGCGCAACCACCGGCTCGCGTGCCGGAGGAGCTGGTGCTGCGGCCGCAGTCTGAGCTGGAGGAGCCTCGTCCTTGGTCGTGGTAGCCGCCGCAGACTCGTCCTTGTAAATCTTCAAGGCGGCGAACTTGCAGTGCAGATGCGCCGAGAACCAGTACGGCGGCCGCAGGCGGTCGCATACGTACTCGGCGGCGACGTTGCCCAGCGTGCCATCCTTGGACTCCCTTTCGAAGTCGGGCTTCATCCTCCACAGCGCCTTCTCGTCGCCCCACCTCTCGATGGCGCGCGGCCAGTCGTGGCTGATGCCGACGTCGACCTGCTCCCTCAGCAGCAGCAGCTTTCGCACATCCACCTCGCGGACGTGGTAGAAACTCTTGATCTCGTCGGGCCCCATGGGCAGCCGCTCGTGGTGGGCCTTGCGGTAGTCGAAGCCCTTCCAGATGCCGCTCATGCCGGCGATGCGCAGCGGGCCCAGGCGCAGCACGTTGGCGGCGCCGAGGTAGTAGATGTTGGGCGCGGCCCAGCCTCCGTAGAACAGCTCCCACATGTGGCTCGCCGCCTCGTGGTTGCCACCGGCGAAGACGGTTAGGTAGGGCGCCGTGCGGTGTCCAGCATAGTACTCCCAGAAGTCGCCCAGCTCGCGGTATTTGGCAGGGACGGACATGACGGTAAGATCGGCGGCGTTACGGGCGGCTTGGAAGTCGCCGCCGATGATGAGCAAGTCGACGCCGTCCCAGCCGCGCGCCTCGCAGGAGGCCGCGACGGCGGCGTATATAGCGTTAAGGGTGCCATGGCCCTGACAGAACGTTAGTCAATGAAATCAATGTGAATTCGTTGGTGGGCGTCTTGAAACTCACGCAGCCCTCGACAGCAATGCGAATACCGTTGGTCTCGAATGTTTGCGTGGCCATTTCGCCGGTGATCGCTGGGGTCTGTCCTGTTGTTGTAAGGCGGAGGTTGAGTGAGGTTACAATTGCGCCCGCGAAATTTTCAGGGCAGAATCGGGAGGCGTGTGAGATGCCGCCTACGTGAGCTTGTGAGCCACCAAATGAACTTGAAAAACACTAGACAATGCTGAAAACAAACACAGAATTTGGGTTTGAATTTTCTATTGGCGTAAGACTCTGTTCATGGGGGTCTTAAAGTTCTTTGTTTTTGGATTCTGAGATTCTGTCCATGGCCGGGTACAGGTTCAACAACGCGCTCCCTCGTCCGAACCATTACCCACCCTTAATGAAGACTAAGCGGTATGAGAGAAACTATTGAGAAGAGCTGTTATCTATCTTCGGGCGCTACAGTTGCTCGTAAAACCCAAGAAGCTTCTTCACACCGACTTCCCACATCATATCGTTCTGCAAGTGGTGTCCGGCCCCCGGTACCCATGCGAGCCTCACCCCACTGCCCTTGTCATCGTTGCCGCCCTCACCACTTAGGGACTTGATCTCGTCGACCTTTTCATCCAGCTTCTTATTCCCCACGAGCTCCGCAAATGCCTTCCGGTAGAAAGCAGCCAATTTCAACATGACGCCGTGCGTCATCATCTTGTCTTGAGTGCCGGCCATAACCATGATGCGCTCACCGCTGCCCCAGCCGCCAATCGAGTTGACGATACTGGCAGCCGTGGTAAAGGGCCTCATCATGCTGATGGGCCAAAGGAAGGACTCGTAACGGTTCACGTGCTTCTGGAACTTGAGGACGGCAGAATCCGGCATCTGGTCGCCAAAGAAGGCTTGCTTGACCAAGAAGGGGTGGGAGAGAGGCGAGTTGGGATGCCAGCCGTGGAATAACATGCGAATAGCGAACCAAGGGTCAAACATGGCCCAGTTGGCATATACCCCATACCTAGAGAAGTGTCAGTTTGGAGGATTGCGGCCTCGCTCATCTGCGTGATGCTTACGATCCGAAGCCCGGTACCGCTCCAAGCAGCGCAAGGCCTCTCACATGGGCTTGCTTCGCAGAGAGAATGCCCTGGGCCAACCCGCCGCCGCTCGAGTGTCCCACGAGCAAGATCTCGCTCCCCTGGCGCTCCTGAACCCATTTGATAGCCGCAATCGCATCGTCGGACAGGTTCTGCCTGGTGGTCAAGTACACCATCCTCATGTACGACGGGTGCCAGCTGTTGCCATGTCCTCTCAGAGAGACGGCGTAGCAAGGGATGCCGTGCTTGGCAAAGTACTGCATGTACTCCGTCCACACCCACGCGCTGCCCATGCCGCCATGGATGAAGAAGATGGGCGTTTTTGTCGTCGTCGGGTTGGCGCCCTGGTTGGACAGCACTTCAATCTTACCCGACGGCGTCTCTACCCAGTGTCGGGTGAGGCCCTCCGGGGCGGCGGATGGTTCACCAGCGGGCGCCGTCCAGTAGAGCCACTGGTAAGTCAGCTTGAAGTCGAACAAGCCCATGTCCGAGGCTCTGATTGAATCAATCGTTGTAACCCGCGAAAAAGGGGGTCAAGACGTCGTGTGTTACCAGTAAGAATTATTTGAGAGCATCAACGGAGGCGCACTTGCGGCCAGGGAGCTTCGCGCCCTTTTAAGAAAATGTCCCAAAAGCCGGGCCTCTGAGAGACAGCAACACTAGGAGGTGTCATGTCACGTGTAAGCCACAAGCTGAAAAGAGAGGCATCGTGGAGGCGATGCGGTGGGTTTCTCCCGAGACGCTTTCGACTGTAGACTCAATCGCGGGAATTTTAGGGACGGCACGGCCACCTGGTCCATGTCGCGGCGGCGCCCCCATCGTCGCAATTGGACAATCGTGGCACTTGTGGCTGATAAGGTTGCACTACATAGGTTGCTACCCATACGAGCTGAGGAGGTGTGAGCTATTGTTAGTGGACGAAGCGACGCCGAAAGACGGAAAGACGAGGGTGTCGGCGATATTTCGCTACACTTGACCTCCACGATTATGCTATCCGTTTTCGCAGAGCCGGAGACCAACACCAGGTAACGTGGCGAGCGCATGTCGAGCATAGCTTAGTGCAACATGATGATATGCCGTCAGTAAGGTACCGCCTTGGCTACGTATCTCGAATGTTCAGACAGGAAGCAGCCAAGAAGATGCCGGTCGAATTTCCTGGAAATCGGCAGTAAACCCTCAAGCTTACCTGGGTACTAGGTAGGCAAGTCGGTAGGTGGGTAGGTACCGACATCCTTAGTACCTAGGTAGGTAGGGAAAACTCACAGTGATTCCAGACTTGGGCCCTAGCTGTATTCGTACCTTGCAGCGCAACCCGATGATTTTCCGACAGCCTCACACCTACTGTACCTAGTCAGCCTCCAGGTGGTGCACTGTGTACTGTGCCCGCCTAAAAATTATCAAAGTCACTCCGGGACCCAGTAGAAACCCAAAGGAGAAGAGAGCCTCGCGATCGCAGCCTCGAACCGCGCAAACTCCATCTTCCTCCCCCAATCCACACCACACATTACATGGGCTGTTTCTCTCCCTCGAATCGCCCACCATGAGCGTATGTTTCATCTCCCTCGAGTCCCCCATCCCTCGTTCATCCCGATAGAAGCTGACAATTGACGTGCTCTCGCAGTTCGTGCCCATTAACCCGCGGCCTATGCTGCAAGACCTGTACGTTTCCTCTCCTGGTGTCAGGGCATCACCGCCCCGAACCAAAACTCCCCCATTATCACCACCTCCATCGCGGCGGACCTACGTACACACTTGTTAACCACTTCCCCTCTTCTCAGCGTCAACCAGGACATCGTCGTCAGACTCAAGTGGGGCGAGACCGAGTACAAGGGCAAGCTGGTCAGCATCGACAGCTACATGAACATCCAACTCAGCGGCGCCGAGGAGTACATCGACCAGAAGCTGACAGGAGCTCTCGGCCAAGTCTTGATCCGGTACGGCGACATATACATAACCCCCAATTGCGGTTGTTCTTTTGCCAAATTGGAACAACTAGCTGACGCGCTATAGGTGCAACAACGTCCTCTGGATCCGCGGCGCAAAACAGGGCGAGAACGACGTCAAGATGGAGGGTTGAGCCGCGACGCCTGAACGAACGAGCGAAAGCATCAACGCAGCCTAGCCTGGGCCTCATTCGCATAGGCTCACGCGCACAGCCACCCACCCACACACACGCACATACCCGCTTGTACTATGGTTATCAGGAAAATGAAGAGGGCCGAGAGGAGAATACGATTTTCACGATGACATCTTGGAGAGGAGGGGAGCATGGGCAACAAATCAACAAGTACACACAAGCAAAGGACCGCATAGAAAAAGAGCCCGGCGACGATGGATTCGCAGTTCCAGTTCCCGGTTGAAATTACCCACCCACTCACCCAAACGCATCCCCAGGTCGCGAAGGAAAATCACATGTGTCTCCCCTCCGCGGCAAAACCATATAGCGAGAAAATGAGGCGCAACATGTCGGGCGCTCTTCAGTGTCACCCACCACCATTTTCTTCTTCCTTTGACTGATGCTTACATGAGACAAGCAACCTTGCGACTGCTGCAGAGATCCGATGACGCCACCTTGATGCGCTGTGTTTCGCTCACCCACGCGTATGCCTCGACGAGCCACTCGTACCACACGCGCGAATCGTCCGTCTGTCGCCACATGGTGACCTCCAGCTCCGTGTCGGCAGGGTAGTAGATAGGTTGCTATAAAATGTCCAGAATTAGCCAACTCATAGACACCATGCATGTTTCGCGAGTCCCCAACTAGAACACGAACGAGAGGGGGCTTACCTTGATGGGGAAGAAGATGGGGAACCACGAAATCATGTCCTTGCTTTTACGGTCGATCAACTCAGGGTGCGTGCTGATTTCCACCTTTTCCTTGCCGCCCGTCTGCGGGGAGTAGAGGACCGACTCGAAGTAGCCGGCCAGGCCGTGGATGACGCCGCGCGTACGGCAGACGAATGTGAGGTGACAGAAGCGCGAGTTATGGTCGTTGGCGCCGACGGCGCCGCCCATGCTCCCGCCGCCGCCGCCCATGACGCCGCCCGCGCGCCTCGTCTCGATTTGCCTCAGGGTCGCCTCGGGCACCGGGTGAGAGAACTCCCACGCCTGCTGGAAGCGCGGGTGGTCCGGCACGCGGACGGCGGCGAAGTCGAGCGCGAAGAGGCGTACGACCCAGGGCGTGTCGAAGGCATTGGGCTCCGTCGGTACCCTGGTGAGGAGGTCGGCATGGATGCG
The DNA here is from genome assembly GCA_003386485.1 of Colletotrichum lentis. Taxonomy (NCBI): domain Eukaryota; kingdom Fungi; phylum Ascomycota; class Sordariomycetes; order Glomerellales; family Glomerellaceae; genus Colletotrichum; species Colletotrichum lentis. Next base: position 2,360,952 of record NWBT01000050.1, read on the forward strand.
CGGCGTCGCGATGGGGCTCATGTGTGCCGTGTACGACTCAGGGATCGAGATGCCGCCCGGCGCTAGCACGTGTTGAACACCGTCCAGGCACTCGGGGGAGAGCTCGTTGTCGGCGAAGGAGCCGAGAAGCTCCGACACCAGGATATCGACCTTGCCGTAGACGGGGTTGTCGTCAGGCGTGCCCGAGACGAGGGGGCCCTTCCACGAGCGCATGTCCGTCTTGACCACCGTAACCTTGCCGCCCCAGATCATCTCGTTTTGTCTCAAGAGGTAGACGTAGGCGTTGGGGTTTTTCTCCACGGCCCAGACCTGGACGGGAACTCCCGTCGCCTCGCTGGCCTTGAGCGCTCTTGTCACGAGGGGACCACGGCCAGAGCCGACGACTGCGATGACGACGGCGCCGTTCGCCGAAGAGGTGGCCCTGCCCAACTGGTGCCACTCGGCCAGCGCTTCCGTGCAAGCGGCTTCGTACTGGTTGTACTTGACCGGGTCGCCCTCAAAAACCTCGTACGTCGCCGACTCGAGGTTGTCCGACAGAGGCTGCAGGGGAGACTGGAGCCAGTCCTGGAAGCTGGTGAGCGTGGTCTGCTCCAGGTACGACAGCGGGCGCTGCTGCATCTCGAGCCACTTGAGATAGACAACGTAAGTGCGGAAAGACTTGAGGGAGTCGGTCGTCAGCTGGGCGGACGAATCGCCCAGGGGAGGGAAGTCCGCGGCCGTTGGGACCTGGTTTGCTAAGCTGACGGCCTGGAGCTGAGCCTCGGCCGTCAGGGAGGCGGGGTCAGGACCGACGTCGCTGAGCAGCAGCCAAGGGGCGTTCTTCAGGCGCATGTAGTTGAAGATCATGTCCTGGTGGGCTCTGGGGAGGGCAGAGTGGCCAGCCTTGTTCTTCTGGAAGGCGTTTCCACTGACAGACAGGAAGTGCAGGGGCTCAGCGAACCACTTCTCCTGGAGCGCCTTCTCGGGCAGAGCCCTGGGGATTCGAATGGCTGTTGGAGTCAGTATCGGCATTCACCGAGTGGGATGGAGAAAGGGAGAGAAAGAGAGGGAAGGGGGGAGAGAGAGAGAGAGAGAGAGAGAGAGAAGAGAGCTCTTACCAACAAAGAGACGCATGTTGTATTCACAAATGGTGCGGACCGAGTGCCAAGAGTCCCAGGCGCTGTAAATGTCAATCTCCCTGCTCCCTTCAGAGTGAGGCTCCTCAGACAAGGTCGACAAGAGCTCAACTGTCTCTTCGAGACCGGGCTCGCGGTACATGGGAACGTGGATGATGAAGGTGAGACGCGAAGCAATGTTCATGGCCTCCAGCACCGCGCGGCCGTACTGGGCGATGCCCTGGTTTCCGCCATTCTTGGAGGCGTCTCTCCTCGGGCCAGGGACGATGATGCTCCGGACTCCGCAGAAGTTGGCATAGGCAATCTCGAGGTTGAGAACCTGCCTCGAGACACTGGCGATGACGGGGTCGGTCGAGGCCAGGTCAATCCAGGGGCTGGCGTAGGCGATGTAAGTGGTGACTGCGTGACTGGGGAAGAGAGAGGTGTCTTTGGGGGTCAGAGGAGGGACAACAGCATCCGCCAAAGAGACGGCATTCTGCTTCGCCTTTGCAAGGTGCTGGGAGACGAGGTCCTTCACACGAGCATGGAAGTGCTTGTTGGTGATGGGTGCTGTCACGAAGTTGACCTGATGGTGGGGGTTGGTTGTTCAGTGAGAGGAGGGGGGGTAACTCGGGAGGGCACGACCTCACTTACACCGGCATTCAGAAGCTGGCCGTACTGGAGGTCGTCCAGGGGCTGGTCCCTGTCGGAGTCGTGCTGGCCGATGCTGAAAATAGGCCTGATCTGGTTGAAGTTACTGCCGTCCATAGTGGTGGACTTGGACTCGATGCGCGCCGCCTGGTGCGAGAGAGAGGTGGGATTGATTGCGTTTGTGAGCGGTGGTGGTGTCGTCAATGCTTGGCGCACAAATCACAACGAGGGGGTGGTTGTTGTGTAAAAAGCAGCAGCTTAGAAACCTGGTGCTTTCAGCAACAAGGCAGGACCGGGAGGGATATGACGGACAGGATGAGGATGTGGTCAGCAGTTCATGCTTGAACGGTTGGCCTGAATCTTGGGGGGATTTCGAAGTTTGTGTTTTCAAAACAAGGGACAAGAAAAAAGACGCCCACTTCTCTCACTCAAGCGCGGGATGGATGTTGTGCGATCTGAGAAGTCAGGCTGTTGGCGCCCACCGCAAAAGGCAAAAATGCACCTGATTTTGTGAGTTGCGACGCCATGTCATTGGCTGCATCCCCATCGTATAGTGGACTTGGCGAGCCTCTGGACCCTGGAAGAGAGAGAAGAGCGAGGAGGGGAAACAGTGCCCGCTGTCACTGAAGGGTACCCTGCAGCCACTGGTGTTGTTTGGCGCTGTTGGGTGCAAGCATGAGCATTGTGTCTGCCTGTTGTCTCTTGGGGAGTTGTGTTGAGCCTCGATTGAGTCTTTGTAGTGTAATCCAAAATCTTTTTCTAGTCTCTATATGCTTTGAAGAGTCGTCAAGGTTTCATCCAGCCACCCCTTCAGTCTCAATCTTCAAAGACATTTGCAAAGTCTCTCTAACAGTGCGATGGCGTCCTGGTACCGTAAAGCAGTACGTACCCTGCATGGCCGCCACGCCTTATCTTATCATCCCACCATCCCATTGGCCCGTGCTGAACCCGCCCAAATTTTTCCCGCGCGACATCAAAAAGTTTCCCAGCAGCCTTGCCTCGCCTCGCTTGGAATCGAATCGCCCCCCCCGAGTTTTGCTGTTGTTCGTCGTCGTTGCTGTCGAATCCCCGGGCTAAGTTGCAAAAGCTTCAGGCAAACTTTCTTCGTCTATTCAGCCCGCCTTCTATTACCCACCCCACCTTTCAACTTTGCGACGAAAACGACCCCCCCCCCCACGACAATGGCCGACGCCGATCCCAAGGGTTTCAAGCGCTCCAGCGCTGACAGAGACGGGAGCTTGAGGAAGAGGGCCAAGAAGGAGGAGGAGGCAGACTCGGAAGAGCCCAAGTACAACCCATACCTGGCACACATGAAGGAGGAAAATGGCGTCAAGGCCGAGGACGGTGTGATCGATGCGAGCTCGCCCTTTGCCGGTTTCAAGCCGCGCGCGACCACGGCCAAGCAAGCCGAGAAGGTCGAAGACCTCGACATCAACGCCTTCACCGGCCGGCCTCATTCGCAAAAGTACTTCCAGATTATGCAGTCGCGCCGCGATCTGCCCGTACAGAAGCAAAGGTACGTTGGTGTGCTTGCATTTCGCGCCTCTCTTCTTTTCCCCCTTAGAGGCTCCTGGCTTTGCTGACACCCGCCGTGATAGACAAGAGTTCCTCGACAAGTACCACTCCACCCAGATCCTCGTCTTCGTTGGTGAGACAGGTTCCGGAAAGACGACCCAGATCCCCCAATATGTCGTCTACGACGAGCTCCCCCAGCTCAACCGCAAGATGATCGCCTGTACCCAGCCCCGTCGTGTCGCCGCCATGTCCGTTGCCCAGCGTGTTGCCGATGAGATGGACGTCGAGCTCGGCGAGGAGGTCGGATACAGCATCCGTTTCGAGGACAGGACAGGCCCCAACACAATCCTGAAGTACATGACGGACGGTATGCTTCTTCGAGAAGCCATCCACGACCATGAGATGTCGCGCTACAGCTGCATCATTCTCGACGAGGCCCACGAGCGCACCCTCGCCACCGATATCCTCATGGCCCTGCTCAAGCAGATCGCCGCCCGCCGCCCCGACCTCAAGATCATTGTCATGTCCGCCACTCTCGATGCGCAAAAGTTCCAGCGCTACTTCAACGACGCGCCCCTTCTCGCCGTCCCCGGTCGTACGCATCCCGTCGAAATCTTCTATACCCCCGAGCCGGAGCGAGACTACGTTGAGGCGGCCATCAGGACGGTGCTGCAGATCCATGCCTCCGAGGGCGAGGGCGACATCCTTCTCTTCCTGACGGGTGAGGAGGAGATTGAGGACGCGTGCAGGAAAATCAACCTAGAGGCCGACGAGATGACGAGGGAAATCGACGCCGGTCCGCTGGCCGTCTACCCGCTGTACGGCACGCTGCCGCCGCACCAGCAGCAAAAGATTTTCGACAAGCCCCCGGCCCCTTACAAGAAGGGCGGCCGACCCGGTCGCAAGGTCATTGTGGCGACCAACATTGCCGAGACGTCGCTGACGATCGATGGTATCGTTTACGTCGTCGACCCCGGCTTCAGCAAGCAGAAGATCTACAACCCCCGCATCCGTGTCGAGTCGCTCCTGGTGTCGCCCATCTCCAAGGCCTCGGCCCAACAGCGTGCCGGTCGTGCCGGTCGTACAAAGCCCGGAAAGTGCTTCCGTCTGTACACGGAAAATGCCTTCAAGAAGGAGCTCATCGAGCAGACGCACCCCGAGATCCTGCGGTCCAACCTCGCCAACACGGTGCTGGAGCTGAAGAAGCTCGGCGTCGAGGACCTTGTCCACTTCGATCTCATGGACCCCCCGGCCCCCGAGACCATGATGCGCGCGCTCGAGGAGCTTAACTACCTCGCCTGCCTCGACGACGATGGTGAGCTGACGACGCTCGGCAGCCTGGCGTCCGAGTTCCCCCTCGACCCGGCCCTGGCTGTCATGCTCATCTCGTCGCCCGAGTTCTATTGCTCCAACGAGATCCTCTCCATCACGTCGCTCCTGTCCATCCCCCAGATCTGGGTCCGTCCGGCGGCGCAGCGCAAGCGCGCCGACGAGATGAAGGCGCAGTTCTCCCACCCCGAGGGTGACCACCTCACGCTCCTTAATGCCTACCACGCCTTCAAGGGCACGGCCAGCCAGCCCGGCGTGGACCCCAAGAAGTGGTGCCACGAGCACTTCTTGTCGTTCCGCCACCTCAGCAGCGCCGACAACGTCCGCGCCCAGCTGAAGCGCATTATGGAGACGCACGGCCTCGAGCTCGTCTCGACGCCCTTTGAGGACAAGAACTACTACACAAACATCCGCCGCGCCCTCCTCTCGGGTTTCTTCATGCAGGTCGCCATGAAGGAGAGCTCCGGCAAGGTGTACCGGACCATCAAGGACGACCAGGCCGTCATGATGCACCCGTCGACGGTGCTCAAGACGGACTACGAGTGGGTGCTCTACAATGAGTTCGTCCTGACCTCGAAGCAGTATATCCGTACCTGCACCGGAATCAGGCCAGAATGGCTGTTGGTAAGTCGTCCGGATCCTTCCCCCTTCCCTGTTGTTATCTTGGTTCATGGCCCACTCTATGTCTGAAATCGCAAAGATTCACCTCACGATTTCCCCCTCCTCCCCTCCCTCTTCTCAAACTCCCTTGTCTCGGCATCCTTCGGCACTTACCTCGTTCTACCCACCGCCTCGGACGCCCCCTTCTTGGCTAACACGAGAAACGCAGGAAATTGCTCCGGTCTACTACGACCTTGACTCTTTCGAGAAGGGCGATGTCAAGACGGCCCTTATGCGGGCCGCCGACAAGAAGCGCCGCAAGGAGGCCATGAAGAATGGCCGGTGAGCGGTGCGCACGCACGCGCGTACGCCCGCCCGCCTGCAATCTCCATCACCCACGAGAGAGAAAGAGAAAAGTGCAGTTCGATACCCACTCCTATGATTTTTCAAATCGGTCCCTCAGCAGCAGGAGCAACGAAGTGCCAAAGCTAGAGCCAGGATGGACCCGCGCGGGTGACCAGAAGGGCGAAAACCATGGCCACGACGACAAAATGGAGGGGAAGGGGAATCGAAACGATGGAAGAAAAGAAACCTCGCGATCGCGGGGTTCCTACGAGGGTTGCCTCCATCGCCGGGCAAGGGGGACCGCTTGGACTGTTCTAGGCCAGTCCCCCTCCTCATTAAAGTAGTTGAAGGGAGATTTTCTCCCTCTGGCAACGGATATCAAAAAAAAAATTTCCCCTCTTTTTTTCCCCCCGCCCTTCGATAAAACGTTTGCTCAAGCGCCTAGGCGGGGCACACACAATAACATCGAAGCGGGTAACCGGGACTTGTTTAGAAGAGAAGGCTCTCTTCAACGGTCGTCAACCCGAATAGCATCAGACAAATAAAGGGGGG
>NWBT01000050.1:2367532-2404134 GCA_003386485.1 Colletotrichum lentis
GGGGGGGCGAGGGGCGGATATCGGGTCTGTTTCCTCTCTTCGTTTCTTTGTCTGCCCCTCCCCTCCTCCCCCCCTCTCTCCCACTGCAGCAAGCGGGCGCATGCTGAAAATGCATGCGTGATTGTGATTGTGATTGTGATTGTGATCGTGATCTTGATCCCCGTCCCCCGTCGGGCCCACGCAATGGCTCGGCGGCATGCTGGTGCGGGCGTGCCCGTGAATCAAGGGATGCCATTCACGGCTCAATTCGCATTGCAACAATGCCCGCACGGGCGCGGGCGGGGAGGAAGTGGATAATTAGAGACGCAGGAAGCTCAATCCGGAAAGCGGGCTTTTGCCCAAGAGTCAAGACATATACTAGGTGCTGCTGTGGCGCTGCTCGGGGCGGTTCTCCTATCGTCCGCATCCTTACAGTCCTAGTTCCTCCGCCTCCGCTCTGTCATGCTCCTTCGGCGAGGGGGCGAGGTGACTGGCGCCGGTGGCTGCTGGTGGTTTTTCCTCAAACGATGCCCGGCTGGACGCTGCCGATGGCTAACACGAGAAGAAGAAAAAAGAATGTTAGTTTGGGACAAAAGTTCCTAGGACGCTGGTTAGGTAATGGAAGAGACTCGATGGCCACGCCCGGGTGGGAACACCGAGCTCAGGTGTCTTGCGGTAGGCCCATGTCGGTTATCCCGGGCATGTTGTGTGCGCGTAGGATGCGGTATGTGGTATGTGGTAGGTAGTGTGTGTTGTGTTCCCCAAACTGTGGCCGGCGTCCGGTGACGGGCGGCAGAAGGGGGGACGGGAGACGCCACGGAAGGGATGGGGTGTGACTGTACGGGCTTGTACCGTTCCCGCCCCCGGGAAACTATAACGGGCTCTCACCTTTTCCCGAACCCAGCCCGCACGTGCCGCACGTGAGGCCGCGGTGGCTCCCGCTCGGAAGCAGCGCTCTCCGGGGGGTCGGTACAGTACAGTAGGGTACGATACAGATACAGATACAGAATGGTGGCAATCGACCCCGGGTTGCTAAAATGTCATGTGGTCAAGTTAGGGTGTTTTTTGGTGTCAATGATGCGAAGTGGTACTTTCCCCTCTATCCAACGATTTGCGCTTAACATATGCATTCTCTATCAAATTCCCATTTATGAGGGCGGGGTTTTTTTTTTTTTTTGTCACCCACTTGGGCGCGTGGCAGCGCAATAAGAAACATACCTACCTAGGTATGCCAAGGTGGCGGTCTGATTGCAGCGAACTAACGTAATAGTAGGTAGCATCTGGGTGATGAGCGTCTGCACAGCAGCGGCAGCAGCCGGTGGCAAGTGGAGGCCTGGACTGTCCGTCTGTCTGGTGTACAAGTGTCAAAGGCAAAGTGTAACGGAGAAAAAAAGTGCGTGGCGACATTCTGCCTCTGCCTGTCCATCCGCGGGGAAGTAACCTCCGCACACAAACATTAAAAATAAAAAGGCCACCATCAAGGCAAGGCAAATGGTGTCATAGGAAGCGCGCCGGGTAGCGGCAGGGTCGTCGACAGGCATGAGGGAGGCATAGCGCGGTGCAGCAGCAACTGCCAGCAAGTGACGAGACGCCGCCGTGTAAGCGTCGATATCATTCAAGCCAATCCGAGCCGGCTCCAGCTCAACTCGCTTCCACCGACCGCACACACTCCCGCATCCCCCGCCTGCTGCTCAATGGTCAGGACCAAGAACCTAGTCTTGGTGGTGACACCCGCATACAAAAACAATGAGCAGAATCGTGGTGGTCCTCGATTGTGATGCTGGTGTTGCCGNCCCCCCCCCCCCCCCGAAAGGAAAAAAAAAAAGCGAGCATCGAGGGAAGCCAAGGGTGGCGAGAGGGCCAACCATCCATCGGCCGGGGCTGTCAGACGTCAAGGTCGTCTGAATCGCACATGAGCGGGAGGATCACCGATGCAAGCTTCAGAAGAAGGAGAATAAGAAGAAAGAGAGCAACGAACGAAGGCGTCCATTGCCATGCTCCACCCGAGTTCCGCGGTGGCGTGTGTACAGTAGTGCATGGCCCCAAGTTGAAGGGTCCAGACCGGTTCGAACCTGATCCCCGGCTGCCTCCAAATGGTGATCCCCCTTTCCATCTTTTCCTGATTGTGTCCTGAATTTGGACCCCTATGAGGGGGGTGTAAAGGAGCTTGGAATAAGTCCCCGACAGGACTTTAAAGAGGAGGCTAGGGCCGGTTTGAGCTTGGCGGCAATGCAACAACAAGCAAGCAGCAAAAGGGACTATGGCGGATGAAGGAAGGGGGTCGTTGCGAGCCTCGATACGATGCCCTCCTCCCCTTGTTCAACACTTATTGGCCGTCTGCCACCTCCTTACGACCCCATGGCATGCGCAATTCGCCCGCGCGTGTGTGCAAGAGGGAGAGAGAGAAAGAGAAAGAGTAACCGATTGGCGGACCCCGTCCCCCGTCCTCGAACTAGGCTGCACTCGGACGGACCGCGCCCTATGTACAAACTGATCCATCCCAAGAAGTCTTGCTCGCTTGCTGTGTCCACCCTTTATACGCATGCCGTTGACGAAAATTGCAAGGGGGGGAGGGGGCGCGGTTAATGACTCGCCGGAGAGGGTGGGTGGCCAACCGAACTGGCGGGAGACAATCGGTCTCCCAGTCCAGAACTGGTGGCTGGCAACGGTTAAACCAAGACTCAAGACTCCGGCGAAGCGCGCCGGGCCTTGGTGCCGCGTTGCCTTGCGCGTGCAACCTCCAACATCCGAAACTTCCACTTGGTGAGCCGACGGCGATGACGACGACGACGACGACGACGACGACGAGTTTCCGACACCGTAGCTGTAAGTGTACGTACGTACGTACGTACGCGTCTCGACAGGAAATCGGCCGGTTTGTTCCCAGACAGACCCCAACCAAAACCCGGTTTCATTTTGTCTTGGTATGGGACATATGTAATGCTACCAAGCAGAAAGTCCCGCCCTACCTGCCCTTGTGCTGCTGAAGAGGGGCGGACTTCCTGACATTTCGATCCCGGAGGACCAATTCCCACATGGCCATCTGCTTGTCCTTGGCGGTTTGTTCCCCTTCTGTACGAGGGGGCAGGTGTTAGTCCCGGTTCCCACAGCAGTCGTCAGCCATCGTCCATCGTCCGTCCACGTCGAGCTCATCCACCGCCCAGCAACTCACTCCGAATCCTTCTGTCTGGCGTCTGCACCTCGTTTCCAAAGCCCTCCGTTGGCAGGGCTTGGTGGCGCACTGGCACACATGTCTTTTCCTGTCGAGTTCGGCGAATCGGATATATGCGGCCGTTGCCCCTTGGTGGCTGTGGGACGGCAAGAACTCGTCCAAAGTGTCGACCGACAGGCAGGCAAGCAAGCAGGACAAGAGAGGAGGGGGTCCAGAATAGGGTGCGGGATATGTCGGTCCACCACTCCGCCAACATGGCTGGTTTGTATGCCCAGCTTGCCAGAAGCAAATGGGCCAGGTTCAGTGGCGGGCACTAGCAGGCTTGATCGTCTTGACGCAGCCCATGGTGCTTGCTCTCCCAACTCTTGGCCTTTTGCTGGTAAAGGGCTGTTGGCTACTGCGGACATGATGCCAAAAATTCCCCTCAAATCCGTCTCGCGTAACATATCGCCCATGTCATCTCGCGAACCTTTCTCTCGATAACCTTGGACGACAGATGATAAGTCTGTGGGCCAGTTGACGTCTTGCTCCGAGAACCAACCAGCCAACATGTCGGCGTGGGTGCGACATGAGCTATGCCGGAGTACCGCAGCCGGCGCCATGTTGAGCGCCAGGTTGAGCCACACTTGCAGCGGACCGGTGGGATCACATCCACCGGCCGGGTCTAACAGTGCGAAAAAGCACGAGAAGTAGGAGGATGAAGAGGGGTGGGGGATTAAGGAAGCACGCTTCAGTGCTGGGCAGACACATGATCTCTTCGCCTCCATCGTTCGCTTCGTTGTAGATCGGTTTCCCTCCCCTCCCCTTCCTCGGCTGAACAAGACATGCAGGCGTCGAGATGTCCAAGCCGCAGCATCCATGCTGCTTTTCGCTTCCACTTGATGTCAAGTGTCTGAGAGTGTCATGTGGTTGCTAGGCTTGCTTCCAAAGAGTCACACCGACACTGCAAAGACGCCAGAACCGAGCCCGAGTAGGATGGCACTAAGACGCCAGTCAGCAAGAGTGAGAGAGGGATGCTTTCTTATTCGGAGATGAAATGGACTGCGTCGAACCGTTGCAGATCGGAAGGACTGGCCAATCTCTCAAGCCTGGACACTCGTGGAGTGTGAGACATGAGAACAATCCAAAGCCGTTCAGTTCTCGCGCGTTTCCCTCAAACCCACTCTGGTTGTGACTTCTCCTCAACTAAGAGGACTCAGTGCAGTATCGCCCTTCCGGATTCGAACGGATACTTAGTTGTACCAAGACCCTCGACTGGAAAGATACCGAAGCGACATATCTTCTTACCAGCGGGGAACCCCGATGATATCGGGATGTTGGGTAGCCCAATGACTTGCCTGGCTCTAGATAGAGGAACAGAACATGGGAAAGGGAAAAAGGCCAGAGACGGCACAGAAGACTTGTCGGTCAGTGACCCTGGTATCCGGGGCCTATGCCCTTTGTTGCAGCCATGCCTGACGGGGCCACAAACTTCCCACCTTAGCGGCCGCTGCATCCTACCTACTTGAATTGTGGAAATGTATCCCATCCGGTGGCCGATACAGATACTAGTCTGTTGTCTCCTGCGTGTTTATTGCCTCTTTCGAGGCTCAAGCTCATTCGCCCATAAGCCTCGCGGGGTTTCGTCCGACGGCTTTCTGATAGGTTGAATCACACATGAGAATCGTGGCCGTCCTTGATGCCATTCCCCCTGGTTCCTCATGCAGCGGAGGATGATCAAATCAAGCTATGGAACACTAACTTACCTGACGCTGCCGCCATGCAGCAATAGCGTCTCTGGGCTCGAGATTCCACGAGAAATGGCCGTACCAACGGCGATCACTGCTTGGCCATGCTTGTAGTCCCTCATAACGGATTCGTATTCTAGTTTGATAACGGCAATTTGACAAATGCCGTTCTTCGCCCGAGTTCTGCGAGACGTTAGGTGATAGGCCTACACCCAAGATGACTCTTCAGAGGTTTCTGGAGGCCCTTTGGGGTCTGGCACTGCGCCTTGTCTCGTCCACTGGTACGTAGTGATGTTGCCGATGGGAAGGAAACAAAGCAATCTCGCGGGTTGATCAGACGTAAAGATACCTACCTATCTCAGACAACGCTGGGGCGTACGACGGACATGTTTCCGGTTGTGGACAACATAGAGTTTCGGTGATTGGAAAGCTCGAAATCCGGTGAAAAGAAACACGCACGCGCGCGCGTGTATTGGTGCCGTTCGTGTTCCCTTCACCGAGTGATAGACACTGATGTTGGGTCTGTTGACTCGACACCACCCTTGTCTCCCTGTCCCAGCTGCCTATGTCGGGTCCTAAGTCCGCCCACGTTGAGACACTGCGCTCGGGGACTCACGAATGATGTATGCCTGTGCCATGAACACATCTCAGTCAAGGTAGAGGCTCTCGTAGAACAAACTCCGGGACAGGGCTCGTCGCTCTCGACAGAGCCACAACGTATAACCCCCTTGTGAAAAACAAACCGGTCATTGCGTACGAGACCCTCGCACGCGCTGCGGGTAAAGTGGTCCGCAGCTTCGTGTTTGTCACATCTTGACTTGGGAGACTGCCGGCCAGGTTACGCTGCGAATCCGCCTGATCCGCGATCTTATTCGGCAAGGGTAGTGCCGTGTGTAGAGGACCGCGCTTGTGGTGTAGATATGAAGCCCCGCTTCAACCAGTTCGAGAACGCGCCAGCCCGAAGTTTATTAGAGCAGCCGAAAGGTTGAGCGGGCCAAAACAGCCCGATGTGCAGACGCAAGAGACCTCAAACATCCTGACCGCGGTAAGGAGGGGTTGGCGTCATGTCGAGTGCAACTGGAAGGTGGATATGTCGCGCCCGTTCATGCCACGCTTCTTTTAGCGAGATTGGCAAGATACGGCAGAATTGCTGCTGTCGCTTCTTTCATCGAGAGACCCAAGATTCGACCTGATTACCTGCTTCTGTCCTGACCTCAATGCTTTCTCTGCGCAGATAGATGCACAAGACACCGGGCTGGCTAAATCGGACGCAGGATAGAATCAGCTTAAACCCACTGCCTTCTGACTCCCGTCGTAAGTACGTGTAGGTGAGCCTGCGATGCCGTACAGAGGTGAGGGGGGAGGGGTGTGTTGCCGAACTACTCCGATACTGAAGAAATCCAGGCTAGAACGGATCCCTCTCTTCTTCGTGTTGGCTGCTCGATGATCACGCTCTTGCGTCGTCACTCTTCACTACGATGCTGTCTAAGTCGTGTCGAGTGCAGAAGGTAATACAGACCGACCCAGCGAAGCCTGGAAGCACTGTTCGTAGCTACCTTTCTCGAGAGAAGAGGTGAAGTTGAAAGTACGAAGTTGACGTCGTCTCATCAGAGACGTTAGTCTAGTCGATGCGGCCTGTGGTCCCCATGACACTCTGGAGTACGGCTAAAAGTCCCTAAGCCTCTATGACTTTGGATGATGGATGATACTGGCGTCGCCGGTTTAGAGATAGATGACGGTGCTGAGTGTAGTCAAAGAATTTGTTTACTTTTGGCAGTCTCGGCTTTGGGTCCGTCGTGTATTCTGCTCCAGTTGTGGCCCACGACGAGTTGATTGCGTCGTTCAAGATTACGTGGAGTGGGGGCAGAGAGTGTCTTCAAAGCCGCCTTGGGCAATCCACCATGGCGCGTGGTCCTCCTGCGAAGGATCCTCGAGGCTTCACCTCTTTTGGGAAGATATTGCATTAGTTGAGAAACCCTGAGAGGTCAGCGAGACTGCAAAGGCCAGCATGCAGGATTTATGGTGCCATGGAGAAGGTACTTTGATGTACACCAAGTCGCGGGCGCCCCCCCCCTCCGCCCACTATGCCGCCGCTTCGTCAAAGTGTCATTGTTGCAGTGCGAAAGATTACTCGGCTGGAGGTTTTACGGGACGGGGTGCAAGTATCCTTGTCTGCTTTTGCTCCAGTTCATCCGTCTCGGCTGGTCGAGTCGAGACTTGTCTTGACTGTTCATATCCGTACAGTACCCCAAGACCCGAGGCTTCGTTGGCACATACAGGCCAACGGTTTCTCATCCGCCATTCCCCGCTTGTCAGGACGCTGGCTCCTGTAGATCGCCATGTACACCCTGCACTTTGAGCCTCACAGGCGCCCGAATGCGCCTCGTGTTGCACCATCTGTAGTGTAGAGGTCAGCTCAGGACGGCACTATGCAGCCGGCTGAAAACAGCAAAATCCAGCTTCCAGGTGTTTTCCAAAACCGGCACATGCTGCAAGCGTTAGACCAAACCCGACCTGTACTGTAACTGTACGTGGCGTATCCACTCCANGGGGGGGGGGGGGGAGGGTAGAACTAAACTAATTACCCTTCACCGGGAAAGCCGGGTAGGAAAAGTTGCTTTGCTATGGTTGCAACTCTGGTGTCAGATTTCATTTTTCCCGTTTCTGTTGATGCAAGCCACCTTGCTTGAAAGGACCAATCCACAATGGTCTGTTGATGTCTGCACCAGACCCCTGGGCCACGGTCGAAGGTATTGCTTCGTGCAGATGTGTAGTGTTCGAGTGGGTAATATGATGGTTGATTGTGAAACCCCATCTCGCCTTTTAAGCTATCTGCCGCAATTAGCAACCTCTTGTGAGCAGTCAGCATGCAATCTTGCAGCCATTTCGTGGTGGTCAAGACGGTGATCCCACAAGCATGCACAGCATGGCCGGAGGTGTTTATCTCACCTCTGATTACGGTCAGCAGAGCAGCCAAGGCCCATGGTTAAAGTATAAAGAAGGCCCTGTGCAACTCGGTCTTGGTCGTGCTTTGACTTCTGCGCAACACAGCCAACCAACAGCCCCATAGTCCTCAAGCCTCCTCGACGAATTTTTTAGGCCAACAGCCGAAGCTCGCCGGATCCCTTCATCCTACCTCAATCATAATCCTCATCATCACCATGGATAGATACCCCTGCGTCAACAGATACAAGCACGGCGTTGACTGCCCTGGTTGGGTCAACGTCCATAATGCCCGTTGCGAAGACTGCGTTGTGGTACGTAAAGCCAAACGTCGAAATATGCGCAGATTAACGCTAACGGGGAGTGCAGTACAACCGATAGACTTGGAGATATTACCGGCGAACAAAGGTTTCGAGGGCAAGCCGTGTCTGCTACGACGCCGCGACAATCTGCGCACGAAAGTGCTGCGAGGGGGCATGCATCCGCTTAGATTGAGAGTAAAAAAGGCTGCCACAAGCACAGAATTGGCCTCCCGCCTGCCTCGGTGCTCATGGAATGGGCAGGCGGATTGCGCAGTGAAGGGTTGGACAGGCAGGGCTTGGGTCAGCTGGTACACATCGTCCTCTAAGGTGGCATAACAGGTGTTGATCAATAGCCAAAGACGCACACTCTCCTTCGTTTCTCCGTCTCTCAGGCATTGAAAAGCGCAGCATACGTGCATGCCTGGCTGGCCATTATGTCCAGCCATGAGACACAATGTTGTCAGGGGCAAGATGAGCGACATCGTGTGGCGCCTCAGGTTGTCCTTGATCGCACCGGACCACCCCGAACCTGGAGCGCGACACTCGCGGGTTCCACATGTGGGAGAGGAGAGCCCAGAGTACGCAAGTGGTGTTTCCAGCCGGCTACCTGGCTCTAAAGCATTGCTCAATAGCAAGGCAGAGAAACTCGCCACCATTTGGCCAGGACAATGTAAGCATGGAAGTGCATGGGCTTGCATAATGGCGCCACGGTTATCACCTGGATGCTGGTCAAAGATGGTAGGGTGAAATTGGCTGATTGGTTTGACAAGTGAACATTGCAGTCGAGTTGACCAGGAGTGACGCGGATACTAAACGCGTGGTTCAACGGGGGCATGGAATCGGGTGTCGTCCAACAAGTTGGAGATCGGTGAAGTTGCTGTCAACAGAGCCGGTGGGTGGTCGGCGGCGTTGCATGCGGCTGGTCGGGTGGACGAAAAGTTCTCCGGGCGAATGGGCGTGTGGATAGCATAGAAAGCTGGTCGAAAAAGGCGAGATGATAGCAGTAACCACTTGATCAGAGCAAGGGGTGTGTATCAGTAACCATCAACCCGTTCTCTCGGACGAGCAAATTGAGAAAGGGTTTCGAACGCGTAACGACAACGCCTGCCTGACAAGAGCGCGAAGGCCGTCAGCCAAGAGTGTTTAGTAGGGAGCGGTTGACAGGCGCCAACATGGTCCTGCAGGCGGATGGCGCTGGCTCTGACAGGTCTGTACCACCGGGTGCCTCGTTGGTGGAAGTTAGCTCATCAGGGATCTGCAACGAAGGGGCCAGAGGATACCTCGTGGCCGGAAGATAGATAGATGGGCGCATCGCGGTCCTGTGAGGCGACACAAACGGCGGTCTAGGGTCTAGAACCTTTCTGTCACCTCCTCCAAGCGATTACGCCATCGCCTTCGCCAACATCCGAGCCTGCCTCAAGCATGTCCGGGCACGAATTGCAGGGTAGCTTGGTAACCCGGGGTAGGCCGGCGTCTCGGTCTTTGGTGTGGCTGATAACTCAATGAGTGCGGCAGGTCACTTAACTGCTGTTCGAGGTGCAATGGTAGAGAGCAGCAGGGGAAAAGAACGGGAGGTAGTAGGGGGGGACAATGAAGCGCTCCCAAGACCAAGAAGGGCTTGATACAAGAAAGCGGTGTCGTCCAAGAGACGCCCATCTTGGCCAGAGCGGCCGCGTCTGGCGGTGACTTGTAGCGTATCGGAGTTCAAAATGGTCTCCGCCGTCGTTGGCCGGTACTAATGGTGCTGATGGTGCTGATGGTGCTGATGTTGGTGATGGAAAGAAGGCGGAAGGCAAGGGAATGTATGGCAGGGATGTTCTGGAAAAGCAAATCGCCTGCCGTATGTGACTTTAGGCCTCAGGCCATACCGGCAGTCGTCATTACCGTATGCATCAGCTAACATACCGCATATCAAGACACTCGGGAAGGAGCCATGAAGCCGTAAGCGACGGCCTGTTCTGCAAGGTAAGAAATGTGTCTTGTGGAGTCCACAGCGTTCTTTGCCTCCTACCCGTGTGCCGAGGTACCTAGGTACCTACTCAGATGCGACATTCGACATGGAGTAATGTAACCGTACGGATATGTTACTCTTCATTTCCTCTCTCTGTCTCTCTCTTAGCCCCTGTAAGCCCCCCCCCCCCCTCCATATCCGCACAAGGGCGGGCCGATACCATGATATCGGACTTTGACTTGCCCAGGGTGTATGTGGCGATTGGGGTAACCCGACCTACCCCGTACCTTGCGACGAGTGAGACGAGCTGAGCCAAGGCAGGCATTCTAGTCACTTGTAAGTTGTCTCGGGGATGATGTTCCTTCGTATGCCACTCGGGAAACAAAGCCGTTTGGTCAAGGGGCCTGCGTACCACAGAACCGAACCAGGCTGTTGCCAACAACAGTCACACGGAGTTGCTGTAACGGGCGTCTCCGCGCCGCGCCGGCAATGGACATGGCGGACACTACAGCGAGAAGGCGAGGTCGAGACCGTGTTACGATATGAACGAGAATAAGAGCCAAAGGGTTGCATACAACAAATACTCCCCGCGATCCAGCTTAATATAACAACAATATTGGCATCGCTTTTGATATCTTGTTGGGTCTTGCTACGTTCGATACCGAACCAGCCAAGGTGCCCAGCGAGAGAGAGAGAGAGAGAGAGAGAGAGAGAGAGAGAGAGAGAGAGAGAGAGAGAGAGGGAGAGTCACTGGCCAACGAATCAGACGTCTCAACAGCCCACACAATCCGGCCCGTACCACAGGAACATGCCGGCTATGACAGCCCGAAAGAATTCGCGGGTGGATAGGCACGCGACGTCCCAGTAGGTAGACGCTCGTGTTGTCGCAGACAGTAGCTTCCCTCAGTGTTGTCCATGTTCCCGGGGGGGGGGCGTCCATCACCTCGGCACGAGAAGAGGCTAAACAAGCGAGTATCGGCTACGAGTCTACGACCAAGGGCCGGAAGGAAGCGTTCTGCTGGGATTCAAATCTTTGGCAGGGGTTCGCATCGCCGATGGAAATACCATGCTGGTTTGGAAGCGGAAGAGGGAGATGGCTCCTACGGTGACCAAGGTACGTGGCCAACTGGCAACCGAGGAAATTATGCCAGGCTAATGCTTCTAAGAGCACGCATGCTCATATGGTCTGATCCGCGGCCAGGGCCGAGGGGGGCCACGTGGTGGACCGGGGCAAACTGGGGGTAAACCTATGTGTACCTAGTGCACAGTGGCGGTATGGTATTGGGACCCACCCACGGCCGAGTTTGGACCGGATCCCGGGCCCGCAAGTCCCGGTCGTACGGTCTCCCGGTGTTCATTCGCTCGGCTACCACTGACCAGTGCCACCCCCACCCCCGCTTGGCTCGTACCATGAAAGGATGTCGCCACATCAGAGCTTCCTATGCGCAACAGTCGAGTCTGGATCATCCGACCGCTACAAATAATGCCAGCGGAGATCTATCCGGCCGATGCATACATCGTACCCAGCCAACGGACAACCCCCTTCGGGTGCCTTGTCTTATGAAATAAAAAATAAAAAAATCCGTCTTTTTGTCGATGAAGAGCCTCCCCTTCCTCTACCAAGGTACGGTAGCCAAGGCCGTCCTGCTTAAGGCGGCACAGGTACACAATCTGCTCCCCTCTTCTACAGCCAATCCACATTCGCATCCCTCAGATAAGGCTGCTAATATCTGCAGTCTGACGTCGTGGCGGCGGCGGCGGCGGCGGCGCTGGCCCTTGGAAAGAGTGCTTCAAACGTACGACCCCCGCTCTTTTCCCGGCCTCCGAGTCGGTTTTCATCGGGCCGGTATTGTGTTTTACTAGAGTGCCCCAGATGAACCCTCCACGCTTGGCAATGAAAACCAATCCCCAATGGGCATCGAAACCGAAAAGAGGCCACGTAGTCATCCAACCGAAACGGCCATGCGTGTGGTTACAACTCGTCAAGGGTAGGTAAGCTCGATAACGTTTTTGGCCGTGGCCACATCGTGAGGTACCCTGCACTATATAAGGGGCTCATGCCAGAAGCCCTCCATACCATGTCCGCCCTTGCTTGCCGTGAAGGAAATTAGTGTGCATGTGAGGCTACACCCATGATCGTGAAAACAAAACTTCTGCTGCCACTGCCAGATCCATGGCGCATCACCAAAGTCTTTCCGCACATTACAGTGAAGCCGCCATTCCCATGGCAAACAGACCAACGGCCATTGCCCACGTGGCGGGCGGCGAAAGCGACCCGGCTGCGTTGCCCCATCCAAACGGCAAGCCCTGCGTCTTAAAAGTGACATTCTGCGGGATGGTAGCATTGTAGCATTGCCCGCCGGCGATGTCCAGGTTGGTCAGGTCGTCCGGTACCGTGAAGAACATGTAGTTGCTCTGAGGGATATCCTTGAACCCCTCTGTATTGTAGGGGAACCGGTTGCCCGAGTCGGTAGCACTGGTGTTGCGCAGAAGAATACACTGTACCTGGCCCGGGTAATCTTTGTACATTGCGGGATACGCCTTCATGACGTCTGAGTTCGTGGTATCAGCCACTAGAATGAACTTGCGCTGGGGGAAGGTCTGGAAGATCTTGTCGAGCAAGAACCTTCGGATGGACAGCGTCGCCTGGACATCAGAGAAGTTGAGCGGGCGCGTGTCGAAGCTGCCCAGGGGGTACGTCTTGTAGATGAACCCCATGTAATTCCGGGTCACTTGCTCAGGCGTGGTGGTCAAGTAGTGGAAGTGGAAGTCCGGGATGGATGCAGACCAGTTGGCGTAAATCTCGGGCATGTTCATCCAGGGCGTGAACGGACGAGCGAAGGAGTTAAGAAGACCTTCCTTGGGTAGGTAGATTTTGGTCACACGCAGGATGTCGTCGATGTCGGACAAGATCGTCAGGCCCTGAGGAGGCACGAGGTATGCAGTCGCGTTGCCCGTCTTAGTGCCGTTCGTGTACACGTTGAGGGTTTGGATCGATTGCGTGGCGTTTCCTGGCAGCAAGTGCCCGCCGTTTGACCCCGTGGTGTTTCGCAGCTTGACGAACGCGTCGAAGTCGCCCTGATCAGTGGTCAAGTAGGGCATATTGATTGTCTGGGCGCCACC
Organism: Colletotrichum lentis; assembly: GCA_003386485.1. Classification (NCBI taxonomy): domain Eukaryota; kingdom Fungi; phylum Ascomycota; class Sordariomycetes; order Glomerellales; family Glomerellaceae; genus Colletotrichum; species Colletotrichum lentis. Next base: position 2,380,730 of record NWBT01000050.1, read on the forward strand.
ACGCGCATTGATGGCTCCTCCGCTCGCACCAGGCCGTACCGAAACATCGTTGACAAAGTTCATGGTAACGTTCTGCTCGTCTTGTTGAACGACAAAGATGGATTTAGTCACATTGCGTGCCTGGGCTTGTTGGTCGGCGGGCAAATCTGCAACGTCGACGTCGATGAGGAAGACGTTGGCCAAGTCGTCGACCTTGGACTGGCTAATGTTGGGCTGCTTGAAAACGTTACCGTGGACGCGGACGTTCCAGCCCTCGTCGGTCCAATTGCCGTACGCCCTGTGCATCGCAGGTCAGAAAGAGGCATTCGCCATGGGGGGTCATCATTTCAACACTCACGGAATGTTCAAGACCTGAGTGGGCTGTGCAGCAAGGTCGCCGTCGCTGATACCCAGAGAACTAAGTACCTGTGTGCCGGTCGGGAAGCCCTGAAAGTACTGGGGGATACCGGATGCGACGAATGAGGATACGCCGCTGCCGAGCCCGCCAATGACACTGTTGACATAGCTGCCGATGTCATCAGTGATATCTGGGGTTCGCTTCACGCGCGTAGGCGCATGCGTGATCATGGGGTGGGCAGGGTCGGCTGGAGCAGCCAGAACAGCCTGCAGAAGTGCCAGTGGCAGTAGGGAGGCGCGGAGCAAGGCCATGGCGAGTCGAGTTGGAGTGTTTCCTCGGGCGAAGTCGTGAAAACCAATACCACCAAGATAAAGGACGATCGATTCAGTGACGTGAGACTTGCGACAGTCGAGGCACCAAGCCTGATTTGATCAAAAGGGAACCCAGGACTGCAGAGATCACGCTTGACAGGCTCTCAACGTGCGGGAGAAAGCGAGAAGTAGAAAAGGGGTTGCCGCGAGTAACCCTGTTCTGGGCGACCGCTCCAGACACCAAAGTACTCAAATTGAGTGACGTCAAGGGGCTGGGAGCTAGGACAGGGATTCGCGCATTGGTGGGTTTCAGATCGGCAGTGGGAAAGCAAGTCAAGCTTCTCTGAGTGGGGGCCCTACCGCCTCCCCTCCCCCCTCTGCCCCTGTTCCCGAGCATTCTTAAAGAAGTGGTGGGATGCTCCAAGTAACTAAACGCTCCTACTACACGTGTATGTGCGCTATTTTGCAAGTGTGCCAGTTTCAAGGATTGACCGTGAGCCCCAAAGCAAATTCTGGGAAACAAATATCCTGCGCCGTGTTCTAGACCGGGGCTTCCGCCAACTGACGTTTGAGTGTCGTGCGACTGTGCCGAGGTTCTGTGGATTCATAACACTATGGACATTGTGCGGGGTGTCTATTTTTGTATTCAGCCTCCGAAAACACCAATCGACTTTTTTTCTTCCACGGTCCTGAAAACGAGTTAGCACTTGTATCCAACATATTCGGGAATCAGGCGTGACTTATCCCCAACCGCAGGGGGTTGCCATCTCGCCATTGCTGGAGAGACGGCAACCAGGACTACCTTCCCAAGGCCTGTCCTTTTGATCCAACAAGCGCGCGAACCTCGAGCGGTGGGGAGAGGCTAGCAGCCCATGCCCTCGGCGATCCCGGACAAGCACAAAACTTTGACTCCAACACGAGATGGGTCCCGGTATCGCTTGGGGCCTGATCAGCCGTCCAGAGCCACCGACTCGAGGCTTTGCGGGGCCGCCGCGCATGCCTCTGCTCACGAGCCACAGCCATCATATACACAGCACTCCCAAGTTCGGCGACGGGAATCCCAGTACGTGTAGTCCGAAGCAATCGGGGAAGCTCTCTCTGTCTGTGTCGCACGACCTCCTTGAACTGGTTTTTGTTTCCTCTCCGGCGACGGTTCGCAAAGGAGGACATTCCGCGCGGACAAAAGACATCCATAAAAAACCGCGCTGTCATCCTGGCCCCGTTTCCGGAAGACCATCGGGCAGAAGTTGATCCCCAAGGAGAACAACAAGGATTTGGCGTCTTCCTATATCGTGGGACAGAACCCACGAGTGGAGGCTGATGCGCCTGACCAGATCACATGCGGGCATGTCACACCGGTGGCAGGTGCCGTAGTGTGGCTTGGAAAAGAGCCGACTGGCTGCAGAATCCGATGCTGGCAACTCTTGTTTGCTGGGCATGCTGAGCAAGTCCGGGGTTGTGCATTGGGGAGGTGAGAGCCGAGAGCTGAGCGTTGTTGGAGTTGTCAGATCGATAAGTTTCTGTTTGTAGACCAGGGAATCCCCGCAACACCGATGGTGCGACTAGCGAGGCGAGTCCGAGGCGAATTGCGTACTGAAACTTCGATACTGACTGCTTGTGGCCAATGCTGAGCTCTTCCCACCACGCCAATCGACAAGGAGCCGATCCCAAGAGGCGGGCATGGCGAAACCCTGAAAGCAGGTTCGTTGCCAGCTCGACCCTGCAAGCCATATCTGCCGTCTTCTCCAAGCGATCTACTCTTGGCCAGAGTACTAGTTCCAGCGGATAGGTCCTGACGAGCGGCCTCAGGCCAGAGGCTCTTACCCAAACGACTCATAGAAACCCCCTTTCGCGCACCAAACGGTGACTGGAATGTGTTCCCTGCCAGTCCACCCACCGCGGCCCCCCGGTGAGGCTGGCCACTTTTCAGCGGCGATCTTGTCACCGGTTGACCGGGCGGGTTTAAAAGACAGGTTCGACGACTGCGGACGCAAAACTTGAACCAAAGGGCTGCTTAGGGTTAAGTTCCGAAACCCATTCTCTCAGCCGGACTGCATTGTCTGGAATAGACAACCATGGACCACGATAACTCCAACCGCGGCAAGCACGAGGTCCTGATACAGGCTCGGATGCGACGTATCGTGGATTGTCAGCCCATGCCGAGAGGTCTGCGATAGACATTCCTTGCGGAAAATGAGAGTCGGAGAACTGAAGGGGAGGTGTCGTGCGCGGTTGAGCCGGCGTTGGCGAGAGAGCTTCCTTTCGATTGCGACATGGGCATCCATAGCTGGTCTTCGGCGTCGTATCTCAAAATGGCCTTCGAAAAGTGGCGGGTATCAAGCGATGACTCCGGCGGTCAAGGATGCGTCAAGCTGGCACACTCAACGGAGGTGCTGGTGAGAGCACCTGCAGGAGTGAAAAAGGTGTGGTGAGGAAAAAGTTTTGGTCTCGACGCGCGCCGCGCGCTGGAAAGAGCAGGAAGGAATCAGACGCGTTGCGGCGCCCGTGATGGAACTGTGAGGCGGCAGGGCGCGTTGGCACGTGTTCGCTGACCAATGTGGTGTGCAACGTGCTCAATCCTGCTCCTAACACTGTGTTCCTTACCCACCCGCACCGATGTCTCCGTCATCTTAGGATTCAATTACTATGATTGATTTGGTTCTTCATGAGTTCAACATCACATCATCGCTGCAATGGAAACGGACACGCCTGGAAGAGACCGCCAGTCAAAGCTAGCGGTTGACGTTCTTGGCACTGGAAAAAGGGCATTCGATCCTGCGACCGACGCTGCTTCAAGAGAAGCCGCTCAAAGAGAGTTTCAGCATCTCATCAACGAGTATGTAGATGCGACTTGTCGAGGTGGCACGCAGAACATTCTGACAACAAGGAATATAGGAACGGATCCTGGAACTTGCTTCCTGTCTTGAATGCCTTGGTCAAGCCAAATGTTGCACCGACATGGCTGCGGCCCGAGTTGATGAAGATCTTGACCTTAATTCCTCTTCGACCTGACGGTGTTCGAGGGACAATGGAGTTCATATTCTCTGTGCATCCGAGCAGCACTTTGAAAGCATCCGAGGCAGCCACTCCCCAGAAAAGGGGCGCCAACATCACTCAAGAGGCCATGGCCGTCGTTACTCGCATCCTCACCTCACCCCCTGCGTCCATTTCGTCCGAAGACTGGTTCTCCAAAGTCGCGCCCCAGCTGATCGTGCTGTTGGATGGGGATGAAGGCGCTGAGCTCAGTACAGCTGCGGCACAGATAATCATGTTTAGGGTGCTGGGGAGAAGACAATTCGGCGCACCTGGTAACAACACCGCCCCCGTTGTATTAGTCGCTATGCTAACGTGAGATCAGGATCCCCCGGCTGGAATGTTTTCGTCGAGCCTCTATTGCAAAATCTTAATCCTTCCCGAAAAGGCACCGTTGTTAAGGCTCGCGATGGCCCAGAGGAATACGACGTTGTGGACCTAAGTGACAAGGCTGTCCTGACCACGGCGGACGACCTCTTCGTGACCCTTCGGCGCATGTCTTCGTTGATCAACTCCACACCTTACCCAGCGCAAACAAAAAGAATGCTCGACCCGGTCCTTCCTCAGTTGTGGGCGATATCATGCCAGAGCAGGGGTGACCAGAAAACTGAGGAGCGTTACTCAAAACCAGCAAGGTCGTTGCTGCACACCTTTCTCAAATTGAGCGTCTCGGTGTCTAAGCTACACTTGGTTATCGAGAACCTACTTTACAAAGGGGATTTGATGGCAACGCCCCGATGGCGGTACCAGACAACTTCCGACGGTTGTCTCCAAATATCTGCCATCCCTCTCGGCCAAGGGCCTCAGTTGCCGGAACTAGACTGGAACGAAATACAGATTCGTTCCGAGGCTCTCATACGACTCATGACAGCTAGCTGCACGCCAGAGGAGATATCCTCCTTCTTCTTGGAACTCCTTGGCCGGTGGCTCCAGTCGACCACCTCAGCAGGAAAGACGGAGATACTGCTTCGGCCAGAAGACGACCAATCTGGCAACGATATCAGGCAACTTTTGGAGATTGCAGTACTGCAGAGAATGCTGGAACGGATTCCAGACAAGTTAGTCAGCCGCGTCACGCAAGTCTATGAGCTTGCTTGTCAGATTCTAGACCCCAGCGGCCTCCGGGACCAGCCGGATGACATCATCGCGGTGGCCTTGAGCCTGCTCAACCTGGTCATCACGGCCCCGAACTTCAAAAGGTCCAACCTCAAAGTTGAGGTTTTGCAAAATCTGGAAGCGTCGCTGGAGTTACTTAGCAAAGCAGGGCGATCAGAGGTATCTCCAACAGCAAAGAATCTTCAGCTCCTACTCCGATATTGTGAAGCGATCGATCCTGCCGACGAAGATGCTTTTGTGCCGACCGATAGGCAGATCGAGGACAGGAGGACGTATAAGCTTGCCTTGGAATACATTACGCAGGCAGACAATCCTCCGCCCATCCGCTCGGAAGGCCTCAATCTGATTTCTGGCCTAGTGGCCTCCAGCAGCACTGTTTTGGATGTGCAGGCTACCCTTGTTCTCCTTTCGTCTCTACTTCAAGACGGCGAAGACTTCATCAATCTTCGCGTCGTGAAACTCTTCACACAACTGGCCAATAAACATCCCAAAGCAACCACGCAGGAACTTCTCGAACACTACTTGGACGCGAAGGAGACATGGTCGACGGACGTGCGCTTACGATTCGGAGAGGCTTTGGTTCAAGTGATCGAGCGCCTCGGGGAGACATTCGCCGGCGATGTGGCAAAGCGTATCTCTGAGACGTTGTTGTCAATTGCTGGAAGGCGGGGGCACCGACCAAAAACAGAAGCCAAACAGGCCCGTGAGCAGCGGCTCCAGGACATGAAGAAGAAGCAGGCAGAAGACGCCTGGGGAGGAGACGTTCCTGACCTCGGTGACGACCTGACCGAGGAGGAGCAAGCCAAGAATGAAATATTGACTCAAATCGTCGAAGGCTGGGAAAGCAAGAGGGGCAGCGAGGACGTCCGCATGCGAGCATCCGCCTTATCCGTTTTCTCTACTGGCCTTGAGACAAACATCGCCGGTATTGGGCCTGATTTAGTCTCGATCGCCGTGGATCTCTGCATCAATGTTCTCGCGTTGGAACGAGAAATTGAGAAGGGTATCATTCGTCGCGCAGCCATCTTGGTTGTTCTGGGATTCGTCAAGGCACTCGATGCCGCGAAACAGTCAGGACGGAGGCTCGGTTTTGGATTGACAGATCAGAGCCGGGAGGACATCACAAGGACCCTCAAATACGTTGCCGTCACAGACAATGACGGCTTGGTGCAGCAGCATGCCCGAGATGTTATTGAAAGCTTGGAAGCCTGGCAATTTTCATCGATGATGTCTTTGGGAAGTTCGACCATGGAGCCAAGCATCGGCAGATTAGAGGGCCTGACCATCGACCAGGATCGGTCACTCCCGTCTGTCAACACCAAACGACCTAGGATAGAAGAGATCGAGTAAGTCGGATGGATGGATGGAATCGCCACAGATGGTACTTCAAAGCCAATCGTCCTAAAAAAAGAGTTGTGTAAAACAAAAGACACGGACGGCGACTGACCGGCTCCGACTCAACGGGATAAGTGGGAATTGGATGATGAGTCACGTGATGATACATGTGACAGCGCGTAAATGACCAATCCCGAGAGTCGCGTTAAAGCCACCTGAAATATGCTTGTTTACACTACTAGGTAGGTAGTGATACGTGCCGTTACGTATCAATTCGCCCCCCCAAGCCAGGTTTGCATGCCTCGAACCACTCCACCTCGCGGTTCCTTCGCCACCTCGCGACAATGGCGCCGCCCCGGGTCATAGCTGACTCGGATGACTCGGATGACGGCTTTGATCTGGGAGACGATAGTCCGATGAAACCTCCCACTCCCAAGATACCAAGTGGGGATCGTTCCTCCAACTCCGCGAGTGTCGCAACCGGCTCAACCGACCCCAAGTTCTTCCAAGCGATTTACGCGGAACAACAGCGCGCGGCTGCTGACGAGGCACTATCGAATCACGCCCGATCATCCGCGTCCGACGACCCTAGCTCCCATACAGCTCCCGCGAAGCCACAAGCAAAAAAAGACTCGACGACAACGACGACGACGTCGTCGTCCCTCCCCTCCATCCCCGATCCGGTGATGGGCGCCCACCGTGCAAAGACGGCCGAGAAGACCAAAGTGGTCGTAGATCTTACGCAGGTTATCATATCGGGCAGGAGCAACAATGTGACGCCGAGAGATATGTGGGATGTTCCCAGCAGCCCTGCGAGTGACCAAACGGCACCTGATTTTCCTATTTCCTCGAAGGCCAGGACCCCCCGCAACAACAAGAAGAGGAAACGAGGAGACAAGATGGAGGCCACTTCACCATTGGCCACTGGAATACCCTCTCAGGGCTCGACGCAGCCTTTTGATGCCACGCCGGCCACAAGGACGAATGCCGGCCCCGTTCACGAAAACAAACGATGGAGGCTTGGGAACCCTGAATCATCATTCCCGGCCGAAGATGACGTTGATAGGGTGGTGCCACTCGATGTTGTCGGTGTGCCCTCGTTCAGAGACCTAGTATCAGGCCAGAAGCCTATCTCTCTGTGCATCGAGCCCCCCCAGACCCTGAGCGCAAGTCAACGACAGGAGTACCAGTACCACTCGGTTGACCCATCTCAGGAGGATCAAGCCCCTGTACCGACTCAACCATTTTCTGCCCTGCCAGCTACGGCTCGTTCGAGCGGGGCGACAACAATAGCATATTCTACGCCGAGCCAGACACGTGTGGTTGGTCGGCCACTGTCGACTTTTGCGGATCACACGACTCTAGACACAGTTCCGGAACAGACACACGAGACTTCCAAAGTAGCACTGGATCCAGACGCAACCGTGGAGATTCTGTCGTCCCCCGACATTATATCTGCAGCCCCAGCTCGCCGGAAGAGGGGCAGAGATGACGACAAAGCGTACAAAACGGCAGAGACCCATCAGCCTAATGACAGCTTGGACTCAGACGGCATTGGATTCCATGGCCAAACGTATAAGCCTCGCACCAGCCGAAAAGGGGCTGGCGATGGTTGCTGGCAGGACCAGACGGGGCACCGAGAAGAGACCAATGATTCCGTGCTTGACATGGCCGCAGCCGCGCAGAGTCCCACTGGGGAGCCCGCGTTGGCCAGCCTGCCGAAGGCGAAGAAGAGGGGACGTCCGAGGAAATCAGAGGCGGCCGCGGTCGCCTCCACAGTCGCCATCCAGACACCGGTCCCGCCACAAGCCACTGAATCCAACGATGTCGCCAAAGAATCTGCAGGGGTGGAAGCAGGAACAGTAGGAGCAGCAGGAGCAGCTACACCGCAAACCAAGAAGAAGCGTGGTCGACCAAGAAAGGCGGAGAAGAGCGCGATAGCGAGCGGGAGGCAGGAAGCGGATGAACAGTCCCCAGCAGAGGAGGTAAGCTCCCACACTAGCAAGTACATGGACGCCGCAATGGACGAGACGCCCACGAAGGCACGCGAGCCAGTAAAACGCGGCAGGGGCGAAAAAGGCGACGCAAGGCCAGGTTCCACGACGGCAGGAGTGGCAGGGACGTCGCCAACGACCGATGGCTCCCGAGTGAGGGGCGGGGATCTAGTGCTGCAGCCCGTGACACCCAATGTAGATTCCAAATCCGGTTCCGGCAGACCGGATCCACAAAGCGCGGCAACAGAGCAGAAAGCGGCGGCTACGCTCGTCGGCAAAGGCGGGAGTAAGACGGAGGAGGCGTTGGGCACAGCTGGTGGAAAGAAGAGCTCGATGACGCCCGCTTCTTCGGCAGGAAAACCGATATACCGAGTTGGGCTCAGCAAGAAGTCGAGGATCGCGCCGCTTCTGAAGTCGCTTAGGAAGTGACGCATCTCAATGCTTGGAACGGCATGAGCGTTGGAGTTTCTGGGGCGCATACCGGAGACGAAAGGCTTTGCTTTTTCCGTCCTTTCTTTCTTGTTTTCTTTATGTTCCAAGATACCCAGCACAACGATAATAGATGAAGATGGACAGCGTGTCAATCATTGGCTACGAATTTGACATGCAGTAACGTAACAGTTAGCGCCGATTCCCAGTTGGGTGAAAAATAGCCACATGGTGCAACGGTCTAGGGCAGCTGAAGCCAGCATCAGCCACATGCAGTAGCCTCCGGATAGAGTCAGGTCAGGTGCATCGTGTCGATATTGATTCCAACAAAGGGTGGCCGGGGCGGCCATCGTAGTCAAAGAGATTGAGTGGATGGGGGAGGAGCTGGAAGAGTTGAAGCAGAGGATGCACGTCCATGAGCACCAGCTGATCGTGGAGGCGGCGGCGAAGGTGACGCAGGAGACAGTGGAGGGCAGAGGAACGTAAGCCCCGAGACGTCCAACACTCTTGGAGTTGTAGGTGAATGACGCTGCAACAACCTTCGTTCTGAAATCATCTTGCCCTTGAAGGAGACTTGGTCTGAGATGTTGGTCTGTACATCCGTGTTGATGTGAGGACCAACGTCTTTGCAGAAACGCAAAGTGATTCCTAGTAGTCTTGCGGCACCTCATCTGTAGGCGTCCTACGGGCAGGGGAATCAGCAATTCCCTCGTTACGTAGAGACTTCAAGGACAGTCGGTGTGCGTCCCGCCGAAGGGGGGTGGAGGTGGTGTAAGTGCCGAGGTAGGTAAACCACAGTGGGCGAGGATGGTGAGCAAGAGCCGGTGGGTGTGGCCGACTAAGGTACTCTGGTGGCAGGACTTACCCCTAACACCATAGTAGGTAATCCAAGGTGATCAGCGAGTGCCCTGAGTGCGGGGCAAATTTTGCATCGTCTGAGGGGTTAACTGGGACAATTGGAGGGGTGATTGGCGGGGGGTGCCTACCTAAGTATTACTCGAACACCGACCCATCTCAACAAGACCGACTTTCGGCCTCTTGACGTGCTTTTTTGGTGTGACTCGGTTTGGGGGGTTTTTTTTTCTTTCTCTTTCTTCTTTTCCCCTTCCCATTCCGATCGATTGTGTGTTACTCACAAACCCGCCGCCTTCCTCTTTTTACTACGACCTTCCTCAAAGAGACGAGGTCTCGCGCATCTCCCTCACTCCCCGTTGCTCCGTTCTTTGCTTCAATCGCCCTCCCCCTCCTTGCGTCTTTTTCGGCTCCCTCTTCCTCTCCGTTACCGCACAAGAGACATCATCATGACCACCAACGGTGCCACCAATGGCGAAACCGGCGCAAATGCTGCCTCCGCCGCCGCCCCGGCACCCGTCGACACCACCCACACCCCGTCGCAGCGCTATCTGAGCACTCGCGGAGAAGACAGCGGCGTATGATTCTCCCTCCTCCCAAATGTCTATTCACTATCTTTCATTCTCTCTCCCGTCGTCGTCGTCGTCGCCGCCTGCTCCGCGCGTTGGTGCCGCCAGACAGATGGATATCCTCGAGTCTTTGAGCCACAAATGCTGATCGCATCCCCAGTTCTCCTTCGAGGAGGTCGTTCTTAAGGGCCTTGCCACTGACGGCGGCCTTTTCATCCCCGAGCACATCCCCCAAGTCGACGACTGGCAATCCTGGGAGGACCTGTCCTTCCCTGACCTGGCCCACAAGATCCTGTCTCTGTACATCTCCCCCTCCGAGATCCCCTCCGCCGACCTCAAGGGCATCATCGACCGAAGCTACTCCACCTTCAGAGCTCCCGAGACCACCCCGCTTCGTCACCTCCACGACAACCTCCACCTCCTCGAGCTATTCCACGGCCCAACCTTTGCCTTCAAGGACGTCGCCCTGCAGTTCCTCGGCAACCTGTTTGAATACTTTCTCGTGCGCAAGAACGAGGGCAAGACTGGAACGGGTATGTATGCACTCTGCCTCGAGGGAGCCGACCAAGCCCGCACCTGCGAGGGCTCTGGCCTCTATTCGTCGTGTCGGACTAACCTGTCGTCCAGACAGGCATCATTTGACCGTCGTCGGTGCCACGAGCGGCGACACCGGCTCCGCCGCCATCTACGGCCTGCGAGGCAAGAAGGATGTCTCCGTCTTCATCCTTCACCCCAAGGGCCGCGTGAGCCCCATCCAGGAGGCCCAGATGACTACTGTCCTGGACAAGAATGTCCATAACCTTGCCGTTACCGGTACCTTTGACGACTGCCAAGTAAGCCGCGCGCCGAGACAGAAACACATTCCCCAACGTCGTCTCCTAACCCCAATCACCATCTAGGACATCGTCAAGGCCCTGTTCGCCGACCCCGATATCAACTCAACCCACAACCTCGGCGCTGTCAACTCCATCAACTGGGCCCGCATCCTCGCCCAGGTCGTTTACTACTTCCACTCCTACTTCTCCCTCGCCAAGTCCTCGGATTCCTTCAAGCTTGGCGACAAGGTCCGCTTCGTCGTGCCCACGGGTAACTTTGGCGACATCCTCGCCGGCTACTTCGCCTTCCGCATGGGTCTCCCCGTCGACAAGCTCGTTATCGCGACCAACGAGAACGATATCCTGCACCGCTTCTGGACGACGGGCAAGTACGAGAAACAGCCCGCTCCTCCCTCAGAGGCCACCGGTGGTCTCGCCCAGGATGGCGTCAAGGCGCACGAGGACGGTGTTAAGGAAACACTCAGCCCGGCCATGGACATTCTCGTCTCCAGTAACTTTGAGCGTCTGCTGTGGTTCCTGGCCTACGAATTCGCCTCCAGCGCTGGCATGGACGATGAGTGGAACAAGAGGCAGGCCGGCCAGGAGGTCTCAGCTTGGCTCAAGGATCTCAAGACCAAGGGCGGCTTTGGCCCGGTCTACCAGGACGTTCTCAACTCTGCTCGTCGTGATTTCGAGAGCGAGCGCATCAGCGACTCTCAGACCGTCGAGACCATCAAGGGATACTACAACAAGATCGGATACGTCCTGGACCCCCACTCTGCCATTGGCGTCTCCGCCTCAGAGCGATCCATCAGCCGTGCCGGAGCCGACGTGCCGCATATCTCTCTCTCGACGGCTCACCCGGCCAAGTTTGCCGGTGCGGTCGACCTGGCTCTCAAGGAAGAGCCCGGATTCAACTTCCAGGAGAAGGTTCTGCCCTCCGAGTTCGTCGGCCTGGAGGAGAAGGAGAGGAGAGTAACCGAGATCGCCAACGACTGGCAGAAGGTTCGCGAGGCTGTCAGGGCTCAGGTCGATGAGGAGCTTAAGGCTGCTGCCGAGAGCTGAGTTTTGGGTCGTCATAACACGTAAGGAGCATGAAAACATACAGGTCACCTGCCGCGGAGTTTAGTTTTGCTTTGTTTTATTCCCCCGGAAGCGCAACGGAGCAGAGAGGAGGAAAACAAAGACAAGGGAAAGAGGCACATATCGTTTGGTTGGGCGCGTTTACGGTGCGGGTAGTCTGGCTACGATTGGCATTTCAGTACTCCATCAAACGTGTTTGGTTTACCCACTTGATCATGCCCAACAGACCACCAACAAGATTGTGCCAGCGGAGGACGAAGAGAAACGGGGCCAAATGATGGGAGGAGAGGTCTTGGTGGGCGCATTTGCATTGCATGGGGAAGGGGTCGTGGTCTTTGGCGTCTTTGGCCAGTGGGTGCTATTGAAATGCTCTTATCACCCAGCACACACAAACACACACACGCCAACACACGCAAACAAACAAGCAGACGCTTCATGCAGAGCGGAAGACCATGCGAATGATACACGATTTCGAAGCCTGGGAAACACAGCTCTCCCCATTCGACTGCGTGCTCGTGACGGATGATGCCAGACAGAGTGCGTGGAGAGGGATGAAGCTGTAGTCCCAAGATGTTGACAGCCGCCGCCGGATTGGCCAAAGGGAGACGCGGACGTACGTACGCATGTGCCATTGACACTGTTTGGCGGGGACGGGCGTGGCGAGTTGCCGCAGACGGTGTTTGGTTTCCCCTCTTCCCATGTTTTGGTGGGAAAGCATCCATGTGGGTAGATGTTGCTTGGGCAGGAAGCTTATGCGGGAGGCCGGGTGAGACGAATATGCCGGACGCACGCGGTGAGGGGCCGCGAACCTTCGTGGTGTTGTGGCCTGGGATGGGGGTTTCTGTGTGCATGGCGGTGTGCGATGGGGAGGGATTGAAGCAGTCAAGATGAGGATATAAACCCGGCTTCTTTTCCCCTCTCCCATCGGTCTGGTCCCCTTCATCACACACTCACACACATACGCACGCACACACTCAACCCACTCTCAAGCTTCCGATCACTCTGCACTGCAAGAAACCAAATCCTTCTACCAACAACCGACCTCAGGAAACACCCACCCTACCCGACAACCGTCAAGATGTCCGGAAAGATGACTCAGGACGACGCGGCTCGCATCCAGCGCACCCAGGTTCGTCCACACTCCTACTACCTCCCGTCCCCCCCCTGTCCCTATAGCCTTGGGAAGGTGGGTAGCTAACACAGACGTCAAACAACCAGGACAAGGGCGGCAAGGACATGTCGTCCGGCGGCTTGGCCGCCAGAGCCCAGAGCGCGGGCGACCGCAACGCCAACGCCGGTGGACAGCAGCAGGGCGGCCAGGGCGGACAGCAACAGCAGGGTGGACAGGGCGCCCAGAAGAAGTAGGCTACCAGCACGGGTACCAGTCGGGATAGGCAGAGGAGAGTAGATGGAGTCGTCGTTGTCAGGGGGGGGCGGGGAGGTTGTTCTTGCTTTCGTGTCACTCGTTTAATCTTGGGTAGGCCTACCTAGATCGGAGAAATGCAGATCGTTTGGGTGGATAACAATAGAGGTTGCGGTTTCGACTCAAGCTTTTGGGTTTCTCACCTCTTCTCTGTGTGATGATGCTGTCTGGAGGAAGGTGGGAATCGAGCCGAGGCAGATGAGGTAAAGATGCTGACATTATCACGACACGTGCTTTCTCCGTGATGCACAAGTACACTCCTAGATCGTGCCACGGAAGAACCGCCCGTGCCAGCGTTTGGGAAACCCACATGTGCAGAAACGCCTTGCTCAAAAGGGGCTGGGGCTAACTGTCTCCGCGCAGACTTGAAGGCCAGTTGGCCAAGCAGCGGTAACCGACCGAAAGTGTTCCACGCCTGTCGTCTAGACACCTGGATCCCAATGTATAGAAACTGGGGATAGGCATTGTTCGACTTACATGTGGCCAAGGCCATCGTGCACCGGGCTGCGGCCGCTTACACAGCACAAACGTAGATCTCAAGCCCCGGTCGAAAACCAGCGAAGATAAGTGTGGAATGGAAGACAAGTCCTCTGGCCTCCTGTCTGGTGGGAGCTCAGGTCGGCTCCAGTGTTGGCCGTCGGAAAGGCAACAAAGACGACAGCTTCGTCTGCACAGGGTTCCAGACGTGGCCGTGCTCGGGGGTCGACCGTCTTCAGCCTTCAACGGCCCCCACGAACGGCTTCCCATCCCGGTTGAATTTTCCGCCAGATGTGTGCCACCAAATAAGCAAATCCTCGTCTTTAGGCAGCAGAGTTCGACGGAGAGAGCGGCAGAGGCTACACTCGAGCCCTGACGTCGTGGACAACGGTGCCGGCACCTGACCACTTCGTCAAGCAGCGGTGGTGACCCCAAGCCCAAGGAGACTCCCTCGTCGCGGAAACGACATCCTGTCTTGACCACGCAACGCGGGTCGGCCGAAAGACGCGGCGAAGGAGGAGAGGGCCGGATTGCAAAGTGTACAATTCCAAGGGGTTTGAGGGCCAGGCCATGTCCGGATTCGGGTGTGCCTGACCCAACGGGCAGTTTCTGCGTGGCAGCCTCGTCGGGGGCTGTGCAGACGGCCACTCGTAGTTGATGCAGGGTGACGATGGTGGAGGTGCGAGTTGAAGTGGTTGACGGTTGAAGTGAGAAGCAGAGGTACGTACCGCATTTGACAGCTGACAGGCGTGGGATGTGGATGTGGAGGCAGCCCAAGCGCAGCCGCGCGGACAGGGGCCGTACAGTTGGAGCAAGTTCTGTACACGCAGTAAGGGGGCACTGTGATTTTACGCTATGTACCTATCCGTATCCGTGTGAGACCCACCCCTTTCATCCCGTCCTTATCGCGTACCTACATTATCGCAAAGCGCTGCCACGTGCCGAGGGCGTCCGCCGTCTATGCGCCGCCAGGGAGGTAGCGTAGGGTCTCCAATTCTCCAACTGCAACAATGCATCGCATCGCATCGCATCTCTCCGCTAAACCATCATCCACCAAAACTTGGCTTGCGCCATAGGCCAGGTAAACGCTTGCCAAATCGCACGAAGCCCTGACTACCTGACTCTTTCGCCATTCTTCCGTTTCATGCCTGCCTAGCTACCTAGCCTAGAGACGTTCGTCCAACTTGGCGGGCCAAAACCGGTCATGGCTCGTCGAGGCTCATTCATCCCAGGAACCGGCCCCGAATGACCCCCCCTTGGCGCGTGAGACATGCCACTCATGCGCCCCCGACCAACCGACCACCCAAGTCTCACCACGCACAACTTGTGAGGCCGTCTACATGACTGCCGCCATCACCTCCTGAGCCCGGCTCAGTCTCACACCTAGGTCAGCGACCTGGCACCCGACAACCCTCATCGTCGGACGGTCTCGCCTGGAGAACGGCGTCTTCATCCAACGCAAACCCTCCCTCTTCCCTGGAGACCAGTTCGCATCCAACCCTCTTCCCGCCCAGTTCCACCACTCGACGGGCGCATCAGCCACCGAACCGGCGCCCATGCCTCTCCCGCCCACGCGCTTGTGCCTCGTGGTCTAGTTGCCTCTTGCTCCTTGCACACCACCTCCGATGACTTGCAGCCCTTCTGTACGCCGCCCTTGGGAGGTCCAGTCTAGCAACGATGGCTTTCCAGAACTCTGGTTCCGTTCCAGTCCTATGCCAGGGCACTGCCTTTTCTATGACAGGAAGACCCTTAAAAGGTCAAGCCTTACCCGTTCCCGTTCCGTCATGCAGTCGTCTCACCAATCCTCGTCCGTTCCCAGACCCTCAGTCTCCTGCCCAGATCACCTGCATATCACACTGTCCCGTGTGGCCCGCTGGCTTGGTTCCAGATACACATATCAAGACGTCGGTCCCTCTTCGTCGTCTACTTACTGCCTGCAGTCTTTCGTATTGCAGTCAGACATAGGTTGAGCACTCCTTTCCAAAAGCTCTTGACCCGCATCCAAGAGCCTTTAGCCAACGTGTATACGACCACAACTCGCGGTCTTGTCATCTCCGAGACCACGCTGGGCATCTCGTTGAGCAAGCCCCCTCCGCATCGTCGCGGCAACGATCGCATGGCCACCCGCCGGTGGTACCTCGAGACCTCTCCAGACGGCCGATACCAGTTCGTCTCGTTGAAGCGATCCCGCTCTCACCACTACGACCGTCGCCACCACCACCACCATGACCCTCAACCGCCGTCGCCGCCGCCGCCGCCACCTCACCGTTGCTGCCGTGACGACTGCGCACACATAACCCGAGAGGAGTGGAATGACGCTGTCGAGCGAGAGCGCAAGCTCCGCGACGTCAACGACTGTCTCGCCCGCGAGAACTACTCGCTCAAGTGCAACCTCCAAGCCTCCAATAACGAGGGCCAGCGCCTCAGCGGCCTCGTCACGGCACTGCAGGCCGAGAACCAGCTCCTGCGCGAAGAGATTGCATCGCTGCGCTGCTCCATCGACAGCTCGGGCGACAACGCGGCCAAGTACCTTCGCGAGAACGAGCGGCTGAAGCATAAGCTGTCCAAGGTCGAGAAGGAACGGGACGGGCTGCTGGCGCGCGTGAGGGAGCTCTCGCGCCACGCGCAGCACGGCCTGTTGGAGCGCATCGAGGAGCTGAAGCGGCTGGTGCTCACGTGGGAGCGGAAGTTTGACGCCGTGGACGATCACAACAAGAGGCTGCGGCGGGACCTCGAGGCGCAGAGGTGCTTTATTGCGGACCAGGAGGTGAAGATCCGGCTGTACGAGCGGGCTCTCCGTCGTCACGGCTTCATGCGATGCGACTGATGATGGGGCGAGGTGAGGGAGGAAATACGTTTCGTTGTTGTTATCACAGACCTGGGCGCATTGGCTGAAAGACCTCGTTGAGGGACTACTGCCTGCTTTCTTTGGCAGGAAGGATATCTGGCTGGGCATTTGTTTGACCGAGTTCATTGGGTAAGTTTATACTCTGGTCTATTCTTGTCGCGTCTTTCCTGCTTATGTGAATGTAGCGAATTTCTGACAGTCCGGTTTGATGTAGGCTTTGGTTGGAGATTGCAGGCATCGTATTCATTGGCTTTCGAATTCGCAGATAGACTTTGGCTTGCTGGGCTTCATCTGAGGCTTATCGGGCAGGGCTCGCAGGTCCCGATGAGTCGTCGGATGAGGCATCTATGCCTGCCCTTCGCCTAGGACGGCCTTTCTTTCTTTTGTACATTACCGCCTTTGCTTCGGCCCCTTCGGCGCAACACGAACTCTCTATGATTGTGCATGTGTCTTTGACGGCAGGGCTCGAAGACGAAGGATGTCCACGCTGCTCGTGCTTACCTGTAGAACAATTCTAGATAGATTGCCTACAGCAGCAGATTCAACGTTGCAACTTTGGTTTTGTTTCAGTTCCCACATATCGGCTCTCCAAGTGCTCGAAGTGATTTCAGCCAAACTTCACGATTTTATTTTATTTTGGTTTATTTCTCCCTAGTAATCTGTTTCAGGCTTCAAGTGACTACATGGGACTTTAGTATTGGGGATACCTGGCATCGAGTGAGGGTATTGTGTCTACCTATCCAACATCATTTACTTGCTCACTCTGATTGTTGTTGTTGTCCGTATTTTATTTCCGAGTTAGGGGCGGTGATCAAATTGCGAATGGAAGAGAACAACTTTGCCGGGTTGATGCTGTCGGGAAAGCGACTCGAGGTCGGCACCGGACGTCGTAGTCAGGTGTTGCCGAACCGAGACATGAACAACCCCATGACGCCATCCCGATGTTGACCCTCCCCCCTCCCTCGAGATACTCCCCCACTTACAGGCAGACCGACGATCCTAAATTGACAAATTGACAAAAATGGTCATGTTCTCTTCGAGGGAGACTTTGCTGGCAAATCCTCGAACCCCTGACACCGCAGCCAAGCCCCGCCGTGATGGTGTGCAGCATAAGGCTGCATGCAGCAGCTCCTTGGCCCGCCCCAGAAACCCAGATTGCCAAACCTTGCGGGCGCGCGAACGCGCGAACGCGCAATACCTTTTTTCCTGCCCCTCCCTCATGTTCATGCTTTCGTTTGCGCGAACTCCCATCGGCGCAGTACCGGTAACCAGGGAAGGATTTGGGTAAAGAGAGAGAGAGAGAGAGAGAACCAGAAGGGGCGGGAGATACAGCTTGCCAGGCGACAATTTCATAATCCTCCCCTCGGGACCCTCAAATGCGAACCTGCGGCGTCGAAAACGCTATCTCAGTCTCACACCTCGACCAGAGTGCTGACACCGAGGTCAGCGACCCTCCCCTCCCCTCCCCCATCCCGAAGAAGGATCAAAGCACCGGACAGATAGATGCAGACTCAGCCGCGCCCCAGAACCGGATTTCGAGAGGTTGTTATGCATGTCGAAAGGGGTAGGTATGAAAGTGCGTGAGACGAGCATCCAAAACGGTCCGCGGCTGAGGACTGCGGCGTCTCATCATCTTGCCTTCGCCGATATGGCTCGNCCCCCCCCCCCCCCCCCTGCCCTCTTACCTACCTACCGTTTTTGGGTGCATTCTACTGCTGCCGCGCGGCGACGTGGTCTGGGTCAGGCTGAATTGCCTCTCGGGATGGCGATATCGTAACTCGGTTGGGGTTGGCTTCGTCCCTGACTGACCCTTTCCCCGTCACCTGTCTCCTTGTTTTAGATCTATTATCATTCTTCATCCTTGTGTGGTTTGGAACAATGAATATGAGGGCAATAAACGCTGTTGCAGACCATCCGACAGTTTTCCCACTGGGCGGCGGCGTCGTGGCACGTACCCACCCTTCTGACAAATCAACTTACACCTTTTCTCGCACCTCTGTTTGCATTGCCACCCCACTGGCCCACGCTAGTACCAGTGCAAAAGTTGCGGTAAACCGCTAAACACCCAAATACTAGGGGTGGGATTTCCATACCAGACCAAAGGGTTTCCAGGGATCGCCGCTACAATCAATCAACTTGGAGGGAATTTAAACCGGAAGTGATACCGCTGGTGAGGAAGTTTCTGGGTGATGGACACGATGGGCGGGCGAATGCCGAGCCGCGCGGAAGCGGAGCTGCGCCCGGGCCCCTAGCTCTTCGGACCTGTTTGGCACATGCTATCACACGAGTATCTAATGCACGCTTTCCGCGGCGGGAGAAGGGGTTCATCTTCTTCATCAATGCTTCTGGCAGCTTCTAGAGGCGATTGTAGTGCAAACTGATGGTGGAAGGGACGCCCGCGCAAGAGCGTGCGCCGGCGGGTGGGGAGGATCCTTCGCGGGCTTGGGCGCGGATCTAGGTCTAGTAGCCATCGTGAGACGAACCACGGCTGGCACCCGCCTTCTTGGATGTGCGGCCGAGGTATGTATGGTATGGATGGGGTTTTACTTTGGGAGGTTTTTTTTCTTTTCTTTTTGTCTTTTTGCCAAAGTCCAAAGTGTACAAATTACGCCATAATGCCCATGCCCATGCGTCCTTCATCCTTCCTTTCCCCTGGTCAGCGGCGGCAACGCCAAAGGTGCGGAGTGCACGCGAGAGGTTAGTCACGATGCGCTGCGAATGGCCTTGCGGGTTTCGAGCTCAGGAATGCGAGTATCCGTAATCCGTCTCGATTCCGCAAGCATGGGAAATGGACGCTGCCAGCCCTAAAGAATTGGAGACTATGATGAATGCCTGAGTCTNGGGGGACAATGCACGTTTTTGTACGGATATGTGTAGGTAAAATATTTGTTCGACCCCCCCCCCTTTCCCCCATTCTTTTTTCTCTCTTTTGTGCCCAGATAACGGATATATGCCGGCCGCCTTCAGTGAGGTGAGATGTGGACGGACGGCTGAGACACTGGACTCATGCACACCAACTTTTCCTCTTTCTCCTTTTATTTTATTTCAAAGTACCTGGGTAGCGAGATAGTCCGAGGCAGATGGCAAGGCGCTCAGTGGTTATCGTCCGAGTTGGAGTAGAAGAGCCCATAAAGGTCAAGCGTAGACGGGAAGTCAGACTTGACAGGCCTGTCAGGACTCACCTTGCAGGGAGAGTGCGCTGGCCTGTGGGGCGGAGTCTTTTAGTTCGTGCCTACACCCTATACCTAAGTAGGTAGCCTAAGTAGGTGCTGTAGGTACCTGGGTAGGTAGGTAGGTATCTAGTATGTAGATTAGTTTAGTCCGCAGCAATGACATCCAATCCACAGTCACCATCATCACCATCACCACCACTCGCAGCCTGATCGCCATGGCAATGCGGCTCGCGACGCGTCGGAAAAGTGACCGATCCAAGTGCATTTAATTCATTGGCGGTGTCGGGGAACGCAATCCAAGTGGCGTGATCACGCCTACCAACGGCCACAAAACGACGCCCCCGAGCCCTGCACCGGAAGAGCATGAATCGGGATTTGGACCACAACGCCCTTGGTCTCCAGCGCCCATCACCATCACCATCGTCGTCGTCACGAACAAACCGCGTTCTGTCGCGGGGTCCAGACACATACCGGGGAGTGACTCACGACGGGGGGCCAAGGACCACCGCCGTCGAAGAGGGGGGGTGGGTGGTCTCGTCCTGCGGCGGCCTCTGCTAGGCTGCAAGACCATCTCGGCCGGCATCGTCGCAGGCCATTGGCTCCGGACGGCATAACCATCCATGCGACGCATGTTACGATGATCCCTGAGATCGTGGGCAGGTGCAACTTTGCAAGAACATATCCGAGGGAACGCATCGAGCGAGGCGGAGAGGAGGGGGCGGGCCGCAAGAAAGGACCGCACAGCGCCAAGCAGAACCCCGTCGAGTCTTGTCGGTCTCTTCGTCGCGATTCATTCTCTGCAGACATGCTCTGCAGACAGCCTCTGGAGGAGCGGACAGACAGCCACGCACGCAATTGAGCGTTTCGCCCCTCCTACTCCTCCTCGCCCCCCGCCCTCCGTTTGCGAATACGCATAGTGGCAGATTGCAAAAGCGCGCGCGCAGTGTCTATCTGCTTGTGAGCCAGAGTTGGGCGAACCAGTCTCTCGGGTACTCAAACCACGTTGGCGAACCATTTTCTCAGACACACACACACACACGACAGTAACACGCAGCACACCAATGGAATTAAGGCGTCCAGGCTGAAAAATCGGATTTAGGCAACCGGACAGGAAACGGGCTCGTTTCTGCCTTGTTGGCTTCGCTGGCCCTGCACCGCCTCGGCGACTCGGAGCCCTGCGCCAATGGGGACATGGCCTGCCACCGAGAAATCCAAATCAAGTGAAGCAGTGCACTCCTCCCCCTTCTGTACGTATGGCTGGATGGCTGGATGCGACAAGATCTGGATCAGTCAGCAGATATGGGAGTTAATTCCTGGCAATGGTCTTTTTCCACTTTCCCTTCTGGCATCCTGCCTCCCCCCCCCCCTTTGCGTACGGAGTACTCCCGTCCCGCTTCCACCCTTGTCCACGGCATCAAGGAGCAGCAGCAGCAGCAGCACCCTATCCCCTCCAACCCGTCATCCCATGGGCCATCATTGAGCCATGGGACATCCATCCACTCCACCCATCCTATCCCTGGTCAAGGACGAACCCGCGATTCCGCCGCCCGTCCTGCCTAACGAACCGCATGCAAGTTCATGTGAATAGCGTGTGTCCTGCCTGGACTTGGTACCTATTACAGTACGGAGTACATCCTCACGAAGATGAGGGATGACTCTATCCACGGCTCAACTGCGCCAAGAGGCAGCCGGCTTCAAAGGCCCAGCCCTACATGGCCACTACCGATGCGATACCTCTGGAATGTTGCTAATTTCCTTGGGGCTCGGAGCGTGTTCCAGGTACCCTTTTCGTTGTCGTCCGGTGCTCCCCTGTGCTGCATTCGCTCTCCCTTTGCATCGCTACATTGCAGAGCAAAGCTGCGCCGGAGGCAGCAATCCACTATCCACACCACCACTTCTCACTCATTCGCCCACTCACTCGCCCACTCACACACGCACACACACACACACACACACACACACACACATTTTCTCTCCCTCCGACTGCGACTTGCTTGCTCTCTCTTTCTCTCTCGCTCACTCACACGAAGGCTGCAATGGGCTGTGTCTGAATAAATAAAATGTCCCGATGCGTCGCGTCTTCTTCGTTCTCTCCCGTTCCATCCATCCCACATCTGCTCTCTGCTTTCATTACACTGGCCGCTGTCCTATCCCTTCTCCCAAGCCAAAAAAAGAACTCGGTCCCCATCTTGGGCAGCATTCACCCCCTTATATACCCGACTTGACTCATCTCGACAAGGCCACGACATGTATTAACCCGCGCGCGCGCCTACCACACCACACCACCCACATCGAATTTTGAAAATTGAACTTCATCTTTTACAAAGACCGGACAGGACACTGCGCATACGATACGATCGACGCCTTCATTTTTGTGCCTGTACAAGGCGAAAAAGGCATCTGCGCCTTGAACTGCTTCACCGAATCGACTTATACTTTGATCGGCGACCCCCGCGCGCTCAAGCGCCAACAGCCAGCTACCATGTCTTCGGCCAACAGAAAGGAGCAGCGCGTCTCCTTCCAGACCATCCCAGCCTCCAAGAGCCACCGTCACCAGACAAGCGACTCGGGCGTCGGATCCGACTTCAGCTCGAGTCCCACGCCCCAGGAGTACTTCGACCTCGAGAGGAACCACATCAAGCTAAAGGAGGAGTTCTTGGCAACCAGGAACAAGCTCAAAGAAGTCGAAGCCCAGCTCCAAGAGGCTAACGCCCGGTTAAGCGCCATGGAGAACACCGTCGAGGTCTTGGAGAACGACAACAAGGCCCTGGATCGCGAGAAGCGCAACCTGCGCACAGAGGTCGAGGCCCTTCGCGATGACATCCGCAAGTCTCGCTCGAGCCCGCCCCGGGAATCGACCAAGATGTCGGGTGCTCTCCCACCCCACCCGCCTTCTCCCAAGGAGCACAAGGAGCACAAGAGCTCGCGCCGCAGCGAATCCAAGCACCACCGCAGCGAATCCAAGCACCGCCGCAGCGAGAGCAAACCTCGGAAGAACACGGAGGAGAAGGAGCTGGAGAAGCGCGTCAAGCAGGACAAGGAGCGTCTCCGGGGCCGTTTCGACCACAAGGACGACAAGAGCGTCGCCTCCAGCACTAGTTCGGGCCGGAGCAAACAGAGCGGCAGCTACATGGAGCCCTTGGGTCCTGCTGCCCCCCGACCCGCTCCCGCCGTGGAGCAGGCGGGCCGTCCCCGTCTCTCGCACCACAACTCCATCAGGCCGGCCGTCTACACGACAACCACCATTGCCGAGCCCCCTTACAGCGCCCTGCCACACAGCCCAGCATACCAGGACTACGACGCCGATTACTATCCCGATGCTACTCCACAATACGTTCAAGAGGACGGCGGTTACCACTTTCACCCTCTGCCGGTTGACCCACCTCGCGGGAGGTCGCGCCGGTAAAAAACCGACAAGCAAGTAGAGGAGAGAAAAAAAGAGAATAGGCCCTGTGTGACGCACCACCACAGGTAGCTTGGCTTTTCTTCTTCTCCTTCTTTGCTGTGGAAAATCCTTTACAGCTCTCTGCATTCAGCCACAGAGAAACTTTTCATTACAGGCACGCATCCGCTAAGCGGTGCGGGGCATGGGAAGACCTGACCTGCCCCC
>NWBT01000050.1:2404164-2461806 GCA_003386485.1 Colletotrichum lentis
CCCCCCGCACCGTCCGTCCGGGGACGGGCACTCTGACTGATTTGGGTGACAGGATGAGACGCAACTGGTTGACGCCATCCAGTTGACTCATCCTCGTTACGAAGGAAGGCCCGGCAAACTTTTCCGTCCACCGGGCCGATGTGCTTATTTCAAGAGACGCATGCCGCGGGGATTTCCTTCTTAGTAGTTCCTTTTCCTGTTTCCTGTATCAAATCCTGTACCAGCTGGCTTCCTGTTCTTCGAACGATACGATACCCGATACCCAATACCTTTTGTCACGTTTTTTTCACGACATACCTTGTTTGGCTCTTAGCCTTTTTTTTTTTCTCTTCGTTTTGTATTTATCTTGCTTCGTCAACGACGTTCGTAGACTTGCAATTCGAACCAACAAAAGTTTTTGAATAAACCAAAAGAGAAAAGGCAAATGAAGCTCTATCCCTCCATCAGCCCCGACCTCGCGGACTGGGCTGCCCGCCAACCCGTCTTCTTCACGGCCTCGGCGCCCACTCACCTTCCCCACATCAACGTTTCGCCCAAGGGCCTCTCCGCCCACTTCGCCGTCCTCTCGCCGAACCTAGTCGCTTACATCGACCGGACTGGCTCCGGCTGCGAGACCATCGCCCACAGCTATGAGAATGGGCGCCTGACGCTCATGTTCATGTCCTTTGGCCCGTCGCCTCGCATCCTCCGCCTCTTCTGCAAGAGCCGGATCATCGAGTGGGACCATCCGGATTTCGACTCGTGGATGAGCCGCATCGTCCCGCAGGGCGAGACGGGCAGGGTCTCGTACGACGGGGCGAGGGCCGTTGTCGTTGGTGATGTCTGGGAGGTGCAGACGAGCTGCGGGTACGGCGTCCCGATGATCCGCAAGGAGCTTTACGCGTCGTCCGCCCCGGAAGACGACAGCGACGCCGCCGCCGCCGCCACCCAGGGCAAGGAACGGGAGAACAAGCAGGACGAGCTCTCCGCCTTTGAAGAGCGTCCCACCCTCGACTTTTACTGGAAGAAGCGCGTCGACAACAACACGGTCAACAAGTACCAGGCCGAGACCAACCGGACCTCCATCGACGGCCTCCCCGGGCTCAGGGCCGCGCGCAGGGACGCCGGCGAGACGCTCTGGGCGGCCGACGCCAAGGCCGCCCTCGGCCGCGCGGTGCGCGAGACCAACGGCGTGCTCCTGGGCGTGTCTCTCACGGTTCTTGTTTACTACGCTGCGGCCTGGGGCACGGCGTGGTGGGCGCGCGCGACGGCGCCCCGGAGCCCGATTTGGCCGAACTGATTCTCTTTTGGTATGCTTTGTACTACGTGTGGACCAGCGACGACGTGTCCGAGTCCATTTTCTTTCTGCTTCTTTTGAAAAAGATGATCAAATTTTTTTCTTTCATATTTTTTTTTGGGGGCATTTGCCCTGCCATTGAATGCCCCCCCTCCCGTCGGGAGTCATCGAGAGCGCCAAGTGATTGAGGAAGGAAGGGAAGCGGGATTTCTTGGAAGCTGGTAAATAGAAAACAAAATACAATAAAAGGCGGAATCACCACTTCCTCGATCTAGATTCTGTTATCCCTCCGGGCGTCAACCAGAGGTGATGCCCTGACAAACGCTCTTGACCTATGCTCCCGCCCTGTGACTGGTGATACGTGCATGGCCATGGCTGGCCCCCTCCGGATCGATGACTCAACATGGAAAAACTGTTGCTTTCATTCCCCTCTAGGGCATTCATCTGCTAAATCATCCAGTCGCGGCTCGCCTTTCCCATCCGGACACAGACAGCCCCCCCCTCCTCTCAGCCATCGGGACGCACCGCCATTACCACTCCCCTCTGCGCAGAACGCATCCACCGCTACCGCTGCAACACACTCACTGACTTGGTTCCCTAGCTGATCTTCTGCATTGCGTCGGTTCGACGGCAAGATGGGGAATGGGCAGGTGGGAGAGCCTGCAGTCACTTTAGGAAACCAGGATAAGCGATGCCTTCCAAACACTCCCTTGCCATCGCATCTTTGTGGCGCCCCTCCGTTAGGTTTCCCTTGGGTAGAAACGCGAGCGCGCGCAGCTCTCTGCAACCCCCCCCCCCTGCCATGTGCCGCTGCAGGAATATGCACACGTGGGAAATACCCCCATTGTACGTGCAGAGCGGCCGCCGATTATGCAGAGAACAAAAAAGAAAAGATGGAATTCCTCTGGCTTGGAATCATCCCGTACCTGCAGCCGAGGCATCCTTGTTGCCGCTGTTGCTGCCCGACGCGTTCGCCGCGGCCTTGCCGCCACCGCGACCACGTCTGGTGCGCTTGTGGTGCTCCGGCTTCTCGGGCTTCTCCGAGGGCGTCGCGTTCTTGGCTGAACCGGACGTCGACGCCGCGGCTGGGTTGGAGCTCGTCGCAGCGGCGCTGGAGTCGGCGTTAGCACCGCCGGACTCCGCCTTCGTGTTCGAGTTGGGTGCCGCGGCCTTCTTCTCTTTGCGCTCCAGAACCTGGACGGTGCCCTGAGCAACCTGCACGGGACTCGCGGCGATCGCCCTGACAAGGCTTGTATGGTCGGAGAAATCAACGTAGGCGAAGCCCTTGCGCTTGTCGATCTCGACAAACGTGACGGTGCCAAAGACCTCCATCGCCTGTTTCAGGAGCGCCTCAGTAACGCCCTGCGAGGGGTTCGCGTGCTTGACAAAGCCTCGTGTCACACCGGGGGTAACGGCTGCGGAGCTCTTCTTGGAGTTGCTTCCCTTGCCCGAGGACTTTGGAGCCGCCGGGGGGTTGGATTTGGCGTTCGTCGACGGCGCGGCGGCTTGTGATGCCGAGCCTGATACCTCTTTGTCGGCCTTTGCCGCCTTCTCCTTGTTCCTCTCCTCGTCCTTCTTCTTGAGCAATACGACAGGAGCCTTGGCGGGTGGCGCTGGTGCGTTGGAAGAGCTGGCCTCGGTCGACTTGCCCTTGGACTCGCTGGCCCCCGCGTTCTTGCCGCCACCGCCTCTGCGAGAACGACCTGATTTGGCCGCGGTGGGCGTTGTGTTCCGCTCCGATGCCTGAGAAGCCGCCGAAGACGATTGAGCTGGTGCGGCGACAGGTGTCGAAGCAGGTGCCGCGGGTTCAGCCGCGGGTTGCGCTGGTTCTTTGGTCGTGGCTGTCGCCGTCGTCGTCTTTGCTTCTGCCTCAGCCTTGGCAGCGTCGAGTCGTGCCCTCCTATGAGCACTTCCAGGACTGATGCCAAGATCTCTTTGCAGGATGCGAGCGGCCGCCGCGATACCAGCTCGCCGGCTCTTGGGCGCGTCCTGAGAGGATGAAGACGCCTGAGTGATCTGGCTAGCAGCAGCTTCGGCAGCCTTGACAGCTTCGGCGTTGGCCTTCTTGGTGAGAATCTTGACCGTCTCCTTGGGCTTGTCGGCCGACTTCTCTCCCTTGGTGTCCTTTTTGCCCTTCTTCGAATCGTCCGCCGTCGATGCCGGCGCCTTGCCTTTCGTGTTCGATTCCTGCCGAGCCTGCTTGGCGCTCTTAGCGGCAGCCGCCTCCTTTTGCTTGTTCGCCTTCTTCTCCTTGATGTACTCAATCAGAGGCGTCGTCGTGACTTTGGCCTCGGGCCTCGACTCCTCCGCATCCTTGCTCTCGTTGCCCTCGGTCTCCTTGTCCATCTCGGGATTCGTCAAGGACAGGAGGAAAGACATGAACTCGGGGTCTTGGTCGATCGTTCCCTGTCTAGGGTCGGTGCGTTTCTTACCACCCGGGACCTTGTTGTAGATCGCAAACTCGAGAACCGGAGGGCCGACCAGAGACGGGCTGTTGGAGGTCATCTTGGCGTCCTCCCACGATTTGGCTTGGACCAACGTTGACAGAGTGTTGAGACTCTCGCGCTTGAGGACGTGGAGATAGACTCTCCCCGGTCTTGAGGGTTTCGCAGGGCTATGCGCACCAAGGCGTCAGTCCGTAGATCTCCACGCAGGGAAAGTGAACACGTACTCCTGTGAGATCTTTCCCTGAGCGAAGTTGTGCCAGCTGACAAGGCCATTTCCGGCCTTCCACTCGTCGCCCAGATTGTTCCATAGTTCTTGTTCCGTCATGCCAGGCGGGAGTCTTCGAATAATTACTTTGTCGCCTTCGACAGGAGTCCGGCTCTTGTTAGGCTTTGGCGTATCTGCAGCAGGTTGCTGGCCAGAGGCCGGAAGGGCCCCATTCGTCTTACGCGATGTCCCTTGGGCGCCGGAAGTTGCCATCGCAGGACGACAGACCGAGTAAGGGCAGAATAGAATTGTTTTGGCTCTCTTGACAATGAGGGAAATGTGCTGCTTTGTCTGGTTATTGTTTTCTGTCTAGAGGTGTGAGAGCAAGGAATGTGCACAACATGGGATCCTATGTGAGAAACGCTAAACAGGTAAAAAAAAAAAATCCCAATGTCTAGGACCACAAGGGTGACTTCTGAGTTCTGAGATGCTGAGGCTGATGTGATGGCAGGGTAGCAACGCGGGGCTTTTGGGGTTCACATTGACACTGGAGCTGAAAGAATGGTGCACAAACGGCTGCTTTCTACGGATAATAGGACCTTATCAGATAACAGCAGTCTAGCCTCTTTTGGATAGGTAGGTGGTGAAGCTGCCTCTGGATGGGGGTGGGGGCTTTTGTCCTTCTTCCCTTCAGGAGAAACCTCGGATAAACTTCACCATTCACACCCCACCTTCGGTCAAACAATAGTCCGAAACTACCTTTAGCCGAAGTTCACCCAGCACTAGAGGCTCAAGATGGATCAGGAAGTCGAGTCCTCCGAGGACAAAGACAGCGTCTCTGTAGACGTCTACCCGGAAACATTTCCGGATTTCCATCAGGCGAAAATATCGCCAACCTGTGCGTCAAGCGAAGGAAGCCCGAAGTCCGAGGTCCCGACGAAATCAGGTTACCAGCCGCCCAGTGAGGAAGAAATCCAAGCGGCGATACGACGCGCCAATCAGTACCAGAACCATCCCGTCACAAACGGACCTCGTCGCAGACCCGGCGCAGGTGGTGGACGACAGAGGAGCGCCGAGGTATCATTCCAGCTTCCTTCTGCGCATCCAAACCACCAGCCCCAAGCACAACAGCCGGCTCCTTTCGCGACCGCGCCGCCGACCAGCTCCCCTGCCATCGTCGCGCCGAGCCCTCATTCCGGCCGAGGTCGAGGCATCTCAGTTCCAGGCAGGTCGGGTTACATCCCCACACTCCCCCCGTTGAGCACTGAACGTCACCGCGCTCCCAACGTCGGCCAAACGCGACCTATCGTCGTTGGAGGCTACGATAATCCTCTTGAAGAGCATCGCCAGAGAGTTTTGCGACGTAAAACTGAGGACAAATTGACGCTCGAGGCTTTCCTGGAAGAGTCTCGTCGTCGGGCGATTCAGCAGCGCCCAAGTCCCCGACCATTACCCGAGCCGCCCACTGCTAGCAGTAGCAGCACCCGCACAACAGCTGTCGCACCCGACCGTGCTTTTCAAGCCCCTCCCCCCACTCAGCAGCACGACACTGCTCCACAGCACCCTTCGCCTCTACAGTCGAACCCGGTCGCTTTCAACCGCCAGGAGCCCTTTGCAGCGATCTCACGTCGCCGTTCCCGGTCTGCATCGCTGACAAGTCCCTCCAACCCCCCTCCATTCGTCTTTCCGGGACCGACTGGCAATCGACCCCTCCACGAACCCATCATAGAGGAGCCGTGCGCAGAAGCTGAAGAGCTCGACCACGCTGAGGAACCCGAGGTTCGCACCGCACAAATCGTCCGGCTTGTTCGACCATCCGACGACCCCGCCAAACACTCATCCGACGTTTCTCTCCGTGGTGGGAGCTTGGACTACGAGGACTTTGCCGACGAGTTCGACGGCTTCGATCCGGATTACTACGAGTCCGACGATCTTGAGTACGACCTGGACCAGCCGGTTGACGAGTTTAACCCAAACGTCTCGGACGAGTTCGATCCCTACGAAGTTGAGGCAAATTCTAAAGTTCGCACGCAGACTCTCAACAAAATGGCGAGCCACATTCCCCGGCCCGGCCCGGCCAACCTCTCGCCAAACGCAGGTTTGGATGAGTGGCTAGAGGAAGCCAAGCAGTGCCACTACTTGCCTGAGCGCGCCATGAAAGAGCTATGCGAGCTCGTGAAGGAGGTTCTTATGGAGGGTAAGGAACCTGGCCAAAGTGATTTAGCTCCGCATGCACTGACTGACCTGCGAACTCCAGAATCAAACATCCAGCCGGTGTGCACTCCGGTTACAATTTGCGGCGACATTCACGGCCAGTTCTACGATCTTCTCGAGCTGTTCCGCGTAGCGGGTGGAATGCCTGGCGAAACCAGAGTGGAGGCGCCCAAGACTGCGACCACTGTCATCAGCCCCGAAGACATTGAGCCTCCTACTGAGATCACGGACCCCAAGCTCAAGAAGAAGGTCAAGAACGCTGGAAGCCCTCTTGCTGATGAGGACGATGAGGAGGATGCTGTCGCCGCCGACACCAGCGCTACTTCCCGAGCCGATTCTGCCGTCGAGGTTTCCGCCACCTCCCAGTCTGCCGAGACCCGCTTCGTTTTCTTGGGTGACTTCGTCGACCGCGGCTATTTCAGCCTCGAGACATTCACTCTTCTCATGTGCTTAAAGGCCAAGTAAGTAACGGGTGAAGGCATGTGCTGCATTTTCGATACTAATATCTCCCAGGTACCCCGACCGAATTGTTCTTGTCCGCGGCAACCACGAGTCTCGTCAGATCACCCAGGTCTATGGATTCTACGAGGAGTGCCAGCAAAAGTACGGAAACGCGTCCGTTTGGAAGGCTTGCTGCCACGTCTTTGACTTTCTGGTCCTCGCCGCCATTGTCGACGGCGAGCTTCTCTGCGTTCACGGCGGCTTGAGCCCCGAGATTCGTACCATTGATCAGATTCGCGTCGTTGCCCGCGCCCAGGAGATTCCCCACGAGGGTGCTTTCTGCGACCTCGTTTGGTCTGACCCGGAGGACGTCGAGACTTGGGCTATCAGCCCCCGTGGCGCCGGTTGGCTCTTTGGCGACAAGGTTGCAACCGAGTTTAACCATGTTAACGGCCTCAAGCTGATTGCCAGAGCTCATCAGCTCGTCAACGAGGGCTACAAGGTTCGTGATGCACACCCTCAGCCTTCTCCCTCCATTCTGTCGCTAACGTCGGTCCAGTATCATTTCCCTCAAAACTCAGTCGTCACTGTTTGGTCTGCCCCCAACTACTGCTACCGCTGCGGCAACGTCGCATCGATCATGACAGTCGACAAGGACATGAACCCGAAGTTCAGCATCTTCTCCGCTGTTCCTGACGACCAGCGCCATGTCCCCGCCAACCGTCGGGGACCTGGTGACTACTTCCTCTGAAGAGTCTTTATGCTTTTCCGAATTCTGGGGACACGAATAATACACTCTGAATGAACCACTGGAATTCGCGTCCAGAGGGACCTTGTCTTGCGTGGTACCATACACATTTCCATCAACCGCTGAAACGAAGCGGCCAGGCTCTGGAGAGAGACGACGCTCCTCACGTTTGTCGGAGTATTCAGAGCCGTCCTGATAACAACTACAGATCCTGAAAAGGAGCGACGCAGCACTTTGTGCAGCTCAGCATGACGCATGATGACGAGAAATGGTTCTACTTTTTGCTGCAGACCGAAACCCTTTGCTCTAAACGGTCTGCAGATTTCACGCAGCATTATGGACTTGACACGAGTCCACGGAAGGGCTTGCTTTGAGTCATATTCGCGATTTCTGGGCATGAGCACTGAGGACTCCACTGACTGCCACTTGCCTCTGGCTCGGTTCAGTCAATTTTAAAAGGAGTTACTCGCTCGTTTGCTCGGAACGATCACGGAGGATTTCGAGACGGGAGTCCCAACTTTAGCTCTGTCTCTCTCTCTCTTTCTCGCTCTCTCTCTCTCTCTCTCTCATTGAGATAGGGGGAAAGAGAAAGAATGAGTTGGATGACTCAGGGATGTATGTGACGATTTGATGCATGGAATAGAGGGCGGGGAAGACCTTCTTGTAGAATTAGGTTACTTTAGAGTGGTTCAATACCCATACATGCTGACACGAGAGCCCATGTCCATGGATATCAAAGTCACTTGTAAATTCCAACATTGATGCTTGAACATGACATGCCATCATCACGACACAAAGTACAAAGGAACGCCACGGAACAGGCCGGTATTCTAATCAACAACACGCCATACTGCATCGCCACCTCACACCAGACGCCATCCGATACTGACTCCCGGGATCCCAGTAATACCTAAGTGGCTAATCAAGCCCGCTTGATCTCCCATTTCAGGTCCTTGATGCTCACTTCCTCTCCGGCCTTCTCGTCATAGTCGTACCACTCGCCTTCGGTGAGGTCGATAGCGGAGAACTTGCTGCCCGAATCGAGGCCCTCGGCAAGCCATTCGCCTTCGGGGATGAACTCGGTGAACTCGAGACCACGGCAGTCAAACTCGAGAAGCTTCTGCTGCTTCGCGGGCTCGCCCTGCGCGTAGGATGCAGCAGCGGCCTTGATGGTAGCGGAGGACTCGCGCTTGCAGTTCTTGCACTTCCAGACGAAGTTGGCCTCGCCTCTGCTGCCGCTCATGTCGTTGTTGTCCTGGGCGCCGCGCGTCAATACACGTTCAGTGGATGTGGGGTCCGGGGCAGTCTCGGCTTACAAAGCGGCTGACGCCGACGGGTTTGTCGTGGACTTCGCGGCATGATGTGCACTGCACCTTGAACGTGTACCAGAAGGGGTTGCCTTCGCTGTCATCGGGGCGGAGGTTCGTAACTCTTGAGGTTGGGAGATGAGTTGCGTATCTCTAAAGACCATGGATTGAGGGAGCTTACCCGTTGAGCTCGGCTGTCAGTGCAAGGGCGAACATTTTCGTAAGTATTTTGGTATGATTTTTTCCCGCCTTCTGTCTACCTAGTCACTGTAGCTGCCGTGCCTTTCAAAGCTCATATCAAAGTCATCGTGGGGTACCCATGGAGGGGCAGTTGCGTCACTTTCTTAAGTGGATATGCCGCCTCGATGCATAACCTTCTGGAGATGAATATCTGTATAGTTGCATTCCGGATACTCTGCTCAGTTCACGTCCTTGCAATTAGGCAACTCGGTCCAGCCCACGTGCGCTTTCGGCTCCATCGTACCATAATTCCCAGGCGTCAAAACCTGGACGTCGTCAACGACATCGATCCCGCCCAGCCCGCCAATTCGACTTACTGGGGCTGCCAACGCAGCTGGAATGCCGTCGGAATGCAGGCACTTTGGTCCAGAGCGGGCCAGGCGCACCATTGCGGCTGCAAAGCCTGCTTCAATGCCGCCGGAGGCATGATGCGACAGTCGGCGACACGAGTGACGCGGCGGAAACCAACATTCAGCGAGGTGTTCACGGCGTGCTATACCTCCATCATGGGAACGGCGGCGGTTTTGGACGCCCAGAAGAAAGACGAACGGCGAAAGGAACTCGACCGACAGCTCGAAGAGGCGAGGGCAGAGTTCAGGATGCTCGTGGAAAATGCACCATCCCAGCTTCCTCGCGAACGGGTGCCGGATGCATGTATTGCACCATCCCACCTCCTTCTCGAACAGGCACCGGATGGAAGCAATGCCAATCGATACAAGGGCGCGTTGGAGTGGTATAAGAAACAACCAGGGGAGATTGCAGAGTTTTTCGACTCTTTGGGGCCCTTACCTAAATGGCCTCGGGTCTCGCCAAGGTCTAGACAGGTGACGGATCTATGGCATGAATACCAACTCAAACCCCCAATGAAGCGACCGTACACTGTTGTGGGTGCCGACTATAAGTTGCTCACCCGTTTCATCAAATCGGAAGAGGAAATGTACCGGATTCAGCACCGCATTCCAACAACACCACAGCAACTGGAGGTCGCGGAGAGGAAAATGCGGCAGTTGGCTTTCGGTTTACTCCGTGCAAGCGAATTTAGAGAAAGACACGACAAGATAAGGCCCAAAAAGTGCGAATCGGAAGTCTTACAACGAGTGGTGGACGACTTGGGTAAAAGCGAGCACCCGCACTACGACGTGGACCTGGATCCCAATACTGTCAGCAGATGCAGTGCCGATTTAAACAGGTCCTTGAGAGACATCTTTGGGGAGGCGCAGCCTTCAAATATCAAGCCGACGATTATGAAGGTGTGCTACAACCTTCTCGTCGCGTCACAGCCTCCTACTGTTCACACATACAACACTCTGATAAATGGCTTCAATTCGGTCGGTCTTCATTACCTAGCCTTGCGTGTGGTCAAGGAACTCCTAAGATCCCCGGTTGAGCCGACGCAGAGCACACTCGTTTGTCTCCTGAATCACTTCAAGGAGACAGATGACAGGGAAGGGTTCTACCAAATCATCGAGCGCATGACTGGCAAAGACCGCCGGGGCATCAACATTCGGAGAAAGCTTGTTGCAGAAGTGCAGGCGACCGAGTCGCTGCATAAATGGGCAATGACGAAAGATATCGTCGTCAATCGAAACTACGTGATTGAGAGGGCTTGGTTCGACGTTCGGGTTTTAACTGCCATCATCGAAGGCATGCTGAGATTTGGCTACCTGAGGTATGCCGCGGACACATTGGCGCTGGGCTTCAGTCTTGGATTTGTGTTCAGCATGCGGGCAATAAGGACAGTTCTCAATGCTTGCGTTCTTGAGCTGGACCCCAAGCCCGCGATGGTCATTCTGAAAGCATTCGCGTCCAGACCCAGTCTTATCGACGCAAGGTTCTCGAAAGAAACCCATCGGGCGTATATCGCGCGACGGGTCCAGAGCTTGCTGTATATTTGTGGCATGTTCGGAACATCGCCGGACACTGTGGTCCCCAGCCTAAGGGCTGTTCCTGCTTCAATGTTACTGCCCGAAAGCCACAGAAGAGGCTTAAAGTTGGCCCTCATCACTCGGCTAGTTGACGAGTCGGAGATCAAGTTGGAATTTTTCAGATCTTCACTGGCCGTCATACTCAAATGTTTGGCCGATTGTCAGTCGGGCGACAAATCACCAACACCGTCTGACTCGCATTTGCGGCCCTGGAGACGTTTGACCAAGGTGGCGATTAAGGCGGCGATTGAGGCGGCGCCCAACCTTGGCAACATCGAAGGAGCCAAAGGGCTCGAAACGAGTAAAGAGGTGCAAGGGACGGTGACCATCTCCAGCAACGACAATACGACGGACAGCCGGGACAAAGCCGACGCCTGGGCTGGCTTTGAAGATGGCTTTGAGGCAGTGGGAAGCAAGCCAGCCCATAGAAATGTGGAAGCTGCGGCGGGTTTTTGAGGGTAGAGTTCTGAGTGGCGAGGACATTGTACATATGTAGTATACCTGTTGCCATGTGGGAGGCTAGGGACGAGGGCGTCCATGCCGCATATACTATGCGCACATGCTCCCAAAACGATCCATGCATGTCATTAGCAAACGAATGTCAGGGGCGTCCGAGGCTTGTGTTTATACGTTATAGACTATAGAATATTTGCGTTGCGTATGCGACGCATCGAGGCGTTCTCGAAATCGAGGCTTCGCTACGCGGCGTGATCCTGGCAGGTTTTCACCCGCCCACCCTGGTTGGTGAATGCTCCCTGTCTGTTACATGGCCGGTTCCCTTTCTTTGACCAAACCCACCAAGCTTTGGGGCGGGATATGTCTTCCCACAGGAGCTGACGCCGTCACGGACAGCATCAAGCGGAAAGTCGTGCAGACCCGACGTCGCCCGCGCGCGGTAGGACCCCTCGTCGAGAAGGCAGACGGCGCCCGCAGGGCCGGGCTGGATCAAGAGGATAGTCAAGGGCGTCAAGAAGACGGAGAGGATGGCAAATGTGCCCGGCCATGTTCAACCCGGACACGGCGTCACCTCGGCCGACGCAGACGTACACAATGCATTCGCAGGGGGGGAGGACATGATGCTTGCGTGGTTGAAAAGTCCCGGGGGTCGCTGGCGGTCGGTGAAGAAGAGCCGCCGCGTAGGCCCAAGGCCTAGGCTGCGGTCTGCATCTGCAGGGTCGCATCCACAACAACTGACGAGACTGCGTGTCTGGTTGGGTCACTGTGCGACATCAAGAGGGACGACCGCCTTGGCTGCATGTCTTGGGCAGGGGGGGAGGATTGAGGATTGAGAAGGAGGAGGAAAAGAAGCAAAGGTGTGGTGTGGTGGTGGATGACGGACTGCCCAGAACCCATGGTTTGGGGGCGATCTTTCCCTTGGCTCAAACGGACGCCGTCGACGGGGGAGGAGGCGGCGAATGCCAAGGCATGCGATCCAACCATTATAGTTGCCAGTGTTGTGGGAGAACTTCAGAAGGAATCCGGGCGGTCCCAAAGCGTTCCCGGCAACAATGGGGACATGATGTTTGCTTGGGTTGCCTGTAGCTTGGGTGTGGTGTCACTGCGTTTGTGACAACGTCCGTGGGGTTGAATGGGGGGGGGGATGCCTTGGAGGGCGCGGGCCGTATGTATGGTGTGCGACTTGAGTTGACAGCTGAGGAAACGCAATTCTCGAGTGGGCAAACCTACGCGGCCGTGTTACGATTCGAACGGGGAATCAGCCGGGGGGGGAGGATCAGTCTTTGGGTTTACCGTTTACGCATCAACCGGGAGCTTAAACAGGGGCGGCCAGCTCCCGAATGGCCGCGCAGGTATCCGCATACAGTACAGTACACATCACTTGTAGTTGAGCAAGGAAAAGTGTCATGCTGTAGCAAAAGGTTGATTCTTACTTTGTACGTACAAAGTCGATTACATACGATGTAGGAGAGACACCAGTCCGAAGAGTTTAGGAACTGCAGAGGCTAAACTGTGATGGGTGATTAGGGAGGTCTCCATTTGGGCCACTGCGAAGATGCCGACTCTTGTCCCCCCCCCATACCTACTACGTAGGTTCACAATCAACGGCTGGTTGTATTTGGAGTGTACTCCGTACGGTGTACCACTGCCGTGGGTCGCCGTTGGACCCTGATATCTTCACTCGTGTAACGTGTTCCATCCAGGTTTTCACGGCCCACCGCGTCGACCGGCCATCCTTCCATCGCCAGCGTCATTGGCAAGTCAGTTTGGTCAGCCAGGAGAAAAGCCTCTCCGTAGATGCCGAAGCATCCCCCCTAAGCGCCCCCTATTTTTGCTCACTACTAGTACACCTATCCCACGGTCTTAAAGGGTACTACGTAGTAGTGCGGTTCTTGCGGGGTTTCTATATAACGAAGGCCCCGCAAGTAGTACGCTAACCTTTCAAACCGTGGGATAGGTGTTGTGTCTTCGTCAAGGGAACCGGGGTGCCGAGGTTTCTGGCCTGGTCAGCTGACAGGACCCTTAAGACTCCGGAACTTGGAACATGCATCGCGGAACCAGATCTTAAGTGGGGGTTTAGACGGTAGACCCAAGTATACCTACCTAGGTCATTCATTCCTGGTGCAGGGCATTCACGGAAATCGGACTTCGAAACGCGGAGAACATGGAAGGGTGTGGGGTTTTTTCTACACTACTTCTTCCTTGTGCCATAGTCAATAGTCAAAAGTGAACAATAGCAGAAGGGGCCTCGACTGTCTGGGACCAATGCCCGGGGGCTTTCCAGGGTCCTTCCCGCCCCTGGGTGGTCATGAGGACGACGTGACTGACAAGCGGCGACTCGCGAGGCGGTCTGGAATTTTTCTGCACACCCATCTGACCCGGCGGCGTGTTGGAGTGAAGTGAGTCTGGGAGATATGTTCGGGACTCGGCCTCAGCTTTGCGAGTGAAGGACAAGGGCGCCTAGTCCGGTGGTGGTGGTCAGTAGATACGGCAATCGCGAGGTGGTTGTGGAATCCGCGTGCGGCCAGCCGAATTGGCATCAAAGACGAACGGGATACACGTGTTGTTCGCGACGATGGCAATGGCGATGGAACTTTGATGGTAATTATGGACCGAACTATGCTCGTGAAAGGGAACCACAGCGCGCGCCGGGGNGGGATAGATACGCAGGCAGGTAGCAAGAGAAAGGGCAGAAAAGCATGAGTAGCAAAAAAAAACCCGTGCTCCACCAACGGCGGGGTGATCATGGGCAGGCCGGCCAGCTGGAGCCGCTGTGGGGCGGCCATCCTGTGACACTGCGAATCACGAGTCGCCCGCACCCCACGGGCGGCCAACGGAGGCTTCTGAGTGGCCAGCTTCACCGACCGGATAGCGCCACACCTCGAGCACACACCCCTCGCGTACCAAGACTGGCGAGGGAAGTCGCTCCTCTGCGAGCGCTGAGAGGCCCTGCCGTCACGTTCAGAAGGGACTGGCGCTGGCGCTGGCGCTGCGCTGGCGTTCAACTTTCAGGGTGGTGGGTGGGTGTGTCCTGTCTCAGGTACCCCGCAACCGCGTCTCGAGTCGCCAACCCGGCACCTGGGAGTTCCTCCCACGCGTGGATGTGCGTGCTGGGATACCTGCCGACCGGCCCCAAGAGACATGGCGCCAAGACTCCAGATACCTTGATGCTTCCTGTGCCTCACACTGCGGCGCGCGGTGTGTGAATGTGGTGAGATGAGCTCACACCTCTCTCTCTCTCTCTCTCTCTCTCTCTTCTTTCCTCTCTCTGTGTGCTCACTGTGTGTCTTTATCCTATTTCCCGTTGCATGCTTCCGTCACTTGTCAATTCACCGCTGGGGGTTGCTCGTTGCGTTGGTCTGAATTTCCTGGTTCATTCAAAATCCCCCTCCAGCCCACCGACGGATGCTCGAGGGGCCCAGATACTTTTTTTTCTCGTCTCCTTCTGTTCGCCCCCCCCTTTGGCTACTTGCAAAAAGCAGGTCGGCTATTGCTGAGTGATCAGTTGCTCGCTTCTCGTCTCTTGCCTCTCGTCACACGCTCCGCCTCTCGGTCAATTCACCACAGTTGTCAGTAGTAGACAGCTGGATCTGGTGGAGCTTCTCCGTCCTGGAAAAATTGACGGGTTTCGACCGCCCTTGGTTCTGGATCACTTTGACGCAACAAAGGCAAAAGCTGTCAAATTCTTGGACCTGGATCGCGGAGCTGGCTCGATAACCTAGTGTCATTTTCACTCAAGCTTCACTCCTATTGCCACCTACCAACCTACTACAAAACTTATCATCAAACACCTATACTGACACACACACACACACACACACACACACACACACACACACACACACACACACACACACACACACACACATAACAACAAACTCACCAAACTCACAACCACAAGAGAACAACAAAAAACAACCCACGAGAACAACAGAAAATAATGGATCTTGGTCTCGGCCTCATCTGCCTCTAAAGCAGCAGCTCTCGTTTTTCGTTCTCTATCTCCATCTCTCGTTGTTCTCTCATCAGCACCTTGTTTGTTGCTGTAGCACATATTTTAGTTGTATCGCCTAGACAGCATCGTCACAACCGAACGCCACACCGTCACACCCCCCTTTTTGATACCCCGAAGCATAAGACATTCTTCATCATGAAGTTCGGCAGGAAGTGCGCGCCCCCCCCCCGGGAAACTTCTCGAAGTTCTCATCATATCGGGGTTGTCTTGCTATTCTGTGCGACGGACGCTGACACGAATCCCAGTCTCCCCCGCAACCAAGTCCCCGAGTGGGCGGCCTTCTACATCAACTACAAAGGCCTGAAGAAGCTGATCAAGGCGGCTGCGCAGTCGGCCAAGGATGGAGGGAAGGTGGATCTTGCAGGTGGGCGGACTTGGACCGGACCGTGAGGGCGTAGCCCATCCCCTGACCGCATGCTGCAGAATTCTTCTTCGCCCTGGACCGCAATCTCGAAGATGTCGACAGCTTCTACAACCGCAAGCTTAGTGAGGCCGTCCGCCGTCTCAATCTGCTGCGCGACCGCTATGGCCGCGTCCACGACCTCGTCTCCAGCCTCGACGAGGATGAGATCGAGGAGCTCATGGGCGCTCTCTACGAGATGCGCATCATGCTGAGGAACCTGAACTGGTTCGCTGAAATCAATCGCAGGGGCTTCGTCAAGATCACAAAGAAGCTCGACAAGAAGCTCCCCGAGACGGTCTCCCAGCACCGCTACATCTCCACCAAGGTCGACCCGCTGCCTTTTTCCAAGGACACCACCGGCACGCGCCTCCTCGCCGAGATCAACAAATGGATCTCCGCGCTGGGTGAAGCGCGCAACGTCGACGACTCCAGATCCGACAGGTCGGTGCGGTCGCTCGGCCGCGTCTCCTCCAAGGCCATGTTGACCCTGTCGCAAACCCTACTCGACGCCCTGGAGCAGGCCATTCGCAATGATGATGTCGAGTCGTTGAAGACCGGCTTCAAGGACGGCAACGTGTCCGGCGAGCAGGCATCTCAGGGCTTGCTTCTGAACATGCTGCAGCGCTCCATTGCTGCGAGGTCCAAGGCTTGCATCGCCTATCTAGTCCATCAGCTGCCGTCCATCCACGAGCCCGACGACATCAACGAGCGAAACTGTGTTCACAGACTCGTCATCCACATCGGCCGCACCAAGTCTTCCAACCCTGACAACGAGCCCAAATCGTACCCTTTCCCCATTGGCACGCAGTTTACTTCTCACGACCTGCAGCCAGCCGTCTCCCAAGTCGTCACCCCCCGGGCGCTCAATCAGAACGAGGCGAAGCTGCTCGGCAAGGACGACGAGGCGGTCCAGATTCTCATGTATCTCCTCGATACTCTGAAGCCCGAGCACCGAGAAGCACTCAGTGCGAGGGACTCGTTTGGGCGACTGCCGCTCCACTACGCCGCCCGATTCGGCTTCGTGGTCGTCTGCCAGATCATCATGGCCAAGATGCAGGACTGGGGCCAGTTCAACGTGGAGAACGGCATTGATGCCCCCGAATGGCAGGACAACGACGGCTACGCCCCTCTGCATTTGAGCGTCGTGGGCGGACACCCCCTGACGACCAAGGCTCTTCTCCAAGGAGAGAACTGGCAGGGTGTCAGCGTCAAGAAGGCAGAAATGAGACGAACCGTATCCAAATCCGGCGCTGTCCTCGCCATGGCCACCAAATCCAACTACAAGGTCATCGTGGAGATGCTCGTCGACGCGGGGGTTGACATCAACTGGCAGGACAAGACGGGCGAAACCGCACTGCACCTTGCCGCGCGATTCGGTCACGATGAGATCGCCAAGTCGCTGATCAAGGGCACTGATGAGCAAAAGGCCGATCTCGAGATCGCGGAGAACACGTACGCCTGGACGCCACTTCACGTTGCTGCCGTCGACGGCCACCTCTCGGTAGTCCAGCTGCTCGTCGACTCGGGCGCGGTCGTCGCCAAGGCCGATTCCTCTGGCTGGACCGCCAAGGAACACGCTGCGCTGCGTGGTCACCTGGACATCGCCAGGCTCCTTGCGAACCAAGCCGAGTCAGAGATCGTCCAGCCTACGGGCAACCTCAAGATTTCTAACGAGAGCTCTCCCCGCTCGTCGTCCCCCGAGAACACTTCGTCGATCGACGGCCGCAAATCCGACGGCTACGTCCGTCCTGTGGAGCCGGTCAAGACCTTTGGCCATCGCTATCTCACCGACAAGAGCATGGTCCTCGTCAGCCTCGGGTCGATGGACATGCGCAAGAACCTCGAGGCCGTCAAGCTTGACCGCGTGCCCTTGACCGAAGCCCATCTGACCGAGCTTGACACGGCTTTGTCCATTGTCGTCTCGGCTAGCGGTGCCCAAGGCGAACCTACCATTGTTGACCTGCCAGTTCACGAGACCGTTTCCACCGAGCCAATTGTGTTCACGGCGGCCGACCCCTCCCAGGTCAAGCTGATGTTCGACATTGTCCCGACGTACTCTGGAAACGAGAAGAACAAGATCGGACGCGGTGTGGCCCTCCTCTCC
Source organism: Colletotrichum lentis (assembly GCA_003386485.1). Classification (NCBI taxonomy): domain Eukaryota; kingdom Fungi; phylum Ascomycota; class Sordariomycetes; order Glomerellales; family Glomerellaceae; genus Colletotrichum; species Colletotrichum lentis. The sequence goes on from NWBT01000050.1 coordinate 2,421,946, forward strand.
TCCGTCAAGCCCACCTTGGGCACGAAACGGATGAATCTCCAAGGCGATGTCTGTGTGCCGATCTTGGCGAGCAACTTGGATGTCATTGGTACCGTCAACTTCAACTTCTTGGTCGTCACGCCCTTTTCGCATCCCAACATGGAGATCAACTCCCAGCAGACGTACTGGAAGAAGTTGGCCTCGACGATGGTGATTGGCCACCGCGGCATGGGTAAGAACTTGACGAGCAACAAGTCTCTCCAACTGGGGGAGAACACGGTGCCTTCTTTCATTGCGGCGGCCAACCTTGGCGCCCAGTACGTCGAATTCGATGTGCAACTCACCAAGGACCACGTCCCGGTCATCTACCACGACTTCCTTGTCAGCGAGACTGGTATCGATGCCCCGGTTCACACCCTGACCCTGGAGCAGTTCTTGCACATCAACCCGGACTCCAACCGCACAAACGGTGTCAATGCAGTCAATGAGAGAATCGAGAAGGTTCGGAACAATGCGCCGGGTCCCCGGCAACGGTCTTTGTCCATGGGCTACGCCGGCGACAGTCTCAACGGGGGCGGCCTCGAGGAGCGCATGAAGCACACGCGGGACTTCAAGAACAAGGGCTACAAGGCCAACTCGCGCGGCAACTTCATCCAGGCGCCGTTTGCCACGTTGGAAGACCTTTTCCGCCAGCTCCCCGAACACATTGGCTTCAACATCGAGATGAAGTACCCCATGCTCCACGAGAGCGAGGAGCAGGAGATGGACACGTACGCCGTCGAGCTGAACTCCTTCTGCGACACGGTCCTGTCAAAGGTGTACGACCTGGCGGGCAACAGGCACATCATCTTCAGCTCCTTCAACCCCGACATCTGTCTGTGCCTGAGCTTCAAGCAGCCGTCGATCCCCATCATGTTCTTGACCGATGCAGGCACCTGCCCCGTTGGCGACATCAGAGCCTCCTCGCTGCAGGAGGCCATCCGGTTCGCCAGTCGCTGGAACTTGATTGGCATCGTCAGCGCCGCCGAGCCGCTCATCAACAGCCCCCGGCTGGTCAAGGTCGTCAAGGAGAGTGGCCTCCTCTGCGTCAGTTATGGAACGTTGAACAACAACCCCATCATGGTTCAAGTAAGTGCCGGTCGTTCTTCTCTCCGTTCCTCGATGATTTAACCAATGCTGACCGTTTCGCAGCGTCAAGTGAAAGAGGGTATCGACGCGGTTATCGTAGACAACGTCCTCGCCATCAGAAAGGGTCTCACGACCACCGAGGCCGAGGTTCTCAACGGCCAGGGCGAGACCTCGGAGGAGGGATCGGAGACTGGCGATTCGGTTTAGAAACAAGAGGGGAAACCCATCCGCGGCTCCACAGCACGGGGAAAAGAACAAATGACTTTGCATGGCATAGCGTAACAGGAAGGGAGAAATGGCATATACAGCTGGTCGTGAAGAGATTCCGACCGGCTTTCAACACGTACTACCGGGAGGCAGAGAGGTTTGAACACGCGTCTGAGATGCAGTGACAGGTTCGATCCGGGCGGCCCGCCTTGGGAATCGGGCATTTTGTGGTTGGATGGTCGTTACCGATGAGCACCTACTTCACGTACATGATCCCGATCGCTGGAGTGCTGTTGAAAATGCCATTCAATGTGACCGTATATGACACATCTTGGAGGGCGGACGTTATGGTTATGCCAGCTCTACCTGCCACCCCCCCTTGCCCAATCACTAGTTCGTCTGACGAGGTCAGCAGTCGCCATCTTGCACCTATCCGCCTGGTGGACCAAGAAGCCCGATGGCGACATGTAGATTGTGATGAAAGGGGGAGGGGGGGGGTGATGCTCATCCCCCAAGTGGAAGAAACCCCCTCAGAGTTACCGACGACCTCCTTCCCCTCCACCTCCATCCCTCCATTGCCAAAGAAAAAAAGGAACACAAAACATGCCAGCCAACCTCACTCACTCACGGCAGATCACCCACGCACAACCTACCCAAAAGCAAAAGGATTGCGCCGAGGGGGAATCGAACCCCCGGCTCCCCGACGCTGCTGGATGGCAACGGAGAATTTTATCACTAAACCATCGGCGCTTGGTGCTGACATTCAGGATCCCTGTTCGCATCGTGGGTCGTTGAAATGTACAACCTGCAAAGAGGATTATATCGCGCATTCCGACTGGGGTTGTGTTGTTTTGGTGTTTTGAGGTGGGTCTTGGTGGGGCCGATCGGGCGCCCGGTGCCGGGGACGGGGGACGGGGAGACAGGTGTTGCGGAGATTGGCTCGGGGGCTCCGGGCTGGTTTGTAGGAGAGGAAGGAGGGGGAGGGACAGCAGAACTGGCCTGCAATGTGGTTGTACAGGGCGATGAAGATCCATCGGCGTGTAACTGTCGTCGCTGATGTAAAATTCCCGAACGTGAGTAGAGACGACGTAAACCATTCAAAGAGTGGCCTATGGACAGCAGATCAATCATCCGGCGACGCAACCGTCCGTACCTGCACGGCATATCCCCTGCGACTTCGGTTGCCTGCCCGGCCATATCAACCGCCGGCTCACCATAGATACACGAAGCACACGGGCTCCCCCCCCCCCACAACGCCGTGGAGCGGGACCGGTTCCGACCTCGGCGGGACGAAGAGCCGAGGGATGGGGGATGGCCCCAGGTGTGTTGATGGCACATGAATGGCTGGAATGGCGTCATGCCGCCGGTTGGTGTGGGCGGGGGCCCGGATCTGAATGGTCCGGGGGGGGGGGNGGAGGGGTAAAGTGACGGCGTGTTGGGGTCGAGACGTGATAAATAGGGTGAGCCCTTGACTTTCTGCTCAGTCCTTCACAACAACATCACATATCACAGCCCATCGAAACAGGCCAAGACTCCAACGTCGGGATTACTACAGAACCATTACAAAGGACACATACCGAACGTCAATATGACCAAGATTCTGCTGACAGGTGAGCGTCGTCGACGACCTAACCCTTTTCTTTTATTGAGTTTCTTCTTTTTTTAAAAAATGAATTTTTTTTTTAAAAAAAGTTTCCGTGCTGCTGCTGGTGGCAGACGTGAGAACCCAACAAAATCTCATCCACAAGACGAGAAAAGTTGAAGAAAAAAAAAACAGGCCCCGCAGGAGCCAACGACTAACACGTTGCGCAGGCGGCTCCGGCTTCATCGCCGCGCACATCCTCGAGCAGCTCCTGGCGCGCGGGCACTCGGTGGTCACGACGGTCCGCTCCGAGGACAAGGCGCAGAAGATCCGCGACGCGCACAAGGACCTCGACGGCTCGCGCCTCGCGGTGGCCATCGTGCCGGACATTGCGCGCGAGGACGCCTTCGACGAGGTCGTCAAGACGCCCGGGCTCGAGGCCGTGCTGCACACGGCCAGCCCCTTCCACTTCCACTGGACCGACGCCAAGAGGGAGCTCGTCGACCCGGCCGTCGTGGGCACGACGGCCATCCTGCGCGCGCTCAAGCGGGACGCCCCCGGCGTCCGGCGCGTCGTCGTGACGTCGTCCTTCGCCTCCATCGTCGACGAGGCCAAGCTCGAGGACCCGGCCACCGTCTTCACCGAGAAGCACTGGAACCCCGTCACGCTCGAGGACATTGGCCGCAGCCCCGCGACGGCGTACCGCGCGTCCAAGAAGCTCGCCGAGAGGGCCGCCTGGGACTTTGTCGAGCGGGAGCGGCCGGCCTTCGACCTCGTGACGGTGACGCCGCCGCTGGTGCTGGGCCCCGTCGTGCACCACTTCGCCGACCTCGGCAGCATCAACACCTCCAACGAGCGCGTCGTCGACCTGGTCCGGGGCAAGTGGAAGGACGCCGTCGCGCCCACGGGCGCCGCGTACCTGTGGATCGACGTGCGGGACCTCGCGCTGGCCCACGTGCTGGCGCTCGACAAGCCCGAGGCCGGCGGCCGCAGGCTGTTCACGACGGCCGGCTGGTTCAGCAACGCCGAGATCGCCGCCGTCGTGAGGAAGAACTTCCCCGAGCTGAGGGACCGGCTGCCGGCCGAGGGCACCAAGGGCGGCGAGCTGCCGCCCAAGGACAAGGTGTACGGCTACGACGACAGCGAGACGGCCAAGATCCTGGGCATCAAGTGGCGGACGCTGGAGGAGAGCATTACGGACCTGGTCAAGGACATCAAGGGGTTTGGTATTTAGGGGGCGATGGTCTCCGGGCGGGTGGTAAGCAAAAGATGGATGGCTCGGGGCACGGGTTAAGCCTCACCAACAATTTTGTAAGCCGACGAGGTCCTTTTTTTTTTTGAGTCATCCCCTTGTCACGGAAACGGGCTCCTCTGGATGTGTGGTCGGTTCGGACAAGCGGACTGTCGGAACCCCCCATGTGCGACATCTTTGGAGAAAGGCGCTTCTTATCACCAGACTGCAACATGAAGGAGGAGGTTGAAGAACAATCTGCTCTGCAAGGTCAGCTTGCTTTTGTCGTGCCAACCACACAAACCTTGGTGGTAGGTAGGTAGACCTACTTGAGAGGTGTGTATGTATGAGTGATATCACCGAGGGATGGATATAGAGGCAGGTGAAAGACGTTCGAGTTTAGGCTTCAGCTCCGAGACAACTGCCACGGTGTGCAGCAACGCCAACTAAACTAACTGGCCTTGAGACGTTTGAGGTCTACTAGCTCATGGACTCGTACCACCAGCCCCGATAGAACATCCCCCTTGCCAATGATCAAGAACTTTTTTTGGTAACTTTTTTTTTTTTTTTTTTTTCAATTCAGAAAGCCTCCCATACTGTCAAGCCGCGTCTACAAAGCAGCATTCAACCCCCAGCCCCCGCCGTGATCACGTCGACCGCCGCGGCCACCACGACCGCCGCGAGAATCGCGACCCTGACCCTCACGGGGGTCGTCGTGGTCGTCGTAGCCGTCGTAAGCATGGGGACTGGCGAAACTGCGAGGGGGCGGCTCGTACCCCAAGGCCAGATTTCGAGGTCTCCACAGCACCCGCGGCATGATCTCTTGGAAATCCTCCGCGTTGTGCTGCGCGCACCGCGTCGGGTCCGGGGCGCGGGGGTCGGGCCTCTCGGGACAGCCCGACCGTCGGCACCTCGCGTGATCCCGGCAGAAGTCCGAGTTGTCGACGGACACGTCATGGCAGCCCGGCCGCCGGCATCTCGCGTGGGCCCGGCAGAAGTCCGAGCTGTCGACGGACAAGTCATGGCAACCAGGGCGCCGGCACATCGCGTGGGCCCGGCAGAAGCCCGAGGAGTAATCGACGGGTCCTTCGGCGCAGCCCGGCCGTCGGCACTTGGCGTGGGATGGGCAGAAGCCCCCGGCGTTCTCGGCGGACCTCTCGGTGCAGCCCTGCTCGTCGCAGGCGTGGGCCCGGCAATACGGCGAGAGCGGCAGGTGGACGCCGAGCATCAGCATCGTCTGCGAGAGGGCCATGCGCACGCGCAGCTGCGGGCAGCCCGCGACGGCGCACTTGTGGTCCGCGCAGTGCTCGCTCAGCCGGTGGCGCTCGTTGTCGCAGGCGCGGTGCGAGCAGATGTGGCCCACGCAGAGCGAGGTCCCATCGACGACGGGGGCGTCGCAGTCGGGCCGGCGGCAACGGGTCTGCAGGTCTGGATGCCGTGTCAGAAATAAACGTCTTTTTTTCCAACAAGTTCATTGTCGTATGCTTCGTTGCGAGGAGAAGATACCGGGGCCGGAAGAATAGGGGGGCTGTCGAGAGAACGAACAAGAGTTGTGTGTTTTGGACTGATTCCCAAAAAAGGGGGGCGGAAGAAGGGGGCACACTCACGCTCCTCGCACATGTCCTTGACATTGTCCCCGTCCACCGCCCGGAACCGGTCACACCCCGGCGACGCGCAGGCGCGGTGCCGGGCGCAGTAGTGCTCAAACTCGCCCTTGAGCTCGCAGCCGAGCCTCGCGCACTGGTGCCGGGGACAGAAGTCGCCCAGCCAGTTGCGGTTCCAGCAATCGCCGACGTCGCACTCGTGGTTCTTGCAGTACCGCGACCGCTCGGTGCGGTTGGTGCGGGCCCGCATGCAGCCCGTCTCCTCGCAGACGTGCGCGGCGCAGACGTCCTCGGTGCCGGGCGCCTTCTCGGCGTCGCAGCCGCCCTCGAAGCGGCAGAAGTGCACGCCGCAGTGGCGCGAGGGCACCCCCTGCTCGTCGAGGTGGGCGAAGCGCCGGCAGCCGGCCGTCGCGCACATGCTGTGGCGGTCGCAGTACCGCGACGCGTCGTTGGGGTCGCCCGAGGCGCCGGGGCAGCGGGCGAGGCAGGCCGGGGACGCGCAGGTGTGCGAGGCGCAGAACGAGGACGGGTCGGCCTTGCGGCTCGGGCAGTCCACGTGGTCGCAGCGGTGGTCGGGGCAGTATCTGTAGTCGAGGCCGTTGGGGTGGTTGCGCTCGTTGGCGCAGCCCGGCTCGAGGCAGTTGTCTCGGAAGCTGTTAGTGAGAAATGAAAAGATGGTATGAGTCGGTATCTCGGGGTGCGAGATGGGGGGCAAGGGAAAGACGACGGAAAAGGGGGGGGGGGGCTTCAACTCGAGTGAACGTACGAAATTGCGAACAGAACCGGAACTCTTTCGGGTCGTTGTTCTTGACGTAGTTGGTACATGGCTGGTCGTCAATCGACCCCGTGCACAGGAGATCTAGAGACGAAGAGTGAACAACAGGAGAGGATGAGTCCCTTCTCAGGGGGGGCCGCATACGATGATGGCAGAATCCCTTGTTGGTGGCCCGCAAGTTCTTGCACGCCGAGTTGCCCTCGACCCTTCTGCAACAGTGAAGGCTGCAGAAGCGAGACTCGTAACGGTCGTCGCCCTTCTTCAACGTGACTCTGTTTTTGGGGCAGCGGCCCATGGGCGTCGTGTACCTGCAGAGCTGGTCCAGCTCCTGGGGCGACATGTAATACCTCTTGCTCATGTTTATGTCCTGATGGATCCGCGGTCGTATACGAAGTACGACTTGGTAGGCTCCAACCAATAAACGATCGAGAAAGAAAGAGAGCTTGAGTAGGTTGTCTACGAGTCGATGATGGTGAATCAAGCCGGCTCCGTTCGAGGTGAAGGACTGACTGTAAGGGGGGGGGGAAGAAGTCTGGTTTTGTGAACAGACGGCGGGCGGGGTCAGGGAAAGGAGTCGGCGAGGCAGGCAACTACAGGGCGGACCAAGACGGGCTCTGCCTAGCAGGCTTGTGCTTGCAGAACGTGAGTGACAACCAACGGTAGACGGCAAAGCCTGGGTGGCGTGAGAGAGAGAGAGAGAGAGAGAGCAGCGCTCCGAGGTGGGACGACCAAGGAGTGTCTGTCCATGGGGAGGCACCCCGGCCGAGACTCGGGTGGGCGGGCTCTCTCTCGATGGGCGATAGGCTCTCGTGGTGTTAAAAAAAAAAAAAAGGGTTGGGAGAAGGAGGAGCAGCAGCAACAACAACAACAACAACAACAGCGTGTCTGTTGAGTAGGTAGTGTACGACGAGGCATCTGCGTGATGTGACGTGTGCTTGGTCATGTTGCTATGCTATCGAGAAGCGGTGTGCCGCACAATGGTTGTACGGCACCATGTCGATACCCGGCCTCTGGTTGCAACGGCCAAGCAAGTTCGGAGAAACTATGAGACGTTACCATGTCCGCCTTGGTATCGAGATGACAAGAGAGAAGGGGAGGGGTGTGGTGGCAATGCAGGAAATCCTTTGGGCCGGCGGTGGAGGACGATGACAGCCAAGGATGGAGAGGGGGGCACGCACGAGAACACAGACGGACTGTGCCACAGCAACAGGTGGGAAGAAAGACGGCGGTATGCTCGCATGATCCGGCACTTGTCGGGCACTTCTCCCTGTCCTCTCTCTCCTCCTACAGCGACGAAGGGTAGGTAGGTGAGTTGAGCTATATTCAACAGCCACTGTTGGCTTTCAGCTGGTGGGTGGGCTTACTGATGGGTCGTCGTCGTATTTGACTTGCTCATAAACATGCCTAGACCGCCTTTAATATCCTCCTTTTGTATTTGTATGCTTTTCTCGGTTCAGTACTGGTTCCTCACCATGATAACACTCTCCTCAAACCGCTTCAAGGACTTTCTTTACCACACAACAGAACAAAACGGGTGCGCATGCGATTAATCACAAACTTATTCCTACAAACGAAATAATACACTCATTCGAGTTCGAATTCGACTCGTCGAGTCCAGACGCTGTCAAGTTACTCGCTGAGAAAAGCGAGCGCTATCGCCGCTATGTCCGGGTTCCCGCCTTTCGTAGGTATCCATACACCCTCCAATACCTAGTTGCTCAAACAGCCAGCCAATCTATGCCTGAATGCCAACGCCCTATTCGCAAGGCGTCTCAAAAGCCCCTGGATGAGGTGAGGGGAGAGTGTTGTTTGCGGGTAGTCGTCTGTTGAACCCTTCGGACTTGATCTGGTGGCTTGGTCCGAGGGAGTTGTCACCCAGAACCTGCACCTGAACCTGAACCTGCTCCGCCTAAGGCCTGCCCCTACTTTTGTCCAAAAGCAGATGAAAATTTGCACCTTCCTCGAATCGCTGAAAACGCCTGCCATGCTGTACCCCCGATGAAATGATACAAGACGTATAAGAGTGCATCTCTACCCGGGCCTCGACTCGGCTCTCGCACTCCTGCATGTTGCTGATGAAGGGGATATGTGTATGAGGTGGTTTCTTGTCCGAGTCACTCAAGGCGGTTCCAGATCATGACTTCTGGTTCGGCCCAGGAGCGATGCCTTCCGTCGAGGCAGGCGGTGGCGGCGCAGCAGGCGGCGGCGGCGGCGCCGCAGAGCCTCCGTTGTTGGGTCCGGACGGTGAAGGGAACGGGGGCGGTATCGTCTGGCCGATTTTGGCGGCCGCACTGGCAGGTACCTTCATCGGCCCCTTGGGCATGGGCGTACGGCCGACGAGCTTCTCGCCGCGGATGACCTTCTCCACCTCGTTCTTGTCTAGGGTCTCGTACTCGACAAGAGCCTTGGCCAGGAGGTCAAGCTCCTTGCGCTTCTCCGTGAGCAGCTTGCGCACCTTCTCGTACGACTCGGTCAGAGTACGCTGCACCTCCGACTCGATGATGGCCTTGGTCTCTCCACTGAGCTGGTCGTAACGCTCGCCATACTCCACCGGGCCGAGCCTGGCCGACATGCCATAAAGAGCAACCATCTGGTAGGCCAGGTTGGTAGCGCTTTTGAGGTCCTGGGCAATGTTAGAAATGCCGAAAAATAAAATTCGCAGACAACAGAGTCGACTTACACTCGAGACACCCGTGGTCACCTTGTCGGTGCCATAGACCAGCTCCTCAGCAAGCTTTCCACCAAGAGAAGTCTCAATGAGACTCTTCATATCCCTGGTCGTGTAAGAATACTTATCCATCTCGGGGAGATGGGCCGTGTGTCCCAGACTCTGGCCGCGAGGTAGAATGGTGACCTTGTAGAGCTTGTTGGGGCCGCTCTCGTGGTAGAATGACACGAGGGCGTGGCCGGCCTCGTGGTAGGCCGTCATCTCCTTCTCCTTCTCGCCAATGACCATGCTCTTGCGCTCGGCTCCCATGATGACCTTGTCTTTGGCCCACTCGAAATCCGTCATGCTGACGGCGGCGGCCTTGAGCCTGCTGGCTCGGACGGCAGCCTGGTTGACAATGTTCTCGAGCTCGGCGCCGGAGAGGCCGCCGGTGCTGGAGGCGATGGCCTCGAAGTTGATCCCGGGAGCAGCCTTGATCTTCTTGGCGTGGTACTTGAGGATTGCGATGCGGCCGCGGACGTCGGGCAGAGGAACGGTGACGTGGCGGTCGAAACGTCCGGGTCGGGTCAGGGCCTTGTCGAGAAGTTCGGGAAAGTTGGTCGCAGCGATGATGACAACGCCACTGTTCTGCTCGAAACCGTCGAGTTCCGTCAGCAGCTGGTTCAGCGTCTGCTTGTGGTAGGCGGCATCCCTGGTGTTGCGACGTCCGCCAATGGCGTCAAGCTCGTCAATGAAGATGATGGCGGGAGACTTGGACTTGGCCGACGCAAAGAGATCGCGGACACGCTTGGCACCGACACCGACGTAGACCTCGTCGAACTCGCTGCCGGACATGTAGAAGAAGGGGACGCCGGCCTCGCCTGCGACGGCGCGGGCCAACAGAGTTTTACCGGTACCGGGGGGTCCGACCATGAGAATGCCCTTGGGGAGCTTTCCGCCGAGCGTGGAGAACTTGTCGGGGTTGCGCAGGAAATCGACCAGCTCCTGGAGTTCGTCCTTGGCCTCGTCGGCGCCGTGAACGTCGGCGAAGCGGGTGGTCTGGTTCTCGGCCTTGGCCTCGCTGTCGACCTTGCCGCCGGGTCGCTTGAAGAGGTTGAGACCCTCGACCAGCATCGTGACGGCAACCAAGCTAAAGTAGGTGAAGAGGGCGAACCAGAGGAGAAACCTGACCCAGCGGAAGACGATGCCACCGAACGACTCGTCGACAATCACATGGAGCGGGCCGGTCTGACCGCTGTCCTGCACCTTGGCGGTGGCCATGTTCGAGTCGCGCGATCTTGCGGCGAGCGCCTGGCCGACAGCCTGCAGCTGCGCCTGAGACAGGTTGCCGGGGGTCTGCTGGCCCGGGTCCTGGCCGGGAACAGCGCCGACGTTGCCAAAGGCGGAGGGCGGTTGGGCGTGGCCCCCAAGACCTCCGACAGGGGCGGTCCTCTGCATGCCGACTGCCTGGGCGTACGCCTGATCCACAGCGTCGTTCCTCGCGAACCGACCAGAGTTGTAGCGCTCGATGACGATGGCCGGCATGTTAGCCTTGAGGAGGAGTTGGTAAAAGGCGTTCTGGGCGGTGGCGCTGCCGGGATTCCTGTTCGCGGCGGCCTCACGGCTGGCGAGAAGGTTGCGCGAGATGGGGTTGTTCGTTCCGAAGAGGCGTTGTTGGCGTTGCTGGAGGAGCGCAAGTCCCAGACCGGGAGCTCTCGCGAAGGGGACGGCTACGGGGCGAGCGGACAAGGCGGATGCGGAGGCAAGCCGGAAGACGGATTGCATCGTCGCGGGCTGCATCACCGCCCGCCGGAGGAGTGGGCTGGTCGCGCTCAGCGCCAGCGCTGCCGGGCGTAAGGCCATGTTGCCTTTGGGGTGGCCGGACGAGGGGCGCGTGTCGTTGGAGTGGACGCTTCTTCTTCGACCGTTGGCTGGTGTGCTGTATGTATGAGTCGAAAGGGGAGGGGGGGGGGACAAAGTTCGTGTAGGGGAATCCCCTTCCGAAAGAAAAAGAGATGAAGCTTCTTCAGCTACTGTCGACGTCGTTGTTGTGGTTTGGATGAAGGTGTCATGGTCCACACGCGGATGCTCGTCGTCTTCTTGTTGGGAGGCGGCGAACCGGGGCGACGGGTGGATCTGGCTTACTTATCCGTACGTTGAGGCAAAATGCGCTAGTTGACGTTAACTCAAATATTTGCCCACGACAGGCGGTGCTGCCTTGCGAGTTTTTCCCTGTTCCGAATGGGCCGCGACCGGGGAGACGAAAGACCGATCCGGCGAATGACGACAGGGCCTACCTACCGACTAGTGGTGGGGGAGGCGTCTGGCCTCATCCCATTGGCTGATATTCGCCCATCAGCCCAGATTGAGTCTCATTTCGAGGTTTTGATGAACCGCCCACGGGAGTGACCCAAGACGGACAAAAACGTGTTGGAAATTCAATTGCCTATTCAGTCTTCTGTTTCGGCTTTCCGCTTTGGTCAGTTCTTACCTGGATTCTTCTCACGTCTGTCTACAGGGCAATGATATCCCGCAGATGTCGTCAATAAGATGTCTATGAGATGTCTGATTGGCCATAATTCCAGCCAATCACAAAATTGCATCCACCACTCCACCTGCATGCACACCTTTTGCAGCATCACCAAAGGGACGAGGGCAATGAGATGGCTGCATTCCTCCGCTTTCAGACAGACCTAAATCACTTTGGATCCTCTCAGTTTAATTCCGCGCCCGCGTCGAAGACGTTGTTTCCCAGCACACCCTACACTCCCTCCTACCTCTCTCGCCCATTTGCCTCATCTCTCTCTCTCTCTCCCAAACCCGTTCTTCAACCTCCTGTTCCATCAAACATCTCATCCTCCCGTGTCACTCACGTCCATGTCGGCCTTCAACGCTCTCACAGGGCCCGGCCGGCTCTAATCTCACTGTGCAAGCCCCTTCTAGACGAACAAGGCTCATCCGTTCCCAGTAAGCGAACAGTGAGCCTCTGTCTGGCCTACTCCCCTGCCATCGTCACCACTTCGGTCCCCTCGATGCCTTGAAAAAGATGGCGAGCAGCACAGATCGACAAAACGGGCCAGCCGAGAGCCACGCTCAACCTCGACGAGTATCTTGCAGGCAACAACGACCACCGGAAACGCGGCAAGTCACCGCGTTTCCGGGTACAGCCTGTCCCGGACATCCATACCATTACCCGCCGTATTCATTGTCTTGTCGCTAAAGCCACGCACGCAAATCGCGAGAGCCACAACCACCAACTTCATTCGCCCCAACCAACATACCCATACGGTTTCTTTGCCGGAAACAAACAGACCACGGGCACATGAAGCAGAACCCAAACGCTTACGCTACAAAATAGCCTTGGCCCATGATCGACACCCAAACCGACGACTCGTCACACACATGCTGAAATCCAGCTCCGCGTCACGCGCCGCGCCTTGGCCGGTATCCATGTCCATCTGGACTGATGGAGCCTTCACACCCTTCCATTCGATCTCGTCCTCGCTCTCGCCAAACTTGGGTAGTTCCTCAGTTGTTGGCCTCGGCCTGACTTTACGTCTTTAACAAAAAGTCCTTTATTTTCCTTTTTGGCTGACAAGGTATCGGTTTCCTGAACCATCTCCCCTCCAACAGTTATTCCGTAACCCATTGCAGAATCCCCGCGCAAAATACAGACAAAAAAAGAGACACTAAAATTACATATAAACAGCGGACCCTTTCTGTCTTCCTCTCCCACTCTCTTTCTCTCCCTCTGTTTTCCTCGTCCACCTCCCTTTTGGCTGTTGCTCCTTCGTCATCCGCCGCACCGAGGAACAAACTGGTCTAGGGGAATACGCCGCCTCCTGATAGAGAAATCGTCGATATCGTACTGTTGTTACAGGGGGGTGTTGTTTGGCTTTCTCCAATGCCGCGAGGCAATCGGGGGAAAACAACACTAAAAAAGAAAAAAAAACAGACATGAGCTGCTTGCCCCTTCCATCTCCCAAAACAAACCTACGACCGAGCCTATCGTATATTAGGCGTCGTGTCGCTGACAGTCCCTTTTTGCTCCTGTTCCGTTCCTTTCGCCGTCTTCATTATCGCCTCTCGCCAGCTTTGTCTCTTCCCTCCTCCCAAGGTCGTTAAAGGGGGCTTCAGTGATTTGATATCGTAAAATGATCACCTGTCCCCCCCNGCTATGGTTGTTATGCTTTCGTTGCATCGTGTCAGCGACTAAGGTGCCCTGTGCCGGCATGGTCGACACTCGGGGCACCTGTGCTCGTCATGATGAAGGGTAGGAAAAGAGCGAGTAGAAGTATGACAAAAGGAAAATATTAGGTAAGACTGCGAAACCGCCGCCGATGCCGAACAAAGCTCCTTGGCAGGGACAGTGTTCCCCGAGCAGAACATCCAGACCGATGAGCGAGGATGAGAACAATATTAACTTGTAAAAAGGACAAGGGAGGGCATTCCCAAATAGTACATTCCTGAAAGATAGAACGAGAACAACGCGCATATTCAACCTCAAGCGGGGGTAATCATATGTGCTGGACAAAGAAAAGAAAAAAGTAAGTGCCCGAGGGCAGAGAGCCTCGAAGCAAAAGCCGAGAATGGTCGAGACGACAGGGTCTAGGAACCCAGGGAGGACCACGCGGCACGAGGTGTGCTAGGGCTTGGTCCTTCTTTTTTGTTTGACGCTCTCGACACATTTGACCATGACACAGCAGCGTGAAAAATGTGTCTGGGATGTATGGCGGGTTATGTGTTGTTGCTGGGCACGAAGTATTGAAACCCAGGCGCGCGTATAAAAGAACAAATTACCGCCAATGATTGTATACTTTTGGGGTTTAGTTTGCACCGGTTGTCTCCTGTTTTTTCTTCTTTTTTTCCCCCCCGGGTCAACTGCCAACACAAGAGAATGAATGACAGATTTCTTGGTGTCGCTTTGGGCATGTTTCTGGGAGGCGTCCGGGTGTGGGATTGGCACTCCCTCTGTTCTCAACCTCTGTTCTCAACACAATTGACCGCTCGGTAATGTAGAGCCCGCATGGTATATCCTTCTCTTTCTCTCAAAAACGTGGGGGAATATGAAAATCAAATCGCCGTCAATGATTTCCGGTGGTGGTTGTACAGGCGATGACCCGAAGCCGGGCACCGATGGAAGAGTTGATGGATAGACTTATGAGTCGGAGGGACTGTGTGGCGGGCGGAGCCAGATGCGCGAGCCACGGTCGAGTGGCTCTTCTCGCTGCGCCTCTCTATAGGTTCTCGAGCCGTGCCGAAGGCAGCTGCATCGAAGGGTCTTCGAACTCGATCTTGGGGCCTCCCCAGGGATCGTACACGCTTGAGCCGTATGTGGGAAGCTGGCCGATGGTGGCGACCTCGACCGGCGCCTGGTACGGAACGCTGTTCCAGTACTCCTCGGGCTGCCCCTGGGGCGTCGGTGAGGCGTACTGGTTGACCTGTTGCTGCTGCTGGGGGGGAGGCTGCGGTGCCTGCGTCGGGATCGGCTGCGGGGTATGAATCTGCTGTTGCATCTGCTGGTGCTGGTAGGGGACCATGCCCGGTTGCTGCTCGACGACGGGGGACGCGTGATGCAGGGCATACGTTGCTGCTTGGGTTGGCTGGTGAGTATAAAACCCTTCCTGAGTGGATGGGCTCCTACCCGATGCTGCCGAGAAGCTGCTCGGGCTGCTTTGGATGGACTGGTTCATACCAGGTGCAGAGTACGGAATATCGACCTGCTGCTGTTGCTGCCGGGGCACTTGCGCGTACATGTTTGTGTTCATGGTGGCGACGCCCGGGTTGCCCTGCTCCGTCACAAAGTACGGCGGCTGGGGCATGCTCGCCGTTCGCTGCAGCATGACGGCAGAGTGCTGCTGCTCGTGGACCGACTGGCCGTGGAATTCGTGCGGGCCGCCTGAGAGGCTGTGGCGGTGAGCGCCGTATTGCTGTTGCTGCTGTTGCTGCATCTGGTATCCGTTCATGTGCTGGCCGTATTCGTTGAAGGACGCGGCTCGGCTCATAGCATGGCCCATCCCGGGGTGGTTCATGGCCATGACGCCCTGGTGATGAGGAGGCCATTGCATGTTGGCGTGCTTGGGCGTTGAGGGCGACTCGCCGCTGTCCGAGTCTGAGGTGCAGTCGTCCAAGATGTCGCCGACGTGCCCCCTTTGGTGAGAACGTCTTTGGTGCTTGACCATGGTCGTCTTACGACAGAAGCTGTTCGGCCAAGTCAGTATCAAGCTTTTGCGGTGGACGAGAAGGGCCTTGGTGGGCTCGAAATCTACCTCTTGAGGCATCCATCGTGGGCGCACTTGTACGGGCGCTTGCCGGTGTGGATGCGGCGATGCCTGGCCAGACTCGAAGACTGCTGCAGTCAGTACGTGCCAGTGCACAACGGAAGAGAGAAAGAGGCTTGGTCATACATCAGAGAATCGCTTCCCGCAGCCGATGTGCTGGCATTGGTGAGGCTTCTCTCCTGTATGGGTTCGGATGTGGACAGTGAGAGCGCTCCTTTGGATGAAGCTCTTGCCACAGCCGGGCGTCGTGCAGGAGTAAGGGCGCTCGTTGGTGTGGATGCGGTAGTGTCTCTGCAAGTCAGACTTTCTGTTGAAGCTCTGCAGAAAATAAAAAGTCAGATCTGCCTCGATGATTGCGGTGGCAGCAGCAGCAGCAGCAACCTAGGGTCAAGTGACACGCCGTGGCTCGGAAAACGCACCTTGTTGCACGACTGCCAGTCACACTGGAAGGGGCGAGCGGTAGGCTCGTTCTCGACGAGTTCCATGAGTTCCATGTCTCTGGGTGTCGGTTTGTGTGTTGTTTGAATTACCAAGAAGTGGACAGGTGCAGTAGCTGTACTACTTATAGCTCCGCGTCGGGGGGTTATTAGGAGAATGTCTTGACTTCGTCGCCCAAGGAAGCACGAGCAGGGGACAGCAAGAACAGGGCAGGCAGAGGTGAAGAATTAGGCCCGAGAGACAGGAGGTCGATGATATGAGACAAGAACGGTGCGGCGTCCAGCGCAAGGTTGCCGAAGTTGAGCAGTGTTCGAAGCGGTTGGAGAGTTACGACGGTGCGTTCAAGTGGAACGTTGGAAAAGGGGAGCGGGAGATGGAAGGATGATATGGAAGAGCGAAGGAGAACAGAGTGAGAAGAAGAAGTAGTCGAGGGGGCCTGAGCTCTGCTGGGGGTGTTGGTATTAATCAGGCGTAGGTGGCGGTGACGAGTAAAGCCAACACTCCTCTATGGCTGCTGGATGAGAGCGTATGAGTGAATGTGACGAGGGCGAGAATGGTGTGTGGGCAGAAGAGGGATGGAGAGGGAATGGGGGGGAGAGCCACGAGAGTGAGTATGAAGCTGGCAGGAGACGATCAGCTCAAGATAACCCAAGGTACGACGAACTGATGAGGGCCAGGGAGTAGAATGAGGTTCATAGCGGGTGGGAAGTAGCCTTCTTAAGACAGCCACAAGCGTGGACGTACCGGGAGGAGAGAGGGTCCTGGGTGCACAGGCACTAAAATTCTCCGTCTCTCTTGTGGAAGATTGGCCACCTGACTGGAGGATCTGTTGCGAGTGGTCGAGCGCAAACTGGTGGGAAGTGCTGCTGTTGCTTGCAGGACAATCCCTTCTTCGGGCGGCGGATGAGATAAGAAGGGTGAACCAAGTTCGGGCTGGCTTGCTGTGTATTTTGTTTCGAAGTCCAAGTGTCGAGGGCCGGCGTGTGTTAAGTTTCCGAGACTAGAAGCATAATGGGGGGGCTACCAGGAACAATGCGATCGTCGAACCTCTGAGCGCCCAGGTACGGGAGCCCAAGCGGATCTTGGGGGGTGGGAAGGATGGACAGACTGGCGTCGTTTCCTCTTGGTGTGTGTACCTCGAGTTGGAGGGGGGTGTGTCTTGATGACAAGGAAACAAACTCGATTCTTCTACCGGCAGCTTCCTTGCTCCTGTTCTTTTCTTGTCTACTCGTCCCGTTCTCTTCGACGACTCGCGCAGAAAGCAGCTGTGCACGGAGCTCCAGATGGTTTCTGAAGGCGAAGAGAAGGATCCACTGAGAAGACGCTCTAGACAGACGGACCGCGAGAATCACCCAAGTGGGGGGCCGAAGGAAGACCAGGAAGGCCGTCTGAGGCTCTATTCCTATTCTCGTGACGAGGAAGGCTACTTTGGGCGATACTAGGATGTTGCCAGCGTCGACGACGGTGAGCCGAAGATGGAGAAACCTTGGAGAGAGAGTGTGTGTGTGTGCGTGGGATCGGTGAGAGTCGAGTAGCGCGTCGTGACGGACAAGATGTTTCGTTGTTGTTATCTCTCAAGTGTATTGGTTTTTATGTGCGATGACGACGACGACGACGGTGCAATACGAAATCGTGTTATCCGGAGGACAAACGAGAACGAATAGGATATGCCCGGGACAAGACGAGACCAAACGCAAGCAACACAAGTGTTGGCCGAGGAAACGAAACAAGGGGAGAGAAGGTTGAGACGAGCTGCAGTTGCCTGCGTGGTTTGTGTGTCGTATGGTGTGGGTTGTGTTATACTACAGCAGACAGAGAGAGAGAGTGAGTGAGAAAGAATAGCAGCGAGGTAGCGAGGGAAAGCAGGCGACCGCAGGCCAGTCCAATTGGGTTGGGTTGGTTTAACGTGGAGGCGTTACTACATGAGGGGGAGGACATGAGGCGTCTTGAAGGTAATATATTATCGGCAAGCAATAAGCATTGTATTCGAAAAGAGTGGTCCTTTTCACTCTGCTGGAGCGGGTATGTAGCTTTCCTAGGGGCCCCCCTGGAAGCAGGGTATGGGTATATGGACAGGGGGGGAGGGGAACTGTGGAGGCGTGGAGTGAGGTGCTACCTTGGGTACCTTGGGTGGTACAGGCTGGGGTCCTTTCTTATTTTCCAATGGCCCAGACGGGTCGTATGTAGGAGAAATCGTATGTAGGAGAGAGAGTGTGTGTGAGAGAGAGAGAGAGAGAGAGAGAGAGAGAGAGAGTGAGTGAGAGTGTGTGAGTGTATGTGTGTGTGTGCGTGTGTGTGTGAGAGAGAGAGAGAGAGTGTGTGAGAGAGGGAGGTACGGGTAGCAGGAGAGAAGAGCGTACGTGTAGCCCGCGAAAGGGGAGGGTACGAGACGGACACAGGCAAGCAGACGGACAGGAAGACGGACTGAAAAAGGTATTGCTTACTAGTCGGTTGAGTGACTTTTGGCATGTACCGTAACTGTCACCGTCGGTCGTCCTCGTTCGCCGGCGGCCGTGGTGTGGAAAACGCTCGAGCGCTGGCAGGCCAGGGAGGGCAGGCCTGGATTCTGCTACAGAAATTGATTATATCAACCGAGGGCAGAGACTACACGCCAGGCCTAGATGGTGGGTGGACCAGTGGGCGTGGCGATCTTTAGGGCCAGGGGTGTGTGTGAGGTAGTGTAGCTGTTCTGTGCGTCAGGTCGCCAGGCGTTCGAAACGGAGTAGCCTCGATATAAATATATATATGTTGTATGTTTTGGATGTGAAAGTAGAAGCTTGGGTGAGAGAGCGAGTGAGTGGGGGCTGTCAATGGATGGAGTTGATATTGGGAACAACAGTTCGTCGTCGTTACCGGCCTTGTGTTGGGCGAACCAGATTTCGAGCTGGAGATGAGGGGGAGGGCGAGGGCGAGGGACTGGAGCGAGAGAAGCTGCAAGCGCACAAACACTCACCCGCAGGTCTCTGTGACTGTTGGCTGGCCGCTCGTCGTCGTCGTTGTCGTCGACTCGTCGTATGCTGGCACGTTGGGAAGCAAGACGCACGCACGAACCACGCACCCAAGCAGAACAGGGACAGGATGCTCCTCCGTATTAGAGGGGCGGCGCGGAGAACGGGAGACGAGCCTTGAGTAATGTCTGTCGACCAATGGCAACCACTCACGCAGTGAGAGAAAGAAAGAGAAAGAGAGAGGGAAAGGCAAAGTTGAGGGAAAGGCAAAGTTCAGAAGACAGGCAACAGGAAGAAAAGCAAGGTCCCGATGTGACGAGTCGAAAGGTGCAGCAGAGAAAATGACGACAGGTTCTAAATTCTGCTTTTTCGTATGTGTGAGTGTGTGTGCTTATGCCAGGGGGGTTGTTGATGAGTTTGCTTTACGTTGCAATAAGGAACAGAGATCTGATCAAAAATGACAAGAGACTAATCGGGAAAAAACAAGCAAGAGCGCTGGTGTTGGTGACGAGTTTCGAAGGATGGGGTGGGAGGGACCCTAGAATAGAGAGAGAGAGAAAGCGAGCGAGCGAGCGAGTGAGAGAGAGTGTGTGAGAGTGAAAGTGAGAGTGAGACAGGATGTGCTGGTTTGGATGGAGAACGAGCAGGGCTGAATGTGACGGTTGAGGAGCGCGTCTGTGAGGCGAGGACGAGCGGCGTTGAAGATGAGATGTGAGGAGCGTTTCTTTTTCCACGACGTTTCTTGCTGCTTCTGCTGCCGGTGCCAGGCCGTGGTGCATGTAGGGTGTAGTAGACTGTAGCCAGCAGCGTCTTCGGACGCGACTATTTGGTATACACTGCAACGCAGCCTTTTGGGAATGGACAAGTCGGGGGTGACCCCTCGGGAAGAGAAGAGGAGCACGCCCACACCCTTACACACACACGCACACAGAATACTCTGTACAAAGAGATCAAAATACCAGGCTGTACGTGTAAAAAAAAAAAAAAGGGCTTGTGGAAACAAAGGTGGAATAAAATCGCGGAGGGGGCCGAGATCTCACAGGAAGAGGCTCCAGCCAGGGCCGGGTTCAAGATTCCGAACAAGGTTGTCGTGTGGGAAGAGGGGGGATAGCGAAGTAAGGTTGCCTGTCGTGCGGTGGTGGTGGTGGTGGTGGTGTGGTTTGGTGTGGTGTGGCGTGCAGGTATAAGTGTAGATGCGATGCACACAGACGATGGGGATGGATGGGAGACAGGTCTCAAGGTTGCCGGCGGGCGTTACTGTGTTATGTGATGGCTGAGTGCAGGAACCCCAAGAACGATGGAGAGAGAGAAAAAGACGGGTCGACCAAGATGCCCCCAGCAGGAAGGATTGTTGCAGTTGCAGTGGAGAGGCAGAGTCGTAGCGCAGCCAAAACCACACAAGAACCAGAAAACGAGTGTGATGGGATTGTTGGAGGAGAGAAAGACTGAGTGAGTGTGGAGTGTGAGAGTGAGAGTGCGAGCGAGAGACGTGCAGTTACGGTTTATGGTGTAATAGATGGGCGGTTGAGGCTGCTGCGGTTACCGGTCACCGTTACCGTTGCGCGGGCAGCCAGCGGGTTAGGTTCGTCGCGCGAGGAACTCTGAAGCCACCGGTCCTGTTTTGGGTTTTTTCCCCCTCATGCTTTCTCTTCTTTGTCTGTTTGAGGTTGTTGTTGTTATTGTTGTTGATGTCGATATCAGTATGTTAGTGTGTTTGTTGATGCCGAGATACCTAGGTAGTTAGTGGTGTTGGTGGGGGGAGGGGAGGGAGCACCAGGCGTCGCAGTTCTGCTGATGTGGAGGAGCATCAGCAGCAGCAGCAGCAGCAGCAGCAGCAGCAGAAACAGCAACGGCGAGATGGTGGGAGCAAGGAGGCCACCAAAAGGGAGACGGCCGGCGCCCTTTGATCCAGCCAGGAGCTAGGCTATCTTGGGCGTGATGGCAAAGGGACAGACATCACAATGGCAACGGCCAGCCAGCCAGCCTGCCAGCCGGTCGGTCCAAGCAGGCGAAGCGACGGTGTAAGTGGCGACGAGGAAGCAGGTCGGGTGGTGTTTGCATCACGTTGCTTAGATACCCAGGCCAGACCAGACCAGAACGAGTCTTTCAAGAACAGTACGAAGCAGCCCCGTCGTCTGGCCCATCCGTCATTCATGTATGCAGTCCGGCGTTGTGGTTCCCCGGCCACCGTTCGTCGGGGAAGATGATGGATAGAATGGAGGTTGCGCGTGAGGCTGGTTCGGCGCCCTCGGCAACTACACCACCGCCGAAGTAGGTACGTCTCCCACCAGACCAGGTCTTACATTTCGATGGCCCTTTGGGTCGTCCACCGGCGAGTGAGTGTTTGCAGATGCTGTTGTAGGTAGGCGTAATTGGCACCCGCACTCATGCTCACACCATTCATAGTCCAAGGCCGTCCATGTTCGTTTGACTTGGGCGGGATGGGGGCCGAAACTGATAACTCATTTGTGACCTCTCCATCCGTCCCTCGCAGCCTGCGTCGCCTCTCCTGTAACGTCCTGCCCCCTCCTCCTCCCCTCCCCCCTTCCCAAGGGTTAGCGACTGGGCAAGACAAGACAGTACAGGGTACGGTACGTACAGTGGGCAACGTCCAAAAGGTACATCGTACAATAAGACACCCAGCTACACGACAGCGGGTCCCGGATCCAGGGGCCAGGGGCGGAAAGGGAGAAGGGGGGGGAGGGAAGGAAGGGGGGGAAGATGGGAGATCAAGGGCCGCGTGCAGTACGTACCCATCTTATTTTCTCGCTGACCCACCTTCGAATCCACAATGACTCGTCGTTTCCCATTGGCAGCAACGCCGCGCATCTCCCACCTTCTCAAAGTAGTACCTACTCACACTCGCTCACTCACTCACTCATGCACCACTCGCTCCCTCACCCTCAAACGTAGTCAAGCCCGAAGAGGACTTGGTAGATATCGGTGCATTAGAACGCACCAAATGCGGGAGAAAGTGAAATTGCATACCGAAAGAGTCGGCCATCAGTTAACTAACTTTGACACCGTTTCCCCTCCACTCCCCTCCCCTCCCCTCTTCTCCCCTCCTCAATCAAGTCCAAGAAGGGCAAGAAGCACTGCCAATCTCCTCCATCCTTCGTCCGAAAGGAGAACCGGAGAGAGTAAGGGGGG
Source organism: Colletotrichum lentis (assembly GCA_003386485.1). NCBI lineage: Eukaryota > Fungi > Ascomycota > Sordariomycetes > Glomerellales > Glomerellaceae > Colletotrichum > Colletotrichum lentis. The sequence goes on from NWBT01000050.1 coordinate 2,443,916, forward strand.
GGGATTTGTCGAGTCGTTGGGTTGTCCGGCCTAGCAGAAACCATTGTGCCGGCTTCAACTCTCTGGCTGCTGCTGCTGCTGCTGCTGCTCGAGGGAAACCAGAATCCGGCAGACGAGGACGCAATCCGGGAGAGATCGACACCGTGAGAATGTCTGCTGTTCCCCAGCCTCGGAGTCAAGTCCGGCTCCCTCTTCCCTGCTCCTTACCTTGCCTGGACCCGATCATTCTGCCCACGGCATACGTAGGGTAGCCCGCTCGCTGCTCGGACACTGACGAAAAGGGGAGGGAGAAACGCTCTCTCTCTCAACGAGCTAGCTAGTGCGGATACAAGCGACAGAGCTTTCTCCGTACTTCCTACGTTACGGCTAGAGAGGCCCAAAACAGCCTGCAGGGTCATTACTAGTAAAAGCCATCACCTCAGGGACAGGGGCCCGATCGCGCGAGACATGGTCTCTCCTGCCAAGGGGAGAACGCCAGCAGGGGGGGNGGGAAAGAAGAAGCAGAAGAAGCACAAAAAGGAAAGAACAGGGAAGAGAAAGGAAAAGAAAAAAGGAAAAAAAAAAAGGGATGCAAGGCCTACTACAGCAGTACAGGCCCCCCGTGGCCGCTGGGGTTCCCCCTTCCCCGGGCCCTGTCCGAGTCGACTGCTTCTGGGGCACACACATACATCTCTTCCCTCACTCTCATTGCAGTTGGTTGTAGGATATCTCTGACCCACTGCGCATAGAAGAAAGACTGGAAGAGACCCCCATTCATTCCTTCTGCCGCACCCCTGGTCATCAGGGCTTGCTGACGATTGTCTGCTCAGCGATGCCAACCAGTCCCTCCTACCGGTCTGGTCCCTTCCAGGATAAGGCATTGCGTAGGGTATCACAGAGAATGGGGACGTCATGGGAAGCCGCAGTGACAGGTAGCGATGGTGGTGGGGGCCGCCGTCGAGGGATGCTGTGTCATGCTGCATGTGTCGACTCGATGCTCTCTCTCTCTCTCTCTCTCTCTCATTCTCTTGCTGTCACTCCCGCCACGACCGATCCTCCCAATCTTGCTCCAGTCGTTCGGATGCCGTAGTTTGACCGAAAACTCCATTGTGCGCTACAGTAATGGAAGTACGTATAGATGGATGGATGGACGGATGACATGTTATAAGCTTCGCAACTGACGTTGTGCGCCTCAGTCATGTCCAGGAGAAATGGGCCTCGTCGCGGGTTTTCGACGCGGGACGAAATGTGCGTGTGAGACAGAGAAGAGGCCCTATGTCATCTGTACCGGACTACGGTCGCACAAACTCGTGTCACAGAACGGTGTGTAGCACCAAGATTCGGGCCCCGGCTGGGTGGGATGACGCGAGGTTCAAGCTCCAAAGCGAGAACGCAAAGGCATGATGAAGCAGATGGATTCTTTGCTTTAGGGCACTACTACACACCCCTCTCGAAATCTCTCCTGCCCTCACTGACACTGGCTTTGAGGGAGCGATAGGATGACTTCATGGGTCTCTACGCCTACCTGCCGACGCTCTTCCGATGTGCCAGTGTGTCTGTCGTCTGCTTGTCATGTACACGGTCCGGACCCGAGCCGCCACAGTCCCGATGCTTACCTCACACGCAGGTGGCTCACCTCATCCACCTCCTCCCACCCTCGCTGATAGCGGTGGCGGCGGTGGTGGTGGTGATGGTGTTTAGAGTTTTGATCAGGAACCTGCAGAGGTTTGGCAGCGTCACGTCGACGGCTTCAACACTCCGCCGCCCGCTGATGTGACTGGAGGCTGGGCGAGCAACGCTACTCGACGGGGAAGACGGAACACGGTTGGGCAAGGACACGAATCCTGGTTGCGTTTCGTCCGGCATATGGTGGTGGTGGTGGTGTATTTCAGTGTGCAACGGCAACAAGCTTACAGCCAGCAACAGGCCGAAAACAAGCAACGAGGAGAAAGACTATGCCGCTTTTGCGCGACAATGCTACCCGCAGGGCGTTCAACGTTGATAGAAGCCGACCCGGGCCAGCAAATCGTGCACCTTGGTGTTGGCAGCCCTTGTATCCAGCAGACAAGCATCCGGGTTGCCGGTGGTGACGGGCACGCCTGCGCCCACATTCACAGGTATGGAGAAGCCTTGTCCCTGGAATGTATGTGTGGTTGCAAAGAGAGAGAGAGGGAGAGAGAGAGAGAGAGGGACGAAGAAAGAAGCAAGAAGGCGAACAGGAGAACCCGCTCGCAACTCATCAGCTTGCGAGTATGTGTACGGATATTCCCACCCCATTCGGATTCCGTTGCCAGCAGCTTCGATAAGTCGGAGGCTGACCACCTCCTCCCGTAGGCCGTCGCATTCGGGCTCGTCAAACTAACTTTAAGTAACCGCGACTCCAAGACAGCGAGCGAGACGGTCAACCGCAAGTAATTGCGGCTAAAGCACTGCAACGCCGAGGGGATGCTGCTGGTCTGCCTGCCACTAGGAGGGCCCACTGTTTCAAGAGTGCAGCTCCGGCCGCGCCTGTTTTGTTCCTGCACCCTGTGGGCAATGCCTTGAGCTGTTCCCGATCTCTGCTGCCCAAACCGTCTCTCACTCAGCGCCAGTTCATCGGCCGTTCCTGTCTCTTCCAGCAGAGCAGCAATCCCGCCTCAGGATGGATGTATCACGCACCCCTCCTTCCTCCCCCCCCGTCTCTTCTTCTGTTAACGCCCTCAACCCGATGTCCCCTCTTTTGTCCGTGATGCCCGCAAATGTCTGGTTTACGAACCGGAATGAAAGGCTTCCGTTTCCCCGAAGCAGGTCATCGCAGCGCATGTCGTGAAGAGAAATATCTGAATGGGTCGGGGGCAAGCAAGGGCCGGGCTGCTGCGACGAACCGGGTCTTGAACTTGGCGATTCAGCCAAGTCGATGACGGCCTCCCACTGGCGCTTCTGGGTTCGGCTGTAATCGCTCCTCCACAGCACAGCAATAGGTCCTAGGTGTAAGAAAAAATTGGGTAAATGGGGGATCTGGACTCTATCACAGACCCAGTCCCCACGTCGGCTCATCGCAGCCCACACTCCGATTGGACTTTTTTTCCCTTTCTTTCTTGTCCTTTTCTATCCCCCCCCCCCGTTTAATGAAGGGGAGCCAAAAGGTCTTCGAACTGTCTTGGTGGGGTTGTTGTGCATAGCAAGTAACCTGGTAGGTAGTGTTAGGTGCGGTGATTGTTGATTCGGGAATCTTTCTGGCCAACCACTCCCTCTCGAATAGACGTCTGGCACCACTGGCCGGGAGGGAAGCCCCGAGTGGCGCACCTCCTGTTGGTTGTACAACACACTCAATCCTACGTTTCTCATTCGCTGCCTCGCCGGTGGTCTCCCTTCCCTGCAGGAGAGGCTGGCTGGCTAGCGGCTCTTCAACCAGCGTTCGTTGTTGCCCACCGTCTGCGAAAACGCAGTGGGTGTAGCATGAACTCGGGGATCAAAATAAACAACACAAGCGAGCACAGCTTTCTACCCTCTTGGGAAATTCTTCAACGACTTGAAGCAAGGGTGACCATGTTATTTGTCAATCGCTCTCGGCGGTCACTCTACAAGGGCCTGTCCTCTAGGCTCTGAGCCCACCTGCAGCGAAAACAAGGGGTCGCGGGCATAGCGGCTCGATACCCAAAACTTGCCCCCATCGGTTTCTCTCACAGGACTTGACTAGTGATGGGCCATGCCTTAGTGACCCACACTGTTATTCGGGACACTGGCTTTGCACGCTGCGAAGATGTCAACAAGGAGTGATCTGGTCAGCCACACGCTTGGAACGGCTCGACAATTCGCCCGTCTCCTCACTTGGCTGTAATTGAATTTTACCTCATGGAGGATCGCATGCAAGCCGTAATTACTGGGCTTGAAAGCTACCTCCTTAGCATGCGTGGGGTTTGAAGCCGACTCGACAGTCCGGGTACGCCACTGTCTGTCTCAGCAGGTAGCGATAGGGGGTCGGATTCCACTGGATTGATTGCCTTGCACCCGAAGACTTCGTTCAGACGATGGTCCATGGGCGGTTGGTCCTGTTAGTTGGTGCAAATTCTCTAGTCGAGGTTTCGATGCGGCAATTTCAAGCCTATTATTGCTTTTTCCAGCCTCTGCCGAGCATCCGCCATTAAGGTTGCATGCACACACAGCGCATTACAAACTGCCCCAGTGCATCTCATAGCTTCCGTCAGCTTCTGGAGTCATGAGAGCGTACCAGAATGCCCCAACCAGAACCAAAGTACTGCGTCTACCCGCTGGGAACCATACTCTGTAGGCGTTTGTGCTGGCAGATATGGCATTTTGATAGGGGACTGTTCCTGTCGTTCCTCTTCGTTGCGTTGGATGGCTTGCCCATGACTCTCGACAGTCCGTTTGCTGCCGAGGTACGGTGTGAGACGGGAGACGATGATTGGTCGCAAAATAGGAACCATTCGCCAATCAAGTTCTATCAACCCCGGTTACTAGTGCACATGGCGGTCCATGCTGACAGGAGCCTGGCGTGCTAAGGGCTCGTTCCGATGGAGCCTATTGGCAGCTCCTCGTTGAGCATCCCCTCCAACAAAGTCCAAAAGTGGCGTAACTGAAGAAACGGGAAGCAGGCAGATCCCAGCAGACAGGGATGATAGCGCAATGCGGGATTCGACGACGAGATGCCGGGGAACCACACTTCGGAGCCGGGGACGTTGACGGCGTCGGGTGGAGAGAGCTGAGAGAACCTTGACCAAAATTAGGCCTGCGACTGTTGCCGTACACGTACGTCAGTCGAAGCCGATCCGGCAGGCCGACTATGAGGCGGCGTGAGGCGGAGCGAGCGAGCGAGCCAGACAGACAGACAAACGGACAGACAGACAGACAGACAGACGGACAGACAGACAGACAGACAGACAGACAGACAGACAGACAGACAGACAGACAGACAGACAGACAGACAGACAGACAGACAGACAGACAGACAGGCAGACAGACAGAGACGGAGGGCTGGTGTACCGTGAATTTCCGAACGCATCAGTAGCTGGAAGCATGGGATGGACCATGATATTCGGTGTAGGTAAGGCGAGAAGCGGCTTAAGTCCGTTAGCAGATGCCAGCGGCTCCGTCGCGGGAGAGCTTCTAGCAGGCCAAGGCAGTATATCTTGTAACTTGTACCCCGTATCTTGTATCTTGTGCCCAAGGCAAAACCACTTATCCCCAGCTGCGGACAAAATGGGGCGCAGCCGTGTTGTGTCGGACAAAGTGTCGGACAGCTTGCGGGTGGCAGGAACGGATCATCGTATTGTCAGCTGTCAGTAAACCGGCGTAGGACTATGTCGTAGGGGAAGTTATCGCCGGAAGCAAGCAAGTATGCCGGTCGACCTCGAGTCGAAGAAGCGAAATGCAGTGCTAATGCAGTGCTGATGCAGTGTTGAGCGTCTCATTATGTAGGTGCAGTATCCCGCAGCACATCGAGGGGACATCTGCGGATGCTGGTGACTGTGACGGACAGGCAAAAAAGCAGGGGCTGGTGGTCGGCCGTGTTGATCGGCGGAAGAAGGAAACATGGAAATGAGGCAAAAACAGGCATCACCGCCGTCGCTCTTCGCTCCTCCAGTCCTAGAGTCTTCCGCCTCACGCCGCTCCCTCTCCGCCCAGACAGATAGGGAGAGAAGCACACGACATGGCCAGTTTGGCAGATTCCATGTCATTGACCATGTTGAGCGCAACCTTGCAACGTCCAGCACAATGAAACAGGAACAGGAACGCAGATGAGGGTGAAGCACTACCTAGCTAGTGGACCTGCATCCGCGCCGCACATGTTCACCACCTTCTTTTTGTTCCAATTTTTTTTTTCCCCCTCCCCCGAGCATGGAAAAGTCGGTGGGGCTTCATTTTCCCCCTCCTCTTTCCCAACCCATTACCCGTATCACTGCTGCTTTCTCTGTTCCTCCGCCACTCCGCCTCTCTTCCGCATCTCCTGCAGAAGCGCAGACACGGGCAGGTCCAAGCAGCACCTCAGCTCAGCTCAGCTCTTGCCTGCATTTGCGTAAGGGTTGTGATCATACTGTGTAGTCCCAGTTCCATGCTGCAGTGACCTGCTCCTGAGCCGTGCCCACCCTGCCGGTACCTCATGCCCCCATATCGAACAACCGGTCCTGCGAGTTTTCTTCACTCTCTCCTTCCTCCCCCATGAGACTCTGGACTCTGCCTCCTTCCTTCACCGCCCTCGCGCAACCCTAACCTTCCTGGGACGATTGGAGGGGGTGCCGGAACCTCCAGACGGGCTTGCGAAGCCAATAAGCATTCGCGACCTGACCCCTCATCATCTTCAGGAGCTGCAGCAGTCCTATGCAGCTCCATCTGGCTGTATCACAGCACTTGCATCCGTAGCCGTGAACCACACTCTGCCAAAATCCGGTTCGAAACATGCGGCTTGTGTTGAGAAGACCTTTTTAGCCTTTCCTTTTTTGCTTTTTCATATGCCTTTTTCGTGGCTGTCCCTGAGCTTTTGCCTTTACGGCTGTCGGTACACTTCCCCCCCCTCGTCGGGTCAAATCGTTCGTCCCCTCTGGGAAGTTCTAATTTCCTCCAGTCCAGATACAGATAGTCGAGCCTCTCAACCAGATTGCGTCTCTGCTTGGTTCCCCGTCCACTTGCCCCTGGTCCTGTGCCCGTGGCTCGTGGCCGAGCTATCACCCCACCACTGCTTCTTACTGCTCGTCAACTCCACCACGGCCGCAGGAACCACTCGATGAGATGCCACCATCTGCAAACGCACACTGATGGGCCATGGCAGCCTTCCTCCCCTCTCTTGGCCTAAGGCCATGTACAGTCATGGGGCAATCCGACTGTGCTTCAGCTCGGCCACGACGATTTCGTATCGATGGCTCTCCTCTGCATCACGCACGGACGCGACGACAACGCACTCGAACGGCCACCTCGACATGAGGTAGTGGGTGATCCGCCGCCGTCTTGCTGAAAAGACGTGGCTAACGTATCACACGCGACCATTTCATGCCAACCCTGTTAATCCCACCATTCCACCCTCTGCCCACACAGCCGACCAAACTGTGGGGGTCGTACTTCACTCGGACCCGGTCATCACTCGTACCCGAAGCTGGATCTTGGTTGGCGATGAACGGGGAGAAGGGAAACAAATGATAAACGACAGGCCGCATGTAACGCCCGTCGATGTAATTCAGAGCACTGGGTAATTCCGTCACACCTGGGAAAGGGAAAAGTCTCCTAAATCCCTAGCGGTCATCCGCCCTGCGCTGCCTACACTGATTGGGGCTCCTTGCCCAGTACGGATAACAGGGGTCGGAACGGGCGAAATACTCGCGGGGCGGGCTGGGGCTAGACTGAAGAAAGCCAGCCCAAGGCCATAATTTGAAGTAGTCCGACAAGCTGAGCCTGCATGGTGTGGTTCTCGCGTGTCGATAGCATCCCGATAAGGCCAACATCCCATGAATGCTACTGCAGGTGCTAGAGTTACCCGCCTGTCAGTTCCTTGTTTTGTGTCGCATGGCAAAAAATGTTCCGACTGCCACGCCACTAGCCACCCGCACACCACACTTCTCACGCAAACCAAATCTGCGACTGTGGTGCCTGTGAAAGCACAGCCCAGTCAATCGACCGAGAACGGCATCAGTAGATGATGTTCTGAGTTGACGGGCCCTGCCGCACCGCCAAAGGCGATTTGGCCGTCCTTTTCTTCTCCCCCAAGTTACAAGAACACGGCATTAGGGGAGGGGGAGCCTTTGATGACAACAAACACCCGATTAAGGTTGGGATGGGAGTTTCGGGCCTATGGCAATAATGCCGCCACAGCTCATACGTACACAACTTCGAACGAACGGCCATCCTGAGCAGAGTGGGATACGATGATTACTATGCCGGCGACTGCCAGCAAAAACCAGTCGTCGAGCTCATGGGGATGTGGGAAGCCAGCTAGACTCGAGATGGCTCGACGATGTCCAGCTACTAGGCAAACCATGGATTGGGCGTCGCGAAGTGTCGAACACGCTACGGAGTAAAGTGGGGGGGGGGGCATCCATGGAGATGCCGGGGTTCAAGAGGACGGGCTGGGAAACCTGCAGCAGTCTGCCGTCAGTCACTTGAGCCCATCCCCAGCTCCCAGCCACCCCGGAGCCACGACCTGCGAGCTCTCCTTCGGTGACTCGGTATCCGTACGATGTACACCACCACACTAGGAGATAGCTGCACTTGGGCGGATCCGGGGCGGAGCACCGATGAGCTCCCCCACCTGTTCCAGAATCCGGCGGGCCAATGAGCCGGCCCCGTCGTGGCACTTGATCTGAAACGGGCACGAAACGGAACCTGCCTTTTCTTTTGATGTACTAGGTATGTAGGGGGAGGGGGAGGCGCGGGCTTCTCGTCTTCTCTCGGCCACCGATATACGCGGCACGACCAAAGGGGTGTAAGTAAGTACAGGCATAGAGAGCGCGCGTCGTATCCCTGATTCTCGTTGTCGGTTCAAAGTAGCCACGACGACGAGTTACTGCTAGATGTGCTGACTTACCCAGATAAGTACCGAGGTACTGTAAAACAATGCAGAATGAACGAGGATACCTAAGCGGAAGTACGTACCGTGCAAATACTCCCTAGGTACGGAGTAGGTACCGAAGTACCTAGGCAGGTAGGTCTTCGTAGGCAGGTACCGTCCACATCACACGACCGTAAGGTGACCGATAGGCTCCTATTGTTTCCTTTTGCTTCGAACACCATGTCAACCTCTGAGATGTGTTCGAATGTCGGTTCTCTACATTGGCGAGGCCTGCAGACATATCACGACCCCGCCTGCGCAGATACCCGAGTCCCAACTCCTCTTTCTGGCCAGCCATCGCCGGGACCCGGTCGCCGAACCGCCCATACAATTTTACGCTGGCGAGGGAGCTTCCATCTGTAGGCAGCAAATCCCGGGCGTATAGAACAATCGCGGTTAGACCGACGTCTTTTCTCTGGCCGTCCCCTAAGCGCGGAGGCGAGAAACGTGGCGAGCAGACTTTCCCCCCCCGTCCCACAACAACTCTCTCCGTTTCGTGACCGCGGACAACGCCAGATCGGCCATTGGCAGGAGACGAGCCGCGAACAGACCCCAACGACGGAGGCCAGGAGTTTTCTTCTTCTTCTTCTTCTTCTTCTTCTTCTTCTTCTTCTTCTCCTTCTACGGACCAAGATCGATGGTCTCGTCACTTGGTGTAGACTTGGCCCGTCGCCTCCCAGAAAACGGTGCATCTTCTAGATGGCTCCGTATCTGGTCGTCCGCCCACCGACAAGGGATAACATGCTCCGACTTCTCGCTCCTCCCTTCACCAGGACAGCCGCAAGCCCAAATGGCGGACTCTCTCCGCCCCACCAGGGCACACGAACATGTGGTCTGCATCTTCACTTGCAAGTTCATCTTCGCAACCTGGACCGCAGACGCATTGCACCGCATCCCAAGCACCCCTCAAACAATACATCGGCCATAATCGTGCTTGCGGCCTGCAACAAGCATGGCTTCGTACCGTTGACGAAACACTGGCTGGGCTGCGACGGTTTCTACCACAGACCATGTGTTCGCCTTTACTGTGTGTGAGAGGTTAATGGGCATGCACTAGCTTGAGTCTGAGTCCGGCAGCCGGTCTCACAGCACAAACTCTGCCCCATCTCGACTCGAACCGCAGCAGGGAACTGCTTGAGGAACCAATCGCTGCCGTCGTGGGAGTCCGAACTTCCACTCGCCTTCGCTCGGACTCGTGTTCCGATTTCCGAGTGGAAATAAATGGCAACGGGGTGCTCCGCATGCGTGGCCTGACTCGACATCAGGGACCGATGGATCTTGAGGAATATTATTGCAGAGTCATCTAAGGGATCGACTTGCTCCCCGCACGCGCAACCCGGCTCGGTAACCCTTCTTCGCATGGTTGATTTCTCGCCTTTTTCCTCGGCCGTCTTCGCAGATCGTCGCCAGCTGTGTTTGAGAGAGGCTTCGTCCCCGGCCCACGGACTTGTCGCACGTCCATTAGATTCCCGAGTGACAACTGATTGACTCCTTCCGAGAGAGGATATTCACCGGTTCTACCGTCCGCAGCGATGGGATGAAGAGATTTCGCTTTGCAATTCCGGACGAGCCGGGCTAGACTATTTTTTCGACTCAATCATGAGAAGCCTCCCATGCTCAGGCCAGAAGAACCTTGGCAACCAACGAACACAGAAGGCTGCGGCCCCCTCCATGTACGGAGTATGTTCCGCCCTATGCAGGAACGGTTGTCTCGGCCAATGGTTCATCCCGCATCGGTGCCCGAGCCTACAATTGGTGTACTGCAATGGCGGCCAACCCCCAGCTTTGTTCTGCCCGTTGGAGAGCGAGAAGAGAGAGCCGGACAAGACTAGCAATGCTGCAGATTACAGAGGCTTCCTTTTAGGCCCATTTCCAACATTGGAGCTCTTGATGTCATTAATCCGAGAAGATTGTAATTACGCAAGGGCAATCTTGGCACGATCAGACAAGACCAGTTCGTGTGGCCTTGTTTAGCAGAGGTGCGAACTGCTTCTATGGATGCGATGCGTCGATGGAGTTCACTGCTTATCATCGAAGGAACGTCCTTTCTCGGCGGTGGATCTCCCTTGCTTCGACGGGGCTCCTCGGACTCCCAGTGGGCGCATCCACTGCATCCAGGCCCTCCGCCATGTCATGCCCCTGGACTGCGTCCTGCTTCCGCAGATCGTCTTCCGTCCGCCCCAAGTCCGCCACCAAGGGGGGGCGCACGTCCTCTGCTATGCGACCCTGCCAACGGCTAGCTCGTCACCGCCATGAGCTCCCCCAGTCATCACGCCATTTTGTCATCTGCCGCGATGCTTTGGGACAGACAACCGGACAAGCACGTCGGCGTCTCGTGACGGCATTAGCATCTGGCTAGCATTGGCCGGCCGGCGGCAGTGCGAAACAGCGCACGCTCATAGAGACCCTGGATGAGAAGTTTGTAAGCCACCGGCTGTCGTCAAGGGCTCGCGGTGGCAGTCTGCAGCGATTGAAAGAGATTCGATTCGCTCGCGGCAGAAGGCATCATGGCGGCGCCAACATGTCAGACACCTCTCCGTGCAGCACAGCCCTATTGCATACAAGCGAAAGATGGTATCAATATCTCGGCGACGGCGAGATTGTTTTCCTGCGTTATGGACCCAGGGGCGTCATTACTGAGTTGTCGGGTTTTTCGAGCCAATGTCCTCAAAAGAGCCCCCCCCCTCCCCCCTCCCAAGCAACAAGAATAGGAGATGCCCCCGCCCGGGATGGTGAGATTGAGCAGGGAGTGATCGGAAGTGCCCCATCCATCGCTGTCATCGATCTCGGAGACGATGCCCTAAAGAGAAGAAGGAAAGAATATTACGATGGGTCTGCTGACATTTCGGCCTTCTCGAAGCTGGCGTCGGACCAGCTCCCAACTCGGGGTACCAGAGGAGTAGTACCGTCCTGGAATCGTTGAGAAGGTACCGTCATCGGCCATCATCAAGAATAACGAAGGAGGATGCTACCGAAGACACGATAGGAACATTATCATTACCGTTCTGAGCCGTCAATGCCATTGCTGGTCGGGCTCTAAGCCTCTAATTATGCATCCAGGTGGACCGGAGGAAAACGAATGACAACAACACCCTGTTGAAACGTGGATCACCGACCGGCACGGGCACGTCTTTTTCACCGTCCTATTTTTTTTATTTTTTTTTCTGCCTCTTTTCTTTCCCACTCTTGGTGGCTCGACGTGAGGATCTTCCTCCGGGCAGATGCCGGCCAGGATTGCCCTGTCTCGGAAGAGACAGCAGCGACGCAGTGTACTATGGACACGAGCGTCCCAGGATACCTTGGACCCAGATTCTTATTCCATTTCTTGTTTCTGCATTCCATGTTGATGAAGTCGGGTATCGATGCCCTGGGAAACCGCTGCCACAGATACAGCCTGATGAGTCTTTCCTCCCAACGCCCGCACGATGATGGGGAGGCAACAGGGAGCAGGCCGGCGAGCGTGATTACAAGCCTCGGAGCCTACCTGTACACTTAGTACCGCCGCCTATTGCGCGCCGCCGACATGCCGGTTGACGGCATCCTTGACGTGCACCAGTCGAGCGTGTCGTTCAAACTGGCTTCCAGGCGATCACCGTCTAGTGTGAGGTTCGACGGCGCTATTGACCCAGGGTTCCGCCAGCAGTCAATGGCTGCTGCTGCTGCTGGTGCTTCTGCTGCTACTATCCGTATAGTATGTCGTTTAAGGCCAGTGGGCCCCGGTCCTTGGATGATGTCCTCGACAGTTGGTCCAGGCTTCCTCGTTCATGGACCATGACCCGTGAGGGCACATCAAACGTTGACAGCCACACCCTTGATGAGTCCTTGGCTGTCCGCTGTGAGATGTCCAACTGCTTCACTTTGGATACCACCCTGTCCTTGGCAAGCCCAGAGCAACGTTGGACTGCATGTGGGGAGGAGGGGTTTCTGTGTGCCCGCTAGGCCACTTGCCTTTCCTCCTCTTGGGAGCTGAAGAAGGATGGAGACAAAAAAAAAAAAGCGACAAGCAACAAGGAGCGGAGCGTGGTGGGCATCTGGTGGGGTTTAGGGGTTTGTTTTTTTTGGCGGGACATTGTCCATGCGCGCAGAACTTCTCCCTGCGGCTGGGTCCCCAGCAAGGATGAAGGCTCGTATCAAACATCCACGGGCGCAAGCAGGGAATCGGGGCCATGGTTCAAGGGTTCTGGTGATCACCAGGAAGACACATCATGGCAAGTAGCCCGGGCCTCAGCGCGCCTCGCAGGTTGGGCTGGCGGCGGCAGGCAGCGAGTGAGTAGGCAGCAGCCGCGTCGGGCACGTAGCGGAGAGGGTGAGTCCCGAGTTGGTTTCGCGAGTTGGTTTCCCGATGAAGCGTGAGGGACCACGGCAGGCGTGTGAGATGACAATCGCCGGGCTTGGCGCTACTGGCCTATGCAAAGGCTGCAGTCTGGGTCTTCGACCAGAGTGAGCAGGTGGATTCGGCACCGGGCAAGGGAAGAGTTTAGTAACGTGGTGAGTGAGCAAAAAAGAAAGAGAAAAAAAGGTCAATGGAAATCAAACGAATGGCCCATCCGAGAGTCAGCCAAGCAAGCAAGCAAGCAAGCAGTCAAGCAAGCAGTCAAGCAAGCAGTCAAGCAAGCAGTCAAGCAAGCAGTCAAGCAAGCAGTCAAGCAAGCAGTCAAGCAACACATGTTATGAACAGACACACACACAAACACACACACACACACTCGCTCTGTCTCCCTCTCTCTCTTTTCTCGCTACACTCGCTACAATACCTACCTAACCAAGTCTACCAGCCTGGAGTAGGCATCAATAACACAAGGCAGGGTCGTGCAATTTGGAGACGGAGTGAATTCCGAAGCTCCCCACAGGGCATCCGTACTCACATTTTCCTCCCAGCGCTACTGTATAACACTGGGTACTGCCTCTGGGGGTCGGACCAGTGGTGACGTCGACCGCTCTGGTGTAAGTGTGCGTGTGTGTGTGTGTGTGTGTGTAAGTATCCGTACGGATACAGGACGAATACAGAGTACCTGGAGGGAGGTTTCCCGATGGAGCCAAAGACGGATGCCCCATTTGGACATGGCAGCGCGCGACCCAATCTCTCTCTCTCTGTCTCTCTTCCTTCTGTCTCTCTTCCTTCTGTCTCTCTCCTCTGTCTCGCTGGGCAGGCTCTTGAGTTCGGAACTCGGGGCAGAGGCCGATGCCGGCTACGGTTCTTGTCCTTGTCACACACTCCTCCAATTCCTGCAGTCTGCAGCGGGCCAAGGAGCCGGGCAGCTGACGAAATCCCAGGCCAATGGCAACCGCTGCATGATGCCACGCCGCGGCTTTCCGAGTTGGCCGCATATCCCGGCACTCGCCCCCCATGCTGCATGGATAATTACCAGTCAGTCCCAACGAGGCGTTTTGTCTGCTCACTGCCCGGGGTCATGCTGCGCGGTTCCGTTCCGCTGGGCCTTTGGCCCCCCCTTTACGGATACATACACTAGTACGCAAAAAGAAGAGACGGCACTCTTGCGGATGCAGAAAGACTCAATCTCTCCAGTCGACTCCTTCATCAGCCCCCGACCCAGTCCTTTGGCTGCCACGTCGAATCTCACATCCGACTGCCGTGGTAGGCTCGTTCGTTGCCTAGATCTATATCCGTATGAGACCATCATCTGTGCGCATTGGCTATTTAATCAAGCTCACTCAGGCGGTCAAGCCGGCTGAACAATCGTCATCTCCGGCGTCGACGATGCCTGTCACCGATCCGCCCTCATTTCCAATCAGGACCCATTTGCCTACCGGTCTCGCTTGACATGACAGCGGGCTTTGCCGCCGTTGCTGTGTCTCTCTGGGAGGAAACCCCAGGGGACCTTCTTCTTCTTCTTGCTGCTGCATCGTCGCGTCGGGGTAGTCAAGCAAACCGTATGCAACGGGACCTCGGACGGCCGATTCCATCCTACTACCACCACCCTTGGCGCCTGGGCTAGGAGGACATGTTTTGTACGGATACTGTTTGTCCACAACTTACAAGACAAAGACAAGCCAGACCAGAGAGACAGGCAGCAGCAGCGGCGGCGGCAGCAGCTGACTCGTTGTATACGCGACCAGCCGCGAGTGGGTTTTTTTTTTTTTTGCTGGAAAAATGCCCTATGGCCGGCACCGCGCTTCAAAAGATGAGGCGGTTCCATCAAACCGGCGACAACTAGGTGTCTCAAACGCCTGGCCAAGGACGTTGGCACCCGCTACACCACGCGGGCGCCATGGACACCCGAGCTAAGGCTTATGGGAGGGGACCCCCCGGGAAGTATCATGGAAACCGGGAGTAACATGCAAGGTCCGTCCCTCCCCTCATTGCTGCTGCGGATGCACAACACCGCTCTTGGGCTGTCACTGGCACCTTTGATCTTTATCTGTCTCTCTCCATCTCTCTGTCTCGCGCGTGCAAGAGGCGCAGCTCGCAGAAACTGGAAATTACCTGTTGCCAAGTTGAGCCTGGCACTCGACGCCCGGCGGCTAGGCCGACAATGAAGCCCATGAAAGCCCTGCCAGCTTTAAGGGGGGGGGGGGCGGCAACTAGGCCCCCCAGAGCAGTGAGACAGGGACTCGTGATCACTGCCGACAGCGCACGAAGTAACGCTGAAGGACTGGAGTTGGGGCGACCTACGAACAACGCTACAAGCCTACCAAAAAGGCATGTACGTAGCGTATTAGCAAGGAGGCTGGGAGGAACCCGACGATCACTAATTGCCCACTAGGCCAGGGGCACCCGCGACGGCTTGCTCACTGGTCCGGTCCGAAAGGGGGGTCCTCGTCCAATTCCCCGCATGCGCTATAGCGTGTCTTAGCACCCATTGTACGGATACGGATACAGATAGGGTAGTCAGGAACGAGGGCCGTTCTAGCCCGGCTCCGAAGCCGCGATGCTCCCAAGGTCTTTTTTCGGAACGACACACTCGAACTGCTTGCCCCCCCCCCCCAGTGCTCTTCGTCGCCGTCGTCGGCAGCTGACCGACCATGTCCTCAAGCACTAATGGCAATTAGTGTATGGCCTGGCTGAGCCTAGTCTCACAGCTGCACTTGGTGCCGGTGGCCTTTCTTGGCAGGTCGATCAGGCACTACCTATATTGGTCGTGGCGGTTTTGATTCGCACGCATGTCCAGACGGTGTTGATCAGGTCTTGAGGATCCGGGATCGCTCGTGCCGAANCCGCCTGGGGGGGGGGGGGTTCGACAGTGAAAGCTTGGATGACCAAGGCATCGAGAACCAGACTAACAAAAGAGTAGATGGCCAGCCATAGGAACTGGAAACATGTTCAACGACGTGTGCGTGTGAGTGAGCCAGCCAGCCAGCCAGCCAGCCATTCACTCCGGCCGGATGTCTTGCGCGAGGACAGTTACCTTGCCTTACTCTCTTCCTTTTGCACGTCGGGGTGCCGGCGGATGACATGACGGGCTACGAGATGCGTGCCAAAGGGAGAGGGGAACGGAGAGTTGCCCAAGCAAGGGGCTTGATTGTCGGACAGGTCGGCAGTCGCAGCTGGCGTCATCAACTACGACCAGGCGAGAGGCAGTATCAAACCCCCCTCTCTCTCTCCCTCTCCTCTCTCCCTCTCTGTCGATTTGTCGTCACTCCCAATGTCGGTGGTACTGTTTCTTTCCATATCATGCATGCCATGCATGACCTCGTTTGGCCCTCGGGCCTGTTTTTTTTTTTTTGCTGCGAACGCCTGCGGGCAAACTATACCAGGACAAGCATCATACCCTGTCTGGAGAGACGCGATGGTGTCTCATGACGAACGAACGTCGGCATCCGATATTATCCTTCACACCCCCTGCTGCATGTGACCCGGATGCAGGCGGCGTCCTTTTCGGGACCGCGGGCAATAGTCCACCTGCGCCCATCGNCCCCCCCAAAGAGGATGATGAGATAGACGACTAACAAAGTGTACTTCACCTCTGCTACGTGCAGGTCGGGGGGTAGAGTCGTTCGAAGATGACGATTGCCACCGGAGACAGTGGGGTTCCCTAGGTTTCCCCTTTGGTAAATGAGCTCCGGCTACAGGTACATTGCGCGGCGACGGCGGCGGCGGCGGCGGCGCCGTCGCCCCGCGCTTTCGGACGTCTTCGGGGAGCCGTTGGAACAAGATTGGCGGCGGCATGTCGTGTCGGTCAGGGGTCGTGAACCCCTNCTCTCTCTCTCTCTCTCTCTCTCTCTCTCTCTCTCTCTCTCTCTCTCTCTCTCTCTCTCTCTCTCTGTCTCTGTCTCTGTCTTTCTGGAGCTTCTAAGAAAGGGCATCACAGCCGCCAAAGGGGGGGTTTTCTCTCCTGCAAGTCGAATCGCAAGAGGAATAGTTATATGCTTGACCCCCCCCCCCCGTGATGAGGGAAAATGGCCATATGGGCCAGGCAAGCTGCAAGCATGGGCCATTCATCTTTTGATCGGAATGCACGTCGAACAATACGGAAGGACAGGTTCATTCAGCTACGGGGGGTGGGGGGATCCAGTCTCGCCTTTGAGGGAGGGGAGGGGTGAAACCTGGCCTGGCATCTTTCGCCTGGATGCACGACGCCGGACGATATGGTGGAATCCGGCATAGGGCACCCTTTCCTCCCCCCCAAAACACACTCTTCACGACTTGTCACAAGTGGCCCTGTCGCCGATGGTTTGTTTCCATGTGATGTCATATGTAAGGCTTAACGGGCAGAAAGAAAAAAAATTAAAAAATTAAAACCCATTCAACTAACTCTCTCTCTCTCTCTCTCTCTCTCGTCACAACAGACGAACACTTTCCGGACGTGCGAGGAGAGTTTGGGGTTGCAGCCTCCGGAACGGCGCCCCACGCTTGACAACCAAGGTCCAAGGTCGAAACAGGGTCGCAGGCTCGACCATGTGCCGTACTATTACATCTTGCTGTTGTACTGCAAGGCGAGGATCAGAGTGGACTGACTGACTACTAACTGCCTGCCTGCTTGCTTGCTTGCTTGCTTGCTTGCTTGCTTGTTACTGACATGACGTCTTGAATCGAAACTGCATCTGCCGTCCCGACTTCGCCAATCGTCATTCTACATGCACATCTTTCTGGATAGCCAGCCCCCTTCCCCCCCCTCTCCATGCAGGCCGTGCCGCGGGTGGAACGAGCAGCGAGGTCCGCCGTCCCTCCGCAGACGCAGATCGAGCATGCACGCCCGCACGGCATCACGTCCGGGTTGGGGCCGGGCCTCCTCTTCAACCAATCAACTATTGGAAAATCGGTAGGCTGCGTTTCTGTGCGCTCGGCCATGGCTTCCTGCAGGCCGGCAGATGCTGGCTGGCTGGCTGGCCGGCCTGCATTGTGAGATGTGCGATATTGACGCGGGAAATGGGAAGGGGAAAATGTCAAGTTTCGATCCCGTCGGCAGCCCCCCCC